>LR738715.1:391358358-391382303 GCA_902687465.1 Secale cereale | reverse complement strand
GGGGGGGGGGGGGGCGCCCACAGGGCGCCTGGAGCCCCTGTGCCCCCCTAGGCTGCCCTTCGGACGCAGTGTTGTTTCCGGTTCGCTGATTTTTTATATAATTTTTTTGGATTTTTATGGGCAGTTCTCGAAACGTGAAAACCTGAAATACAAAAACAGCCGAAAACAGAAACTGGCACTGGGGTGCACTGGATTAGTAAGTTAGTCCAAATATGATCAAAAGTGTATGGAAGTGTATGAATATCATAGCAATATCACCCAAAAGTGGCATGGAGCAAGCAGAAATTATAGATACGTTTTGGACGTATCAGCCATCTGCCTTAACCCTACAGGCATTCTGACTGGGAAGCGTCCTAGCTCGCATGTTTGTCACCGAGAAATCTTCATCATATCATGTTCTCTCATGCCTGGCCAATAAAATAACCAGTGGCAAGCCAATGAGTACTTGAATGTACTTGCAAGCAACCCAAGTGTGATGACAGAATAATTATGCAAGGCTCTACTGCTAATTGGCAGTTTTGCGGAAAGCTAGTTTTTCATATGCAAGCATGATCAACATATAACAAGGGCATGCATGTGTCTGCAACAAGTATCAAGAGGTTACAGACATCATTATCGAGAAAGAGTTGTAATCAACTCATGCTCAAGCTTATTGTGACTTTCTCACAATCACATCAACATATTTACCAAACCGTGTTGTTTCCCAGAAACTTATGGACATAGTCTAAGTAGCACCACCCAACTATCCTTGACCGTGGACACGGCTATTCGAATAGTTTTACACTCTGCAGAGGTTGCACACTTTACCCACAAGATTCGGGGAACTTCCGTGTCATTCACGGCCCGCGGTACCTCAAGTACCCGGGGTAAGCACCCGATCACTATCTTTCCCTGGACGACACTAACACAGAGTCCACTCGATTGGTAACAGCTCCGCGCCAAACATTTCACATCTTAAAAATTGTGGAGCCTTGCTCCCATATTCATCACATACCACTGACACGGGGTACCAATGGTGTGTCCGGTGCCCTGTAAAGACAGTCATGGCCGCCTATCCAAGCACGACCCCGTCCCGCGAGTGACCTCATGTCACCCCCGTCACTAGTAATGCGGGCACCATGCTAGTATCGACCTAGGTAATCAATAATGCCCTTTCCCATATCTGGGTAGAGTGGTTGCGCATGTTTGGTTGGGGCGGTAGTCACACATAAATCTAATCCATCTCTGTAAACAAAACTTTCATCAAGACTCGGCACACTACTTCTCTACCAAGTAGTGCCCTAGTTTCTCATCATCTCCCAGGGGCATTAGTGGCACCCACTGGGTTATTTGCAAGTATGTCAAACCACACTTGTTTCTTTCCATGCATAACCCTGACCCATTTTGCGTAGCCAACTACTATAGCATATATCTATTTACTCCCACCCACATAACCCTCATAGGAAGGTAGGGTCATGTTTGAAGCAAGTTTCAATAGTAAAGTAACAAAGGTACCAACCAAAGTGGTCACCTCCTCTACATGATTCCGATGCATTGATAATAAGGTGCTATGAGACATGCATAAAAAGGTTTCTCGAACATGGTCAAAGGGCTGCTTGCCTTGTCCTTCCGAGTCTTCAAACCTTCTGGTCCATCTCCGAGTACTCCGTTTATTTTGTCAACTAACGATGGAAACAATCATAATAAGCAACACAACAAGGCAAAAATAAAAGTGCTCTAAAAATAGGAGTTGGACTTTTCTAGGATACCTCTGGTCATATTAGAAATGACAAAGGTATTTTCATAGGTATTGGATCAATGGATAGTTTGGATCATTTCAATATGATGGAATCAAGGGGTTCATGGATTTGAAAGAAGTGTACAGAAATGTATTTTTGAATGACGAGCAAGGCACCTATTTAACAAATCATTATTTTAGAAGCATCTAGAAGTTGGTTTCACTGGATTTGGAATTCAAATGAATTTCCTAGGATTTTGCAAGGTTGATAAATATGAAGAAATGGCTCATTATTTGGTGGGGTACATAAAGTATTAATAAAAATGTTCCAAAACTAAGTTTGCATATGACAAGCATCTAGGAATTTGAACCACTGCATTTGGATCAAATTTGAGCTCTCTGTGATTTTCTAAAGTTCATCACAGAAAATGGAATAATGACATTTTGGTAATATTTGTGAAGGAAAAAATTTCTGGAAAAATGTGCATGTTGCTCAAACAGGTAGATCAGGATTTTAGAAACTACCAGAAATTTGAATCATCCAATTTGAAGTTTATTTGAATATTTGGGAGATTTTACAATTAATCTGGAAAAGAAAATGAGAAAAGGCAAGGCTATACCCTTATCCAATGCACCGGGCGTTAGATAGAAGTGGGCCGGCCCAGTGGCTCAGCCGCGCGGCGTGCCCAGGCGACGTCGATGGCGTATTCCCTGGAGTACGTATTCGCCCACCGCAGACGTCTTCAGCGGAGGCCGTCTCCACTTACTCCGGAGGGCCCGGGGCCTTAGCCACTTACAGGCGGGTCCCGCTGGCAGGCTGTTCGTCCCGCCCAGCTCGTCTTCAACCTCGCCTCGCCAGGCAGAGGACGCCCGCCTCGCTCGCCGCCGGTGCTGCTCCGCCCATCCGCACCGCCCGGTGGGGAGGGAATGGAGCGGCGGGGCTCGGCCGCGCCCGTAGGAGGGGACGGAGGGAGGAAGGGCCCCCTCCTTGCTTCCGCAGAGGCCGGCAAGTCTGGTGTTCTGCTACCGCTAGTGCCGGCGAATCTGGCCGCCTCGGGTGCTGCTTGGCGCACCGGCGTGCTCGGGAGACGACGCCGCGCCGCAGGGGCCTATGCACACGCCTCGGGGAGGGCCAGAGTGAGCAGGGGTCCAACCATAGCGGAGAAGGGCCTCGGCCACCTTGGGCTTCGAGCGCACGGGCATCTCGGGGAGGATTGGCGAAGGTGGGGGACTTCCTGGAGATCGTGTGATGGCACCGGAGTGGCCAGGAGGGAGAGAGGGGCTCGGGATTGCTCGAATTCGAGCGGCGGCCGTCGGCGAGGCTCCGGCCACGGAGGTGGACAGAGGGCTCGAGAGGGAAAGGTAGGGTGTCTGGGGGGTTGTTGGAGTAGTGGGAGAGTGAGAGGAGTCGAGAGGGATCCCAATGGGGCTATATATAGTGCGCGCGTTGGTGCACCGTGGGCGCGGTCAAGGGCGCGCACGGGCGGGCTTCACAGAGGGGAGAGGAGAGAGGGTCAGGCGGGGGCCGGCGACGTGTCGTGTCCCAGACGTCGAGGCGACCTCGGGGGACATGATGGGGAGGCCCGAGGCTGTCGGGGCATCGGGATGGGGGGCGGCTACAGTGCGCCAGAGAGCTGTAGTGCGCTCCAGAGCACGCATATGGCTGCCATTGGCATTGCTCTGGCGTCCAGGGCGTGGCCAATGGTGTCTAGGGAGTAGAGGGAGTAGTAGAATATAGGTAGGTGGTCTTGGATGCTCTGGGGAGCCACTGGAGTGAGGAGGGAGGTGAGAAAGAAGGAGATTGCTACTGTCCAGAAGAGTAAAATGGGGTTTTACCCCCTCTAATGATTGAGCTGAGGCATGGGTGAGTTACAGGAGGTAGAAGATGATCAGGTTTACCTGTGGTAAGAATTTGAGGTAAAGGGGAATAGTGAAAGGTGTTTGATGTAGTTTTGGGCAAGCAAATGACTTCCAGTTGACATGAGACTTAACAGGATCAAATGTCACATACATTTAGGCCCTTCCACCAAATTTGAGCTCATTTGGGCAAAGTTGCCAATGCAACTTTTGTAAACCCTAGAAATCAACAGAGTTGGATTTCTCAAGATTAGGTTAAGCAAATCATCCCTCCTTGATGCACCACTTGGTGTAGTGTAATAATTTGGGGTTGTGAACATGTACACAAAATTTGAGGCTCCAAGTAAAAAGTTGGCAATGTAGAGTTGTTCAAATTTGGATCTGGTCAGAAAGTGTTTTGGGGCACTTAGGTCAGGTTGTCCTTCTCTAAAACTTGTGCCATTTTGCATAGATGCATAATTACATCATTTTAGCATGTGCACCAAGTTTGAGAGCATTTGGACAAGTTTGCCAATGTAAAGTTGCTCAAACTTCAAAATGGACAGAAATGATTTTGAGGGGATTAGATGATGTTTCCTTGATCTTCAAGGCATGAGGCTTTGCAAGATCATCAAATATGTCATATCTGACATGATAGAATTTCCCTGGATTTTTTGGAGAATATTCCCTTTGTAAATATTTCAAAAGCTTGAAATATCCAGACAGGGTTAATGAAGGATTTGTCTAATATTTTGAACATGACCATGTGTTGAAACTCTTATATATGGATAATATATGTCCTATGAGTTTCCCTGAATTTTGGCAAATATTTTTGAAATAATTAAATAATTTTTCCCTATTAAAGACCATTTCTGGCCTTAAGAAAAAGCTTGTAAATAAAATATAACAATAACTTTTAAAATTATAATTTTGTTGTTTATGGGAGTCCTATACCTAATAGGATTCAAATATACTTTTTGAAAGATTTTTCACACCCTAAATAAGGTACCTGTAGTGCAAACCTCAATCCAGGGGTTTTTGGAAAACTAATTTTAGAAAATACTATTTGGCCAAAATATTTTTATAAGAAAATACTATACTGGTCTATACACATGGCATGATCATTGGGAAAAGGTTTCGGAACAAGGAGATGAAGTATAAGAGTTGGATGATTTATTTGATTTTTAGAGCACTAGCAAACAACAGACAACCCGGTTGTGACATTCACAACCTCTCTTAGCACACCGACATGGTGTGTTCAGCTTTTATGCAGGGTGCCGGAACAGGGTCTAGATGTGTTTTTGGTGGCAACAGAGGCTTTCGGCCCCGGTGGCCAATCTGGTGCTGGTGGCCTCCTCCACCTCTCCCACTCCAGCATGGCACCTTTTTCCCTCAACTTTGATCGGGGGAAGAAGTTTCAAGCGGATATGAAGGACAAGTTTGGTCACCCGGTGGTGTTCTCTCTGGGTTTTCGTCATAGGGAATTCACCATGGTGGTTTCATTTAGCCGTGCTTCTTTCAGGCTCAATGTGCACACGGTTAGTGTCTCTCTTCTTGCCATGTTTGGGGGCTATGCCCAAGGCTTTTGTGTTCGTTTCTTGAAGGACATATCCTACAAGTTCTCGGTTGCGTCAAAAGCAATGGGTTTTGAGATTTATAATGCGGGTAAAATTGTTGAGAAGGATTTTGAGTTAGTCTTTAACCTTTGGAACTTTGGTGGTCCGAATTGGCAAAGGGAAGAAGCTCTTTACTATGATGAGCTTGACAAGGAATGGACCTTAGTGGGCAGGGCCGGCAAGGCCATAGCTCATCGCTCCGGTGATCACCGGAGTTACTCCGCGGTGGTCAGGGATGGCTGGTCCGTTTTCGACAGATTATCGGGGGCCATTCAAGAGGGCTCTAATCAAGGCAATAATAACAATTCATTGCACCCTAATCATAGTCAAGACACGCCTATGATGGAGCGCCTGGTCGTGCAAGGTTCGTTTGCACGTAATCCTGTTATTTGCCATGCATGCGGAAACAACGGTCACCTAGCCCGCTTCTGTACTGCACCTAACCTACCTGGGCTTTGGCCTTTTATCTGCTTCGACTCTTTCCCGAGCCCACCAGCTGCGGCCTGGGCTGCAGGAGAAGTGGAGTCCTGGTTCCGTTGCCATGGGCCGGCGGCACAAATTCGGCAGGTGCCTTCATTTAAGGAACTTGTCAAGGATTTTTACACAAACTTTCAGCCGAGACCGTCGCTTGCCCCCTCGCATTCCACTCCACCTTCCTTCTCTGCCACCACCTCTGATCCTACCTTGGCAAGCTCGCCGTCGCTGCCATTGTTGTCAGACAGGGTGGTACTTGCTTCCTCGCCAGAGCTATCGATGGCCAACATCCCTATAGACCCCCAGCCTTTCGTCCCGCATGGCTTCCAGATACAGGTGATTGAAGGTCGCAATGGGGTTTCTCGAGCAATTGTTCCCCACCGCCCACGTCGCCACGAAGAGTGGGCGATTGCCAACATCCATCCGCATCCGAATGAGGTATTCTTCACTAACGTTCGTGAAGTACTAGAAGAGTTTCTTCAAGGAGTAGAACAAATTGGCTTCAGAGAAATTCAGCCTTACCCTTTTGGAGAGGCATATGTCAAGTTTGCGCATGTCAGAGATATGGATAGGCTCATTCAGCAGGGCCCACATGCGTTTGGGGATGTCTTTATCTCGTTTACCAAGCATGATCAAGGTAGAAACTAGCGCAGGGTTCAATTCAACAGAGTCTGTTGGTTACTATTTGTGGGTGTCCCTTTCGATTTCTGCAACACTGAAGATATTGCTTCGGCGATTTCCAAATGGGGCAAGATCATCAGTTGGGAGAGAGAGGATGCCCTGAAGGGTAAGATCTTGGTTAAGGAGAGAGTTACAGAGCTTGAAGATATACCTAAGAGCATTAGATGGTCTGAAGGGGAACACTTTGAAGAAGAATCATGGACATGCTCAGTTGAAGTAGTGCTTGAAGAAATGCTGGGTGGGGGGCCTGCTGATGAGGATCCATTCCCACCTGAGGGTGTAGACCCACACCCTATTCGACACCATGCCAATGATTTCCCAGGGTTTCAACCACTTCCAAATCACAACATTCATGCTCCAAATGATGATTGGGATGCCTGGGAAGAACAGGCTTAGCAGGAGGACCACTGGGCCTTCCAACCACCTACTCCTGCTCTTCCAGAACAACTTCAGGTGGCAATTCCAGTTCTGCCTGAAGATGGAGCACCTAACAGCAGCATTACTACCACTGTTTCACTATCTGGTGGTCTTCTATCTCTAACCCGTTCAGCCAGTGAGGAGGTCAACCAGGCTGCTTTAGCTCCTCCAATGGGTCAAGGTCTGCTTAACATTGCTTTAGCCTACAATGTTGTGGGAGAGGAGGAGGAACTATAGGTGATGCAACCCAATGAGGATCAGTCCCCCAATATAGCCATGGAACCTGCTCAACTGAACCTAAATGTGGATACTGCAGAACAAAATTTGCAGACAACTCATATTCCAGCTAGCAGTACTGATGCTGAAGATCTCAGCCCTGCTCATCAAGCTATTCCTTCAGATCCCAAGGGCAAAGCAGATGTCCACATTCCTCACAATGGATCTTCCTCACAAGCAAGCCCTAAAGGTAACTATGGGTCTTTTTCACTACCAGGCTCTCCTTCAATATTGATTTTCATACTTTGGCACAAGATCATACTATGCAAATTATTGATGGCTCTCACTTAATTTCTGAAGAAGGACTAGATCTTTGGATACAACATTTTGCACCAGCAACCCAAGGAGCAAAACACACCTTGAAAATTGAAATTCCAGTAAGTTGGTATAACTTCATAATCCATTTGCTGTTGACTCCTGATAAATTTGGCTGGACTATGCATTTGCTCAAATATGATATCTGGAAGCTGTTGACTGCTAATTGTGAACAAGAAAAGACAATGATTTTTCATATCCCTGATAAGTGTACCACCTCCCAGGCACCAACCTGCAAGGATTTCAATCTAGGGCCGGGCAAGGAGAATGAAGGCATTAGCCCTACTGCACATTCATCCACTGGGGCAAGTAGCCCTCTCCAGCAAGTGTCTCCAAACAAAGTTCTACCAGTTGGAGAAGCTATCTCAAGAAAAAGGAGAGAGAAAGAACCCATGGTGGAAACTGAGGTAAGAACGAGTGATAGGATTAAAAAAGATAATAAGGGCTTTAGAAGAAAATCTTGTGATGCCAAATCTTGTCTGCCAGGTAATGGTGTACCCCCAATTATTCAAAACTCAGTGGTTAAAAACCTGACTAAATCTTTTTGTAAGGTTGCTGAGGATGAGCTACAAGAGAAGCTGTCCAAGAAAAATCCAAGAAGAAGGGACAAGAAGAGGCGGCCCGGGTGTCCAAAGCCATTAGGGATACAGTCAGTTCAAAACATGAGTGATGATGAGACTACAATATCAACACATAATAGATAGCAGCATGATCTGTTATCCTCTTTTGGTTAAAAGCTGTCACATGGATGGAGTAAACTGTAACCCTTGCAACTTCTGCACAATGGATGCTTGCCCTGAATGGCACCTTTTACCTGTTAACTGTACCCTGCTAAAATGTCAGTTATGCCTTTTTACTTTGGGAGACACTACTGCTATATCTCATGCTGAGGAAACCTTTGAATCTCATTACTGGTTGATAGGGTATTCTGGGTCCTATGACTCTATCAAATGGTGGCATACTCTCTCTGAATCAAGATATATTGCAGTTTATGTGAATCCCATTAACATTCACGCTTGAGATAATCACCAGGGGATGGACCCTGCTGATCAAAAAAACAATTCATTTGGTTTCTAATGAATAGCAACAGAACTTGGAATATCTTAAATTGGAATGTGAGAGGTATTAATTCCTCAGACAAATGGCTGGCTATTAGACAAAAAATAGAGGAAAGTGCTGCTGGGATTATGTGCTTGCAGGAAACTAAGAGAGAAACCTTTGATTTTGCATATATTCATAAAGTGTGCCCTCAAAGATTCAATAAATTTGAATTCCTACCATCAATTGGGGCTTCAGGGGGTATTCTCACTGCTTGGAATGGATCCTTATTTACTGGAGAACTAGTGTTTCAAAACAAGTTCTGCTTATCCATTCAGTTCACTTGTAGATCATCTTCTAAAAGTTGGATACTCACAAACATTTATGGTCCCTGCAATCATGAAGACAAAATTGAGTTCATTGACTGGTTTGGTAATATACAAATGCCTAATGAAGTAGATTGGATTATCATGGGAGACTTCAACTTCATCAGAACACCTGAAGACAGAAACAGACTTGGAGGATATGTTAATGAGATGCTTATGTTTAATGAGGCTATTAGTGAACTTGCCTTAATTGAACTCCCTCTCAAGGGCAGACAGTTCAGCTGGAGCAACATGTAGGACAACCCACTCCTGGAAAAATTAGATTGGTTCTTCACCTCTTCTGCTTGGATGACTAGCTACCCAGATACTTTGGCCCAACCCGTGGCCAAACCAATTTCTGACCATCTTCCTTGTATGATGAAAATAGGCACAAATATTCCAAAATCAAAGGTGTTCAGATTTGAGAACTATTGGCTTAACCACAGCTCCTTTAAACAGGTGGTTGAGACAGCTTGGAATATACCAGTAGGTCATACAGATTGTGCAAAGAAGATAATTGCTAAACTCAAAAATGTCAGAAGAGCTCTTAAACTCTGGTCTAAAAACCTTGCCTGTCATAAGAAGCAAATTTCATACCTAAATGACTGTATCTTTCTTTGGGATATGATTGAAGAATTCAGAGACCTATCAGTGTTTGAAAATAACTGCAGAACTATGCTCAAGGAATACTTACTAACTGTACTCAATGATCAGAAGATTTACTGGAAACAGAGAGGTAAGATTAAAGGAGTCATGTTTGGTGATGAGAACACAAAATTCTTTCACACTACTGCCTCTATTAACCACAGACACAATAAGATTGCTATGCTATTGAACAAAGACCAAGTGGAAGTAACAGACCATGATGGCAAGGCTGCAATTCTATGGGAAGCTTTTAAAATTAGATTGGGACAATCTAATGGACAGTCAATGCACTTTGACCTAAGTGACCTCTATGAAAACACTATGGATCCACAACTCTTCATTGATCTGAAAAAACCTTTCTCCCAAAAAGAAATTGAAGAAGTGGTTAAAAAGCTACCTGCACATAAATCACCAGGGCCAGATGGATTCAATAATGAGTTTATCAAAAGCTGTTGGGAAATTATTAAGACTGATGTCTTTGAGCTTATTATGGCATTTCATGCTGAGAATGTTAATCTTGAGAGCATTAATTCCTCTTACATTTCTCTGGTGCCAAAAATAGAGGTACCACTTTCACCCAATGACTTCAAGCCTGTTTCCCTGTTAGATAGTGTTCTGAAAATCATTACAAAATTGCTGGCAAATAGACTACAACAAGTTATCCTACAAATGGTGCATATTAATCAATATGGCTTCTTCAAAGATAGGGTGATCCAGGACTGCCTAGGATGGGCATATGAATACATTAATCAATGTCATAAATCTAGAGAGGAAACCCTAGTAATTAAATTGGATTTTGAGAAGGCTTTTGATACAATAGAGCATGCTGCAATTATTGATATATTCAGAGCTAAAGGTTTTGGAGAGAAATGGATTTCTTGGATGCAAACTTTGTTCACAACTGCATCCTCTTCTGTACTACTGAATGGTGTACCTGGTAAAAGAATTTACATAAAAAGAGGAGTAAGACAAGGAGATCCTTACTCTCCTTTGGTTTTTGTGCTAGCTGCTGATCTGGTACAATCCATTCTTAAGAAAGCCATGAGGTTAAACATGATCACTGCTCCACTTCAAGTCAGATCATGCCCACACTTCCCAATTGTGCAATATGCAGATGACACTCTGGTGGTTATGCAAGCTAATGCTAGATAATTGTTCTGTTTGAAGGCACTACTAAATAATTTTACCACTGCAACTGGGCTCAAAGTGAATTATGGAAAATCAATCATGGTACCTTTGAACATTGCTGAAGACAGGGTTGAAATATACACTAACACCTTGCAATGTGCTAGAGGTCATTTCCCCTTTACTTACCTTGGCATGCCATTGGGGATCTACAAACCAACAGTTGAGCAATGCCTCCCCCTAGTTAACAGGATTGCCAAAAGATTGGCTGGTATCTCTACCTTCATGACACAAGCTGGTAAACTTGTACTGGTCAAATCTGTGATGAACTCATTAGCAGTATTCTTCATGTGCTGTTTGGACATACCTGTTACATTTAAAAAGAAGATCATCAAATATTTGAGACACTGCCTTTGGAGAGGACCTGATATGGAGGACAAAAGACCTGCTCTGGTTGCATGACACACTGTGTGCAGACCCAAAGATCAAGGGGGACTAGGAGTGCTAGATATCTACACACACAACAAAACCTTGCTCATGAAGAACCTTCACAAATTTTTCAACAGACATGATATTCCATGGGTCAACCTTATCTGGGAATCATACTATAGTGATGGGAGATTACCATGGGGCAGTTTAATAGGATCATTCTGGTGGAAGTCCAACTTAGCTCTCATTGATCAATACAAAGCTATTGCTAGATGTAATGTGGGGAATGGAGTCAGTGTTTTTTCTGGGATGACCTATGGAGCCAAGCAATACTTAAACACCAATTCCCTCACCTATTATCTTTTGTCAGAAACCCTCAACTAAATGTACAACAAGTATTGCAGACTGAGTACTTGCAGGACCTCTTCTTTCTCCCTCTAACAACTGAAGCATATGAGGAATTCTTACAGATGGAAGACATTTGCATTTCCATGAGGCAATCAGAGTACTTAGACACATTTGACACATGGAGCTACATTTGGGGGACTGAACACTATTCCTCCATCAAAGCATATAAATTTCTAATTGGATACAAGCAGACACCTCCACACTTCAATTGGATCTGGCAGAGTTCTTGTCAGCCAAAACATAAAGTGTTCTTCTGGCAACTTCTACATGATAGAGTCAACACAAGGAATTTACTTAGAAGAAAGAATTTTGTGTTAGAGTATTATAATTGTGCTGTTGGTGGATGCAAGCAAGAAGAAACTCTACATAAGCTCTTTTGGGGCTGCCAATTTGTTCAACAATGCTGGGATTTCATTTGTCTAACAAGAACACCAAACTTGTCTGTGTTAGAAGCATTCCAAGACCTTAAAGACAAACTGAGATACCCTTTTTACATGGAAATCATCATTCTTGGAGCATGGGCCATCTCGATAACCAGAAACAATAAGGTCTTTGAAAACATTCCACCTTCGTTCCAAGGGTGGAAGTTCATTTTCTTGGAAGAGCTAAAGCTTCTCAAGTTTAGAATGAAGAAGAAGCATGATAGACAATTTTCAGCTTGGCTTCAAAGCCTCTTGTAAATCTTTTTTCTTTTTTCTTTTTTCTTATTTCTTTTTTCTTTCTTTCTCTCTTTCCTTACTTCTTTTCTTAGTTTTTAGTCTTTTTACTAGCTCTTTAGGCTTACCTCAAGCCTTTCAGACTTTCTCTGTACCTTGACCTTTTAATTATTAAAAATTGCAGTGGGGTTTTACCCTACTGTTTATAGTCAAAAAAAATGATCATCCTCACAATATGCATCCTAGCCAATGCCTTTATGAGTTTGAAAACTATATTAGAAAGAAAGATCACTTCAATGCAAATATTATGAAACAATTGAAATACAATTCTGATATGATTGCTCGCTTGAGTGACTTGTTATTTAGAACTTCAAATGACGTTGCATGTGTAGGGAAACATGCTTCTATGGTTCAAACTCAATCAGAACAAGTTGCTAAATCACAAAGATAATTGCTTGATGAAATGAATCATAATATGCATGACTTTGTTGTTACAGTTGCAACTAGAGGAGGTAAAATGACCCAGGAACTAATTTATCCCGAGGGACACCCAAAAAAATTGAACAAGATTCACAAAGATATACCACTAGCGCACCTAGTCCATATAAGAAGAAAAAGAAAAAGAAAAATGATAGGACTTTGCATACTTCTAGTGAACCTGAAATAAAAAAACCTCCTGATAATGATAATGAAACTTCTATCTCTGATGCTGAAACTCAACCTGGTAATGAACACTCACCTGGTGATAATGAAAAAGATAATGATGAGGTTCATGAAGACTCTCAACCATGCAACGAAAGAGAACCGTGGCTCGTCGCCTTCATCTTAATAAATCTCAGGGTGAAATACATGAAGGGATTTTTGCTACTCGTTTAGCGGCTCACTTTAATGTTGGGACACTCCCTCATGATTACCCTCTAACCAAGGTTTACTTAGGCCGTGCAGCCATGGAACACCATCATTTCCTTGCACGATATTCTCCTAACATCCCCATTCCTTATAACCTGGTCTTCAGCATTAAAACTTGTTATATTCCCTTGCCTACACCCGCTTTGTTTGATTTTGTTGCCAGGGGCGGATATAGGATTATTCCTGCAGACATCATCGTGTACTAGAACGCTCAGGCTGCTGCGGAGGCTGCACAGGAGGAGCCTCAGCAGTGGGATGAGTGGACGCCTTCCCCTGAGGATCCCTACTACCCTCTAGGCTACTGATCGACTACCAACTTAGGCCAAAAACCTAAGCCTGGGGGAGTACGTGTTTCTCACCGACATTACATTCATGACCACTTATCATTCTATTTGTCGATGTTCACACTCTTTCCTTTTATCATCCATGCTTAGATTTATTTTCTTGCTTTTCTCTTATGAGTTTGAAAAACCTTAGAAAAACCAAAAAAATTAGTTGTAGTCAATTTGCTATCTATGCATGCTTAGTAGTAAGATTAAAAAGAAAATCCAAAAAGATTTCCTTGTTCTACTTTTTCTTGTTGGGATCTTTCCCGTGTAAATAGTCTTTCTTGTTTTTGCTTTCCCTCTTTTATTTTGCCTGTTCTAGAAAACCAAAAACTCCAAAAATATTTCAATGTGTTTTTCTGAACTTATTTTCCTTTTTATTTCAAGTTGTACCGAGGAGAAGACCACATTAAAAATGTTGAGTTGCTCTCATATGAATAATTGTTGAACTAATAAAGAGCACATTTACCTTATCTTCTCCTATTTAATAAAATGTTTGCGAATCCCAGCTGAGTCCACTGCACTCTTGCACCTTTATTATTATTTCACATCATTCGATCATGCAAGTGAAAGGAAATAATGACGATATTCGATGAACTGGTCGTGGCAGAGAGAAACTGGTATGAACTCGACTTGTTTCGTTTGTGTAAATATGTTTAACCTATTATTCATGATTCAGCCCATTATGATTAAACATGTTTGCAATGACAATTATATATTATAGTTTCACATGCCATTTGAGAGGGAATGTTTATTATGCATGATGCATGCTCATACAGGTGTGCAATGTTTATTATGCATGATGCATGTTCCTGACCATTGTTGTTCTCTAGCTGGCCGCTTCCCAACCTATTTGCTAGCCTTCACCTGTACTAAGTGGGAATAGTGCTTGTGCATCAAATTCTAAAACTCAAAGTTATTCCATATGAGTCCACCATACCTACCTATATGTGGTATTACCCCGCCGTCCTAAGTAAATTTGCATGTGCTACCTCTAAAAACTTCAAATAAACACCCCTTTTGTGTGTCTGGATCATTCATGGAACCACAGGAGGTGGTTAGTATTTTCCATGCTAAGCTGGTTATTCTCAGGTTGAGTGTTTATTCACTCACCATTGCAGGAGAAAATGGCGGTAATAGGGATTTCCAGTCCCAAATTGCAAAAAGAAAAAGCTTACAAATAAACAAACAAAAACTCCCAATGGAGTTCAAACATTTACTTTTCTGCTTGGAAACCGCCACTAGCTCGTTTAGCATGGGAGATATCGATAGCTGATAGTCGTGAAGTGAATGAGAAGGGTGCACCCCTCAAAATATTATTTACCTTTGTTTTAAAATCTTGAGCTCTGGCACCTCTGAAAATCATGGCTTCCCTGTGTGAAGGGACCATATATTTACTTTTATGTTGTGTCATCAGCCTCTCTAATAAGCGCCAGATCTGAGAGCACTATTGTCATGCCTATGCATTGTGTGTAGTGAATGTTGGGTGTTAGCATGACTGGATCTTTTCTTCCATCAATTACAATGTTTAGTCGCTGCTCGGACTTTGGAGGTGCTCTACGTTTATGTTTTGCAGTCTCAGAAAAGGCTAGCGAGATACCACTATTGTCATATTATATCATGGTTGTTTACATAACTTGTTGCTGTTTGAGATATCTTATTATTGCTCGTTAGTTGATTATGTCATTGATCTGAGTCATTATAATCATTAAGAGTTATTGTTGACATGGTTAGTTATAATACTGGATGAAAACCTCGGTGATGTTTAAGCCTATATATGCAAACAAGAGTAAAAGAGTTCGTAAAAGTTTTTCTTTTGCACTTTCAGTTTATAAACTAAATTGCTTGAGGACAAGCAAATGTTTAAGGTTGGGGGAGTTGATACGTCTCCAGCGTATCTACTTTTCCTAATGCTTTTCCTCTTGTTTTTGACACTATTTTGCATGATTTGAATGAAACTAACCCCGGACTGACTCTGTTTTCAGCAGAACTACCATGGTGTTGTTTGTGCACAGAAGTAAAAGTACTCGGAATAATGCGAAACATCACGATGATTTTTTATACAATAAAAGAAAAATACCGGAGCCAAGAACCACCGGAGCAGGGCACCTGGGTGGGCACAACCCACTAGAGCGCGCCCCCTCTCCTGGAGCGCCCAGGTGGGTTGTCACCTCCTGGTGGCCCCGCAGATGCCAATCCTGATAATATAAGTTCACATTCATCCAGAAAAAATCGGGGAGAAAGAATTATCGCGAGCTACGAGACGAAGCCGTCGCTACCTCCTTTTCTTCCTCGGGAGGCCAGATCTGGAGTCCATTTGGGGCTCCGAAGAGGGGGTTCTTCGTTCTTCGTCATCACCAACCCTTCTCCGTTGCCAATTCCATGATGCTCCCCACCGGGAGTGAGTAATTCCTTTGTAGGCTCGCTGGTCGGTGAGGAGTTGGACAAGATTCATCATGTAATCTAGTTAGTTTTGTTAGGCCCGATCCCTAGTATCCATTATGTTCTTAGATTGATGTTGTTATGACTTTGCTATGCTTAATGCTTGACACTTTGGGCCCGGGTGCCATGAATTCAGATCTGAACAGTTTATGTTATCATCATTACATCAATGTTCTAGATCCAATCTTGCAAGTTACAGGCACCTACTACGTATTATGACCCGGCAACCTCGGAGTGACAACAACCGGAACCACTCCCAAAGATGACCGTAGTTTGAGGAGTTAACGTATTTACTATGTGTTAATGCTTCGTTCCGGTTCTCTATTAATAGGTGGCCTTAATATCCCTTAGTTTCCAATATGGACCCCGCTACGACGGGAGGGTAGGACAAAAGATGTCATGTAAGTTCTTTTAATAAAGCACGTATAACTATTTACGGAATACATGCATACATTATATCGATGAACTGGAGCTAGTGCCGAATCGGCCTAGGTTGTAACTGTTTCATGATGAATGTCATCTAACAAATCACCGATCCAATGCCTACGAATTTGTCCCATATTGATCTTGCTGAGTTACTACTGATTATGCTACTGTTACACATGCTACAAAATTACTGCTATCACTTTTACTGTTACTATTTCTGCTGTCACTACTATCCGTACTATCAAACTACTTTGCTGTTGATCACTTTACTGCAGATAATTAATATCCAGATGTGGTTGAATTGACAACTCAGCTGCTAATACCTTCAAATATTCTTTGGCTCCCTTTATGTTGAATCTATAAATTTGGGTTGCATACTCTACCCTCAAAAACTGTTGCGATCCCCTATACCGTGGGTTATCAGCACACGCCAGTGGGCGCAGTGCAACAGGTTTCCCCTTTGGTGCTAAAAAAGCAAGCGCAGGCGCGGAGTCCCGAGGAATCAGCCAAAGGTTTCCATTTCCATGCAACAAGACCTAGATCGCAAGGATGACACGATGAAGGTCATCATCGATCCCACCATGGCGTCATGACCGGAAGCTTTGCAGGCGAAGACCACCTTTCATCGGGATAAGATGTACTAGATGTCTCCCTTCAAATTTGGCCATTGTGGGATCCCTTCCCGCCTTCGTTTTGGGAAGAGGACCAAGGCCACTATATATAGCCTAGCCACCACCGTAGCAACAGAGGGGTCATTCAGACCACCCTCACCACCACATGCAATAACACACCTCCTGAGGTTGTTCCACCATTGTACTACTTCATCCTCAGCCTACCTTGAGGCAATCCACTACAACGCAGGAGTAGGGTATTACACCACGAGGTGGCCCGAACCTGGGTAAACTGCTTTGTCCCATTTCCTTCCTATTCATCGAGATAGACCGTGGGAACGACGAGTAGGCGGACATGAGAAGTTGAGTTCTTCGCACGGACCGCAGTGTTCGAATCTACCAAGGGTTTTGCGGAGCCCTGAATCCAACATTTCGCGCACCAGGTAGGGGTGTTTCAGAGTCTCTCTTCTTCCAGTCGGTTCGCCATCGCCTCGCCGTCCCCAGGAGGATGCTCGCCGAGTTCGTGCTGAGCATCGGGCTGCCCTTGCCGCCCGCGTGGTCTAGACAGCACCTCCCGATGATGGCATTCCCTTCCATTCCCCGTCACCGGCGGCTGACGCTGCCACCGGCCCCGTGGCCCGTGAGCAACAAGATTCGTCGATGCCGCTTTCCACGCGGCGCGATGGCCCAACAGCTACCTCGTCGCTAAACTCTCGCGGCTGCTTCATCCTCCCACGCCCATCGTGGACCGGTGAACTAAAGGCAGGGCAATGAAGAAAGCTATCAGGTGGTGCAGCGGCACCAAGGTGGGGCGCGTGCACTCCCAACGCCGCCTCTTCAAGGTCACGCACCAATTCACACGGCGGCACGCGAACACCCTTACCAGGCTCCACCTCCATGGCTGGCACCAGTGAGCGCGGCGGGCTGCCGGTCGTTCACCCCGGAGCTGCGTCGCATCGTTTGGCCTGGCAAGTTCAAGTCAGACCCGCCTCCACGCTACGATGGAACACCCGACCCGCTGAGTTCCTGCAGATCTACGAGCTGAGCATCGAGGCGTCCATCGGCTACGAGAAGGTTATGGCCAATTGGCTCATCATGGCTCTCAAGGACGGTTCCTGTTCGTGGCTCCTAAACCTAATAGCGGAGTCGATTTCCTCCTTGGAGGAGCTTCGCGAATGATTCATCTCCAAGTTTGAAGGGAATCGCGACCGCACCCCTGCGGTAGGTGACCTACGGCGTATCAAGCAGCAGCTAGGGGAAACCCTACGCTAATATACCCAGCGTTTTACCAACGTCTGCATCAAGATTCCCAAGGTGTCAAACGAGACCATCATCTCTACTTTCTCCGATGGTGTCCGAGATGTTAGGATGAAGGAAGAGCTCGCCATCCATGAAGACATGTGCTCGGCTTTGGAGATGTTCAACATGGCAACCAAGTGCGCAAGGGCAGAAGAGGGTCGCCTCTCGCTCATCACGTTCCCCGAGGCAAATCCAGAAGACAAGAAGGCCAAGATCAAGGATGTGAAGTGCAAGGGACCGACTAGCCTCGCAGCCGAGCCTGAGATGAAGCGTGGTTGCGACCACCTTGAGTCCTCCAAGGGAAGCCACCCATTCTGCGTCTTCCAAAACATGCACAACCACAACACCAATGACTGCTAGGAGCTCAGGGTCAACTGCGACAGGCACCTCGATCGTCGCCCCAAGCATGGTGATCGAGGCGACGACCGTGGAGGTTGTCGTGGTGGAGGACGCTAGGAGAACCGCGACTCTCGCCAAGGCTGGCGTGATTAGCCTTGTGAGGACCATTGGCAGGGCTAGCCTCGTGAGGGCCCGTGGAGGGATCATCCTCGCGAGGGCCCTTGGAGGGATCGGCCTCTTGAGGACCGCCCTCAGGGCAAAGCTGGCCTTCCTCCGCTAACAACACCACCAAGAAGGAACGACGACCACCACCAAGATGTTGGGGCTGGGGGCTTTCAGGAGCCTCGCTCCATCGCTTGCATCCTGGGCGGTGCCCAGGCCTCAGCATCTCATCGGGACTTCAAGCAGTTCGCTCGTGAAGTGAACGTAGTCCTCCCCAAGTTCGAGGCAACGCGTCCACTCAAATGGTCCAAGTACACTATCACCTTTGACTCAGCTGACCAGCTCAAGTGCGCGGCGGCAGCTGGCGCCCTCCCGCTGCTCTGCTCACCTACCATCAGCAACGTGCTCATCACCAAGACACTCATCGATGGTGGTGTAGGACTCAATGTCCACTTTGTCAAGACCTTCGACACCCTCCAGGTGCCATATGACTAGATTCAGCCAACCAGGCCCATCTCAGGAGTGACCGACAGCTCCACCACCACAATACGGCAAATCCACCTTCCTGTCACCTTGGGCGATCAGAAGAACTACCGCACCGAGCTCATCGACTTCAACGTCGCCCTCTTTCGTCTCCTGTACAACGTCATCCTCGGGTATCCGGCCTTGGCCAAGTCATGGCGGCGGCGCACCACGGCTACAACGTCCTCAAGATGACAGGAAGCAGTGGCATCATCACAGTCGCCTGCAATGAGAAGGATGCGGTGTGCTCCCTCGAGCGCGCCTACCAAGCTGCGGTGGCCGAGAACCCAGATGCCGAGGGCTTTTCCTACCATCCCGAGGGCCGTCCCAAAGAAGAAGAAGCATCTGCACAACCTGGGGTCTCGGGAGGGTGGGACGCCCGATGGTCGTGCCTCAGGATCTACGCCCGTGGACGGGCGCCTTCCCCTCTCGCATAGGAAGGCGCGCTCGACGCCCCTCTTAGGCTGGACTCGGGGGCTCTCCTCTGGAGGGCCTCTAACCTGGCGAACGTCACGAGGGAGGTGGTCGGGCACCATGTGGAGGCATGCTTCAGTGCGCGCTTCCGGGAGAAGAGCACAGGGCGCGAGGTGTTTGGTGCTCAGGAATTCATCACCAAGGCGATCCAGGATCTTCAGGAGGCATGGGCGATGCGAGGCGAGTGTCGGCCCACACCACCAAGAACTACTCCCTCTACCGATGAGGGCAGGGGGTTGTGCGTCTACGTCAACATCCCAGGGCTCAACAGAGTCGCATCTCAGGAGCTCTTCTGGCCATTCCATGTGGGCTGGTGTGACAGTCCCCCTCATAGCTACGTTGGCATGCATTTCGGCTTGCCGAACAATGTTGCCCTGCACAAGCGCCACATGTGGACCATCCTGACAGCTCACGAGGCCAGGCACCAGGAGATCCTGGCAGAGGAGGCGTCAATCCTTCGCGAGCCTCCTGGACCTGAAGAGCCTCGCGAGACCTTGGAGCCAGGCGGCTCTTGAGGAGCGACTTTAGCGGCACTCGTCTTCAAATACCCCAACACTTCTTTCGCAACGGTGCCAGGTGAACTTTTTGGTTTGTTCAGATGGGGGCGCCCCTCGGGCTGGATCATCCCTAAGTCGTGTGGGTCCGTCCCTACGACATGTATAATTTTTCCATTTAACAGAACTTGCCTTCCCTTGAGCTGCTTTGTGATTATCACATGTACATCTGGTGCCCCGACACCCTTCGCGGCTCTCGTGCGTTACGAACATACCGATTGCTCATTGCGCCCAAGGAATCACTGGCACGGCGCCTGTGCTCGGGTCCATCCCTACAGTGTCGATAAACCTGAGAGACCGAGCTCTGACTCGTGGCCAGCCCCGCGCACGTCACCTCACCAGGTCCTCAGTGCCTTCACGTCCTCGCGAAAAGATCAACGTCAGCAAGGCAAGCGCTATCGCGTGTTATGACCTATTCTTCAAATTTATTCGCAGGAACCTCTAGAGCCGGACTAGTGTGGCCCCGCCGGCCACTCCCCTCGATGCGACTCGCTTGCACGTTAAAGTGGGGGCTCCCGAGCATCGCACCTTAGGGGCTCCTATTGTCTCTCGAGCCTTCACCCCCAAGCATGGACCACGGCATCGCGACCTGGCATAGCAGCGGCGGCTGAGCCTCGCTCGAGGGCTGGGACCCGAGGATGTAGAGCACCTATTTGAGCTAATGTAGAGCACCTATTAGAGGCATTGCACAAGTAAATCGCTGCAAGGGCAACACCGTTTTACTTTTCGGCCTCTAGGGAGCCGCTTGCATGCTAAAGGGGACTTTGTCGGTGTACAAAAAGGGGGGTACACTTTTTGTACCCCTATAACTGTGAACGGGCAGTCTGAGCCGCGGGCACCACCACACCAAGCAAGGCAAGGGAGGTGAGTCAGGGTGAGACCGAAGCTCGATGGGATTGGAGCGACACCAAAGAACAAGGCCACAAAGAGCAAAGGGACGAAGCGGGTTCCCCCGGCAAGATCCCTGCCGGGAGCCGGTTTTAGCAGCCCCGGCAAGACCCTTGCCGCGGCAACTCGCCCCATGCCTACCGAGCAGATCACCCTTGAGTCAACTGCCCCCATGGGGCAAGGATTCAGGAGACATCCCTGTAGTGGCATGCAAATCTTTGTGAAGACATTCAAGTACAGATACGCACTAAGAAAATGACGACCCTTGGCGGGATCCCAGCCAAGGAAGACCACAAGAACTCCGGCAAGCACCTTGCCAGGGATTGCAGCAGGCGCCGTGGCAAGACCCTTGCCGGGGCCCCAGCAAGGCCCTTGCCGGGGACATCCGCAGGGCCACCATCAGGCCCACGCCGACTAAACTTCCACCGCCTTACGCAGCTGCCGACCCAACCAGCTGGGCAGACACCTGCGTGGAGACATGCAGATCTTTGTGAAGACCCACCACTGGGCCACCTCAGCTGCCTACCTACCTACCTACATGGCATCTCAGGCATCGCTGGCCAGGGCGCGTGTCGACATAAGAAGGGGCGGCGACGGACGAGACAACTCTCTCCCCTGTCCCCAATAAAGCAAGGACACCTAAGCAAGACGCATTAAATGCACCTTGTCATGTAATGTGAGGGATAACCTCGCATCACTGTACCCTTTCCACCTCCGGTGTGCCACTGTGGCAACCCCTTTTCCCTATAAAAGGAGGCCCGAGGTGACCAGGAGGAGGATTCAGCTTTTTGGAGCTCCTACGCCCCATAGCTAGCTGAAGAACACAGATATACAGTTCACCAAAGCAGGATTAGGGTTTTACGCATCCTCGCGGCCCGAACCTGGATAAACGAACCGTGTGCTATCTGTTGGATCCGCTCTTCTCTCAACCCCACGCCCCGCAACCGTAGTAGGGATTCTTGTGATCCCATAGGTGTCGATCCAATACACCGACATCTTTGGCGCGCCAGGTAGGGGGCTGCAGTTGTGAGAATCGGCTCTAGCAGTTAGCCCAGCACTCCTTCGTCTTCGTGGCTCTTTGAGAAGGAAGGAGGTCGGAAGATCAGCACTCGAGCGGCTGCAAACAGGAGCTAAGTTACATTGAACCATGGATATTTCCATTCTATTATATAAAGTTATTATCCTCGGAGCTATCATTCTTTGTACAAAAAGAAACATGTACGCAAATGGGGCACTTCCCGATCGGCAATGCCTTTGTTCTGTTTTGATTCCGCTCAACGGTTCAAATGGCTGCATTGGAAACGGTAGGGTAGCCTTCCGCAATTAGCAAGGCTCTCGACTCTGACTCGAGTCAAACTCGACAGTTCGAGCGGCTGCGTTGAGGGTGGTAAGGCGGCTCACCCAGTAGCACGCTCACCCAGCAGGCCAATGGGGACCCGTCCCCAAGACGCCGCCCTGGGTTTCCGCGCCGGCAAACCTACCCAGCAAGTGTAGGTTGGACGTACAAAGAGGCAACAAACAGGGAAATAGCATGCATAATCCCAAAAGTACTTCAAAGTTATGTTACATCACATCATTGCTGCGGTTCTAACTAAAGATAAAACTTGTCTTGGTCGGGAACCCGCAGCGGCGAAGAAGAACGGGATGCCTAATCCCGGCGCTAGCCTTCCACCCTCCTGATTTCATCGATGCAGCTGATGACGGGCTTGATGCGCTCCTTGAGAACTGTAAGGTCAGTACCCTCCGGCAAGCTATTCATCGCAGCTTCGAAGTCAAGGTCGGGATTCCAATGCGCCATCTTGGTGAGGACCTTGGTCACGACCCCCCGGCAAAGTCGCCGGGCCTCTTCGGCCAACGTGGCCGCTCTGTTGGAGTGAAGATCAGCCAAGGCTCTAAGGACGCCCTCGAAGAACTGGGTTAGCTTGGTGTCGACGGTCCCGCTGCGCTCAGGGGCATACCTCACGTTTGGCATCCCCATGATGGCCAACTGTGAGGTGACCCTGCCGGCGACGTCCTCCAGCCGGCTGATCCATCTGTTCTCGCCCGCCACGTATTCCTGGTGGGAGGCGGCCTCGTTCGCCCGCAGTTGCTTCTCCTCCTCCAGGCTCCTGGTCAAGGTCTCCTCCCGAGCCGTGCTCTCCGACAACATCTTCTCGAGATTCTCCAGCTTCGGCTTGAGATCTCTGATGGAGTTTTCCGCTTCGGAGAGCTCCCCAGCCCTGCTGATGACCGCTCCTTGCTCCTCTACCAAGGTGCAGTTGAGCGTGCTCTTCTCGTTGGACAGCGTGAGGGCCTGTTCCTTCAGCTCGTCCCGCTCTACCTCCAATTCCTTCACCTTGCTGGCATGGGCCAGAGCCTGGGCATCGAGTGCCTCTTTGTGCCTCTGCTCCAGCTCGCGAGTCCGCCACGCGACAAGGGCCTCGAGCTCCTCATCTTTGCCGCAGAGCGTTGTAGCAAGCTTTGCCTCACGCGCGGAGTGGTCTTCTTCCTGGGAATCCAATGCGGCTTGATGTTGGTTCCGGGCGGCCTCGGCCGCGGCAGCCAAATTCGCTGCCTCTTCCTAGGTCTTCTCGACGTCAGCAATCTTCATGGTGAGCTCTACATCGCGCTTGGCCAATTCCCCCTGAAAGGCCCTTTGCTCCTCGCGAGTCTGGTGAAACCAGGTCTGTGCCTAAGCAACGCGCGCCTTGAAGTCCACCTCCGCCTTGTCCACCGTCGCCATCCTAGACTTAACCTTGTCCAGACGGGCGCGGTAGAGCACATGGAGCTTTTGGAAATTGCCCCTCATAGCATGAAAAAGCTGCTCTTCTGGAGAACCGTCGCCACCAACGGCCGGTTCATCGACCACCTCGAGCCCTGTGGCGGCGAGCACCTCGCCGTCAAAGACTTACCCTCTGGCGGGCGCTCGGGAACTTGACGCCCCTGGAAGATGGACGAAAAGATCGTCGCCCACCTTCAGATATCTGCCGGGGCCCGAGGTTGTGGAGGAAGGAGG
>LR738715.1:391317425-391354498 GCA_902687465.1 Secale cereale | reverse complement strand
CCCTCCGGCGGCCCCCTCCTCTTCCCTCCTCATCCTCCTCCCTCCAGCGGCCCCTCCTCCTCCCAACCCTCCTCCCTCCATCTCTATTTTTTTCTGCTTTTTATTGTAGTTTTTTTACTATTGTATAATGTATTTTTTTCTTTCGTTTTTAGCAAGTGTTTAATAGAATTAGTAAGAAAATTAATAGAACTAGTTGAACTATTTTATTTTTAGCAAGAACTAGTATATTTTTATTTATAATAAGTGCTTAGTTGAACTAGTTGTATTAATAGAATTAGTTTATTTTTAGTAAGAAAATTTAGGTATATGAGATTTGATGATCTAATTAAAAATTTACTATAGAACTAGTTTATTTATAGTAAGCAAATTAATAGAACTAGTTTATTTTTAGGTGTATTTAACATAATTCAAGGTTTATTCGTTTTGAAGTGGACATAGAACTAGTTGATGAATTAGTTTATTTTTCAGTTAAAGCAATTATTCCTACATCGACGTCGACGATGCCTATCCCGCATCCTCATCGTCGACTCAGTGGAGGAGGCCTACTTGATCAGAGGGGCCATGTCCGGGACTGGGCTCCAATGGGCTGGTACTGGGAGGTGCTACCTTTCGGGGGGCGTAGCTTGGTAAAGAGCCAGCCGGTAGTTGACCCGAACCTTCTTTGGTGGCGGTCACGTGGGACAGTGACAGTGTGGAGGCTTGAGGACCCTGTGGAGGTGGTACATCACCGTGTCAGTGAGGAGGACGAGCACGTCCGTCGCTACATGGTTGTGTTGGAGGGCAGGTTCTCCAATACCTGGCAGGTTCTTCAGGGATCTCACTGGAGCTATGATCCAGTGATGGTTCCTTCTTTTTGGGTGTCCACCGCCCATGCCGATACCAGTCGTTCACTAGGTTTTTAGCTGTATTAGTGATGTTATATGTATGATACCATTCGAGATGTATTAGTGATAATATTCGACGATGTACGGACGAAGGGGATGATTTAGATTTGCTTATTGAATGCATGCTAATTTGAATACTAATTTATCTTACGATTTGGTTTTGCTTATTGAATGCTCAAATTGGAAAACTACTCCTACTTTGAATGCTCAAATTGGAGAGCACTATGCAAGGCGTATGCATTTGATTAGTTAATACCTTATAGGGTTTTTGTTTTTACAGAAATCAAGGAGCCCCTCGATCATCACCGCCGTCGTCCCAGTCACCAATCCCCTCACGACCTCGAGGTGAGACCTGCCAAATCTCCATGTAAATATGAGTCTTATAAGACATTTTGAAATGTTTTTTCCTATATATTGAACCATTGAAATGCAATGGCCATCAAGTTTGAATGCTCATATGATGTAGATATAAACATGTATATCTTGTGTTGCTTAAATAGGATATGTGCTTGCCCAAGTGGCCGGTCATGTTTGCAGGTTGCACCTCCGAGTGGCCTATGTTTTGCAAGAGTGTTGATTAATTTCCGTTCCAGCAAATTCCAGGCGCTCGACATGTCATTTTTTAGCAAAGGTCATACCGGAGTTATCCATTAATCCTGTCATGACTTGTGCTAGAATATGTAGGAAATATCGAGTGGCCTGGATTTTCTAGAAAAATATTTAAATGACATTTTGGGTTGACTTTAATGCTGTAGATGATCCATACAAAACAGTCAACAAGTGAGTGAGGGAGAAAGTTTGCACCATATACATACACACACACACACACACACACACACACACACACACACACACATATATATATATATATATATATATATATATGAGAGAGAAGAAGAATCCCAACTATTGTCGTGGGTGTCTTTTTTCCTTCTTCTCCTTGTGTCAGACCTTTGTTATGCACTAGGGGAAGGAGGAATAAAGATCATCACCGACGGTCGAAAAAATCGGTGAGGGATTGTATCCACCATATCAGAGAGAGGACGAAGAATCCCGACTGTTGTCGTGGGCGTCATTTGTGACACTCCAAGACCGATGCACCAGATGTCATCCTCTTATTCGTTGTCGTTGCCATGTCATCTGCTTGCGTGTTGCACTTTGCCATGTCATCAAGTGCATTTCGTCTTCATAGTTTTCAAAACTTGCATTCGTTCGTAGCTGCTCGTCTCCCGGTTCTCTCTGTTGTCTGTTCTGAGTCCACACACTCTCTCACGCACCCGCCGCACCTTCTAGATCTCGTTTCGTGAGCGGGAGAAGAAAGTTCTCGGAATGGGACGAGAGTTGATGTGTGGTCTTGGTATATCACCGGTAGACCGCCTATCAAATTTCGTTCCATTTGGAGGTCTTTGCTGCCCCAACGGTTAACAGTGTTAACCGAAACCCTCCTTCTGCCATTGGATCATGATCGCGTGGGCGAAAACCGCTCAGAAAAATACCACTCCTAGCTCCCTCTACATATAAAAACACGTCCCCCGTCCAAATCTGGGAGACAGAGCACCCTAACCCAAATCCGCCTCATTTTTCGTGCCCCAACAATGCAACCGCCACCTCCCACCGCGAGGGCCCGCCAAGCCCATCGCAGGCCCGCCTGAGCCCATCAGGGCCCGAGCGAGCCGCCGCCTGTGCCCGCCTCGCCGGACTTTGCGCGCGGCTCACCGGACTTCGTCGGCCACCACCACCACCTTACCCCGCCGGTCGTGTGACCCTGCCGCCTGGCCGCTCCGCCCCACAGCTCCTCCCGCCGGCGACCCACTGCCACCACCTCGTCGCTCGGACTCATTCTGCCTCGGTCTAGCACTGCGCCCCGCGCCCGTTGCCGTGCTAGCCAAGCCACACCTCGCCGCCACCCGCGAGATCTGCATCGGCGCCGACACCGAGAATCACGCCTCGACGTCCGCACCTCCCCGCGCTCCACCCTTGCCCGGATCCGGCAAGGCGTTGACGGATCCGCCCGTCCCTGATGTCCCAGGCTACACCACCCCCGCCGGAGTACACTGCCGCCGCCACCGCCGAACTCCCCATCGCTCGCTCAGAGACGACGACCGTGCCCCGCTCGCGCCATGTGGGCCCGCGTGGGCGATTCGGCCCAGCTCGCTGGCCCAGCCCAGGCCTCCCACCATCCTGCCTCGCGTCCTCTTCACGTAGGCCGAACCTAGGGTGAGCGACCGGTGCTATCCAACGCCCATGCACTATTTATCTATTTGACGCTCGGTTGTTTTTTCCAAAACAGCTAAGTCCCTAGGAAAATCATATTATGTTGGCATCTTTGACTACTTGTAACTTTCTACATGATTGTCCAAATGAAGTATATAATATGTCAAATTGTTGGTCTCTTGATGCTCTACATGATGGTATAGTTCACGTGCATGTTACTGTTTATCTTGATGCCTTAATCAGCGTTGCAAAAGTGCTAGTTGCTGTAAACTGATAAAAACTGTAAAAAGTTGCTGATTTGTCTTTTTCATATCTTTTTATGTGACTTTTGTTTAAGCATCATGTTAACATGTGTTAGGAGCACAATCATGTCATATTTGCAATGGTGTAATTAGTTTTTCATTGTATGTCCAATGGTGACTTGCACAAGCTTGCAAAAAGGCTAAGGCACTGTTGGTGTTTTTCTCATACTTGTTGCAAACTGCCAAGTATGAAACAGTTATATTGTGATGCCAGGTTTGCTTGATGCTACAGTCAAATCAATGCATGTTTGGAGATATACAATGATCATGTCTTGAAGTCCATGTTATGCTCTATCCATCCATGCCCTTGTTTGTATTTATAGTTGCTGTAGCATGTCTCTTTATTGCTCTCATGTTTACATCATGATGTTTCTGTCAAGCTGTCAACAACATGTTCAATTTGGCAAAGCTTGTTGTAATCATTTTTCGCATCTTATGCAGTTGTGCCAATGGAGTTATTTGGAGTATGCCATGCCTACTACATCTTCATGACCTGTGCATGCTTATTATAATTGATATGTTTGTTGTTATGTGCCTCCAAAGTCAGCATCATAATGTTGCTGTCTGGCATTCCCAGATTTCACCAAGTCCGAGAACCAACTGATTTCATGTTTGCATCTTGTCTTGATGAATTCCATGAACATGTTGCTCCCATGCATATGACATGAGCTGTTCCTTGAGCTCCATGTTATGTTCTGGCATGCCATGCTTTTGCTTGCCATGTTCTTGCACTGTAGCTTAATTATTTCTTTGCTCCAACATGTCAACATATGAACTCTGCTCATGTATATGCTCTGTTTTTCACGTAGTCATAATCTGTGATATAAAGTTTGCTAGTTGTCTTGATCATGTTGGTTTACTATTGATGTCTATGAACCTGATCCTTGTTGTTATTTGAAGCGTGCTATCTATACTTTGAGGTCATGCCATACTTATGCCTATCTTGTACTTGTATCATGTTGTTTGGATGCTTGTAATATGCCTAGTTGGTGTTTTGGACAGCTTGTCATTTAAACTTGTTTCATGTGTATATGTTGAACCGTGGCTCCGTTTGGAGTGTGCTCTATATGAAACTTGCATGGTTTTGCATGTAGATGCATCATGTCATGTTGTATCGATGTCTTGAGTGTTGTGCTTGATGTTTGAAAGCATTTTGCATCAATGCCATGCTTGACTTGTTTTGCTCATATCTTTTAGGCCGTATCTCCGAATTAAATGAACTTTATATTTAACTTGACTAGAATTTCGTGTAGATCATCATGGTGCATTTTAACTTGCTGTTTAACAACTTTAACATAAGGTTTGGTAAGATCTGGACCAATTTCGAAATTTGCATATGAGGACTTACCGAAATTGTTATATGTTGTTTCCAGCCTCATTTAAACTTGCTTTGTGTGTTGATCTTGTGTGCTTCATATCTTGCCATGTTTTGCATCATGTAGCCTTGTCATGCATCATACTTGGTTGAGCATCATGTCTTGTTTATGTGTTGTGTGTTTGCAATGTTGTTTGCTTCTTTCCGGTTGTGCTTCTTCTCGTTAGTTCCTATTTTGTTGTAATCGTGAGGATTCGTTCGACTACACTTGGTTCATCTTTGTGGCTTCATCTTCTTCATGGGCTCGTTCTTCTTCCTTGTGGGATCTTAGGCAAGATGGCTGTCACCTTGGATCTCATTACTATCATTGTTATGCTAGTTGTCTCGATGCTATCGCTATATGTCGTGCTGCCTATCTATTGTTGTCAGCCTCTCATTGTTGCCATTAAACCAATAACCTTTGACACCATCCCAGCAAACCATTGTATAGCTATGTTACCGCTCGTTAAGCCCCTCTTATAGCATTGTTAGTTGCAGGTGAAGATGAAGATTGCTCCATGTAGGATCTTGGATGTTTGGAATATCACAATATCTATTACTATAATTAATGCACCTATATACTTCGCAATGGTTGGAAGGCTTGGCCTTTCGCTCGAAGTTTTGTTCCACTCATGTCGCCTTAAGAACCGATAAACCGGTGTTATGTTCCTTGATTTTGCATTCCTAGCTTGGTTGGGTTTACGGGGACCCCTAGGCAGTTCCCTATGAATAAAACTTCTCCAGCAAGGCCCAACTTTGGTTTTAATTTGCAACATAATAAAGATATTAATTAATTAATTAATTTCCACAGGGGTCGCGTCCCCGGGGATTCTTCTCCACATACAGGGGGACCAGTGCCGATGGTGTTGGTCCCAAACTAGAGCACTTTGCGGGGCCGCCTGTAATGACCAGTATGCGACTATGTCTCCAACGTGTCGAGGCACGACTTAAAGACATAAGCGCATACTAGAATGATCTCAAGTATGGTATCTTTGCGCAACTCATGTAAAATTCAGGGATGAAATTGTAAAATATAGTTGGGTTACACTCCCCACGTCACACAATGAATACAATAACATACATCATCGGAATAACACAGGGTCTGACTACGGACGAAATCCAAACGAGAAAGATATCATAAACACAAGCCCGGATCCTCCTAGTAAGAACCACTACTGATCGTCGGGATACGAAACATAGTAACGTCCACGGTCTTCATCGAACTCACACTGAAGTCCTGAACCATCTCCTGCATTGTTCTCAGCGGTACCTGCATCTGGTGTGTGTTGAATCTGTGAGCAACAAAGGACTCAGCAATCCCATTCCCGGGTATTAAAACTACCAAAGCCTTAGGTGGGGAAAGGCCGTAATAGTGTTTGCAGCAAGCATTAAGCACTAGCTTACGAGTTTAGAGAAAGAAGAGAACAAGTGCCAACGATCGCCAACTTTATCAATACGTGATCCTTACTACTCACGATCAAACATAACCCCACCGTGTTCACTTCCCGAAGCCCTTCGGAAAGAATCCATCACGGTTACTCACACATGTAGTGTATTGTTATGAATAAGGTGTCAAGTTATCTACAACCGGATATTAACAAATTCCCATCTGCCAAATAACCGCGGGCACGGCTTTCGAAAGATCAAACCCTGTAGGGGTGTCCCAACTTAGCCCATCACAAGCTCACGATCCATAGATTCGCAACTCCAAAGTGTGAAGAACCGAGTATTCTCAGAATCCCATGCTCAAGATATTCCGATAAAGGTAAAACTAATCCAGCAAGACCTCCCGGCGTGCTGACACCCTAATTATAGCGATGCGTATCTCATCTCAGGCCATGACCGGATGAGCACAGCGTATAGTGACCAAAACCCAAGTTGCCAAGGGGGGTACCGCACATGACTCTGGGTTGGACCAATCACTCATGAGGAGCACTGGCTCGGGGGTGGATTAAGAACTCGGGTTTGCAACGCCTTATGAAAGTTTTAGTTGTTAGGTAAATGTAAAACCAATGTTGGGCCTTGCTGGAAAAGCTTTAAACAGAGAGAATTATCAAGGGGGGCCCATAAACCCCAACCGTGTTAGGAACGCAAAATCAAGGAACATAAAACCGGTTTATCGGTTCCTAAGGTGTTATCAGTGGAACAAAACACCAAGCAGAAGGCTTAGCCTTCCACCCATTACCAATATGTAGGTGCATAAGTTTAACAGGTTTGTATATATATATATATATATATATATATATATATATATATATATATATATATATATATATATTGTGTTATCCCAATAACAAGTTCATCATGGAGCAGTCTTCAAAACTTCACCCGCAACTAACAACGCAATAAGAGGGGCTGAGCGATGCGTACTTAGCCAAACAACAGTTTGCTAGGAAGGCGGTTTGAGAGTTTCATGGCAACAATAGGAGGCTGACAAATTGGAATAGGCATCGAGGCATATCTAAAGAACAAGACATCTAGCATAGGCCAAGATAGAGGTGATATTGGGGAATGGTCATCTTGCCTGTTGAGTCCACGGAGGGATCGTAACCTTGCTCCTCAAACTCATCCTCGAAAGGAACCTCGAACTCCGAATCGTCACCGGGCTCTAACCAACACAACAATGCAAACACCGGAACACAATCAATCATCATGTATTGCTCAAACACATGATGCATGACATGATACATATGAATATGGGTAGGATATGATGCAACACCTAGGGACAAGATGAGTGCACAAGTAACATGGCAATGAACAAGTTCACAAGCAAGTAGGAACATAAGCAAAAAAGGGAAACAACACTAGCATTGTCACAAGTGGTTATGTAGTTGTTTTAAACAAGCACCCAACAAGTTTTATGAGTTTTTTAACATGGAAAGGGGTGCAATTAGGATCAAAAACATCATGCTAGCAATTTAAATGGGCCGGAAAGAACAAACAACAATTTCCGAAAACTCCCATATTCATAATCATACATATAGGAAAGATCTGAGAAAGTCATATTTTAAAGTTGTTAAACATGCAAAAAAATAGCACCATCTTAATCTACACATTTTTCCACCCCAAATACATATAAAGTTTGTCAAATTTAGAGTTGTGGTTAATTAGTTATGATTTTAACAAGTTTGAGCATATTTAAACACAAATAAATATCAAACATCATTTTAAATGTTGTTAATATGGCAACAAGCCGCATATTATTATTCTACATGACAAACTAGGCAGTTTTCATATATAAAGCATTTTCATCAGATGCATATATTAAAAGATATAAATATGCAAAATAAAATGCAGAAAAGTAAATAAAAACAAAAACAGAAAAGGAAAAGGGGTCAAGCCGACCCAGCCCTAGGCACCGACTCGTGGGTCCAGGGGAGCTGAGGTGGCGCTGAGTGGGTGCAGGTGTGGGTGTGAGGAGCTGAGAGCCCGACAGGTGGGGCCGACTGTCAGGGACACAAGAAAAGGAAAAAGGGGGGCTAATCCACTGCCCCGGCGCGGAATCGAACCCGCGGCTGCGCACTGCGAGGGAGAGGCTCAAGCCACTGAGCTATGTGTGTTCGACTGACAGAAGAGGGGCGTCTTGCCTTAAGTGCTAACTGAAGAAGCAGAAACCAGAGGGGAAACAGAGCTCGTCGGAGGAGCTCGTCGGAGCTGCTCCGGCGACCTAAACGGGCGGCGGAGGCATGCGGTGTGCTCCTGGAGGAGTTCCGCACCCTCGACAAGCACTAGCAGGGCCTATGGAGCACTACAACGTCGCTGGCGGCAAGCAACATAGGCGGTGGCGACGAACTATGGCGCGACAAAATACGGGCCCAAACGGAGCGGCGAGAGCACAAGTAGACCCTACGCGACACGACGATGATGATGGACACCAGCGGAGGAGCTACGGTGGTCGGGGCACTCGCCGGAGACAAGGCCCGATGGAGAGAAGCTCTGGTGCGTGCGACTAGCACGGCTAGAGCAAGCAAACGAGGAAGAAAAGGGGTCGGCGAGGTGCGCGAACTCACCACAAGCACGGAGGTGGACTTGGTTAGCCGCGAGGAGGTCGGAGGCGACAGAATCTCGCCGGAGACCAAAGCGGGGAAACACGGTGAGGAGGTAGTCGAACTTGGCGTCCCTCGGGGCCGTAGAGGTAGCAGGTGACATAGTCGACGACGACGGACTTGACGGACACGATCTCCTGGGTGTTGGTGGCCGGGGAGCACGTCGGCGATGAGGACGAGACTCCGCTGCGCTCGGGATGGAAGTGGATCGGTGGATCTGGGGGTCTAGGTGGCCTGGCGGCGGGCGAGGAAGGAGGACGGAACCTAGTGGGTTGGTTGGACAAGGTGGGAGCTTAAAAGAGGGGCCAGGGCAACGATGGAGTGGCGACGGCGTCGTGCTCGCGGTCCCCATGGCGATGGCGTGAGGAGGACGGAAAGGTGGGTGTGCGGCTATCCACAGACGCTGACATATGGGCCTGACCTGGCCACGTGGACGCGACACAGAGGGGTGAGCGGGGGCTTGGGTGAGAAAAGGTAGCGGGTACGCGCGCGGGGTGCTGCTGGGCTACTGACGTGGGCTCGCTGCTCGCCCGAGGGAGAGGGGCTGAGCCCAAGTGCTGCTGGGCTGCGTTGCTGCTGACTACTGATGCTTTTTCTTTTTCTTTCCCTTCAGACAGAAAAAAAATGAAAAGCACAGGATAAAAGAAAAGGAATTAGGAGAGAAATAAAATATCCCCTAGCTCTTCGATTTACGCCCTATTTTATAAAAATGACTTGGGCATTTTTAGATGTAGAAAAATAAAATAAGTTTGAATATAGTTCAAACTTCTGTCATTTTTGAACCTGACCAAATCATTTTAAAATGGGGTAAGGCTTTGCAAGGTCGCTTATGACAAGGTAACATAGATGTGGGGAGCAGATGAACCTTAAAGGAGAAGGGTAAGCCACTTGCAAAAATGCTTAAAGAATGAAAACGAAGGGAGAGAATAGGTGAGTGGTGCTAGAAGAAAGGGATAGTGTTTAGCACGGCCATGATCTTGCTACCACCATCACACAAGAACAAGGTGCACTCACATGACAAGCTAGGACAAGGACCATCACAAAGACAAGTGAAAGAATGCCATGATGATCATGATGCAATGGTGATGATGAAGTAATGCATGAATCCAAAGAAAAGATAACATGACAATGCAATGACAATAAGAATGCATAATTGAAAAAGAACACCCAAGGTAGGACAAGGATCAATTGGTAAATGATTTAGTGCCATATATGGAAGGTATCACATATGGGGTGTTACAAACTCTCATCCACTACAAAAAGATCTCGTCCCGAGATCTAGGACTGAAAGAAAGCGGGATACTCGGAACAGAGATGATCTTCTCGTTCCCATGTCGCATCTAGGTCAGTATGGTGTGACCACTTCACTTTCAATAATTTGATGGACTTGTTGCGGGTCTTGCGCTCAGTTTCTGCAAGAATAGCAACGGGGTGCTCACGATAAGTCAAGTCTTGCTGAAGATCAATCTCTTCGAAAGGAATGGTGCATTCAGGTGTCTTGAAGCACTTGCGGAGTTGAGACACGTGAAACACATCACGTACATTTGCAAAGCTGGAGGGAAGCTCGAGTTGGTAGGCTAGATCGCCTCTCTTGCCAAGAATCTTGACAGGGCCCACGTATCTTGGAGCAAGCTTGCCCTTGATACCGAACCTCTGAGTGCCCTTCATGGGAGAAACACGGAGATAGACATGATCTCCAATGTCGAAAGCCAAGTCACGATGCTTGCCGTCATAGTAGCTCTTTTGATGTGATTGTGCGGCTTTGAGATTCTCACATATGACTTTGCACATATCTTCAGCTTCTTAGATCAAATCATTGCCAAGGAGTCGATGTTCACCAGTCTCGGACCAGTTGAGAGGGGTACGACACTTTCTGCCATAGAGAATTTCAAAAGGAGCTTTGCCTGCACTTGATTGGAAGATGTTGTTGTAGGAGAATTCGGCAAATGGAAGGCAATCTCCCATTTCATACCGAAGGAGATGACATAAGCTCTGAGCATATCTTCAAGTATTTGGTTCACTCTTTCGACTTGACCACTAGTCTGAGGGTGAAACGCAGTGCTGAAGCGAATCTTGGTGACCATGGCTGACTGAAAGGAATCCCAGAACTTGGAAGTGAACAAGCTTACACGGTCTTAGGAGATCACTTGAGGAATTCCATGCAAAGAGACAATTCTAGAGGTGTACAGCTCTGCCAGCTAAGCTGTGTTGATGGATTCTTTGACTGGAAGAAAATGAGCCACTTTAGTTACCTTGTCAATCACCACAAAGATAGCATCATTTCCTTTCCTGGACTTGGGAAAACCTATGAAGAAATCCATCTCAATGTGATCGAATTTCCACTCGGGAATAGGTAGAGGTTGAAGGAGTCCGGTTGGACGTTGATGCTCTGCCTTCACTCTTTTGCAGACATCACATTCGTTCATGAATTAGGCAATCTCCCTTTTCATGCGAGTCCACCAATATGATTGCTTGAGGTCATGGTACATCTTGGAGTTTCCTGGATGTATCGAGAGGAGTGAGTCATGTGCTTCGTTCATTATGAGATTTCTGATATCACCTTTGGGAACCACAATTCTGTCCTCAAAGAACAAAGTGTCTATGTCATCAATGCGATAGCACTTGTACTTGGGAGTACCCTTAGCAATACCATGTTTCACTTTCTGCACCATAGCATCACTGAGTTAGGCCTCACGGATTTGATCTTCCAAGGTAGGAGCAACTTGAAGGTTTGCAAGAAAGCCTTGCGGAACGACTTGGAGGTTGAGCTTCCTGAATGATGCACAAAGTTCAGGTTGGAACGGTTTGAGAAGGAGACTGTTGCAATACGCCTTTCTACTCAAGGCCTCTGCAATGACATTGGCCTTGCCAGGAGTATACTCAATGCTTGGATCGTACTCTTGAATCATCTCAACCCAACGAGTCTGGCGAAGGTTAAGGTTTGGTTGAGTGAAGATGTACTTCAAGCTCTTGTGATCAGTGAAGGTGTCCACTTTTCTGCCCAACAGAAGGTGTCTCCACGTGATCAAGGCATGAACAACTTCTCCTAGCTCAAGATCATGTGTGGGGTAATTCTTCTCATTTGGTTTCAGCTGACGTCAAGTGTATGCCACAATCTTCTTGTCTTGCATGAGAACACCACCAAGACCTTGCAATGAAGCATCACAAAAGACTTCATTAGGCTTGGACTCATCTGGAGGAGTAAGAACCGGAGCAGAAATGAGCTTCTCTTTGAGTGTCTTGAATGCCACATCACAATCAGGAGTCCACGAGTACTTGACATTCTTCTGCAGCAAGTTGGAAAGAGGCTTGGCAACTTGGAGAAGTTCTCAACGAACCTTCTGCAATACCTAGCGAGACCGAGGAAACTTCGGAGTTGTTTGACATTCTGCGGAGGTTCCCAGTTGACAATAGCTTCAACCTTCTCGGGGTTAATAGAAATGCCCTCGGCAAAGATAATATGGCCAAGATACAGGACTTTATCCAGCCAGAATTCACAATTGGAGAACTTTGCATAGAACCGGTGCTCACGGAGCCTGTCAAGGACCAAACGAAGGTGCTTGGCATGGTCTTCTTCATTCTTGGAGAATACCATGATATCATCCAGATAGACGATTATGAATTCATTGGTGTAGGGGTTGAATATGAAGTGCATCATCCGAGAGAAGGTGGGTGGAGCATTAGCAAGCCCGAAAGACATGATCGTGTATTCATAGGAGCCAAAACTTGTTCTGAATGCCGTCTTAGGAATATCCTCTTCACAGATACGAATCTGATGGTAACCCATCCGGAGATCGAGCTTCGAGAAAACCATGGCTCCTTTGAGCTGCTCGAACAATTCATTGATGTTGTGGAGCGGGTACTTATTATTTATTGTCTTCTTGTTCAATGGTCGATAATCAACGCAAAGGCGTTCCGTGCCATCCTTCTTGACAAATAGAACACCACAGCCCCAAGGAGAAGTACTTGGTCTGATTAGACCCATACGTTCTTGCTAATCGAGTTGTTTCTTCAACTCCTTCAACTCATCGGGAGAAAGTTTGTACGGACGCCGACATGCTGGCTCGATACCGGGTTCAAGTTCAATGAAGAATTCAACTGGACGGTTGGGAGGCATGCTGGAAGCTCTTCAGGGAATACATCCTCATATTCACAAACCACCGGAATCTGAGAAATGGCATTAATCTCGCCCTTGTCATTGAGAGAGAATAGCCTGATTGTGTTATCTCGAGCTGCGAAGATAATCACGTCTTCGTCACGATGAGTTAGGTTGACCTCTTTGGTTGCACAATCAATATTTGCATCATGCTTGGAGAGCCAATCCATCCCAAGAATAAGATCAATGTCGGAGTTACCGAGAACAACCGGGGAAACCAGAAAACTGTAATCACCCATATGAATAGATATATCCAGAACAAAGTTGTTGGAGTTCATTAGCAAACTCGGAGAAAGCACGGACATTGGGCTTGCAATGGCATATCATGTGACAATGCAAAAGGTCTTGATATGAAAGAATGTGATGCACCTGAATCAAACAAGACATTTGCAGGAAAAGAGTTAACTGGAAGATTACCAATTATCACATCGGAAGAATTCTCTGCTTGAGGTGCATTCATCAGGTTCACTCTTTCCGACTTGGGATTGTGCTTGACAATAGCAGTGCTGACAGGTGGAGGAGGCGGAAGGCGCCTTGGGTTGGGACACTTGTTGGCATAGTGACCCTTCTGAGAACACTTGTTGGAAGTTACTTCTGCAAGAAGCCGATGATAAGGACCACTTGATCTTGGAGATTGGAACTGAGTCTTGGACTGGTTGCTTGGGTTGGGTGGGTGGGAGAATCCATGACCACCTGAGTGCTTGTTGTTGCTTGGAGGACAGAGGACTAGAGGAGGTGGTAGCTAGAATTTCTGCTGCTTGGCAACCACTTGAGAGGAAGAGGAGGAGTGAACATCATCCCTTATGCTCTTTTTGTAAGCTTCACACTTGAGCTGAGCTGCCTCTTGCTTGAGAGCCATATTGTAGAATTGATCAAATTCATCCGGCTCGAACAAGGTGAGAGCAAGTTGGAGTTCATCTTTCGGACCACCTCAGAACTGGTATATCTTGCTCTTAGCATCGGGGATGTCTTGATTCGCATAACGGGAAAGATATTGGAACTTGACATTGTATTGATAGACGGACATGGTGCCTTGCTTCAGGTTGCGGAATTGCTCACACATGAATTCAATGACATTGGTTGGAATGTGATGAGAACGGAAATCTCTGCAGAAATCAGTCCACGAGATCTCACGACCACCTCTCGAGTCTTTGAACTATTGCCACCAATCAGCAGCTTGATCTTTGAGTTGGAAAGTGGCAAACTTGACATAATCCTCAGGTCTTACGTTACTGCATTCAAAGTGCTTCTTGATGTCTGTGATCCAATCTTCAGCATCTAGCGGGTCCACACAGTAACTGAAAGACTTTGGTTGGTTTGCCAGGAATTGGTTCAGTGTCGCAAAGTGAGGTTGATTGAACAAATTGCCTTGGCCTTGGTTCCCATGATTGCCTTGATTTGCTTGATTGGCTTGAAAATTCTGCATCATTTGCATGAGCATCTGAGTGTTCTGGTTGGTTGCCTGCATAATCGCTCTCCATGCCTCAGACGGAGGAGGTGGGGAAGGAGGATGTTTAGGAGGACGCTCTTCTTCACCCTCTTGGTTTGGGTTGGGAACCTTCTTAGGAGCTATCCAGAAGATGATGACAACCGTTAGCCATTGATGCAAAATAGATAAGCTGAATCAACGGCTAGATATTGGCAACATATAGTCTTCACAATGAACATTCAAACAAAATGAACGAATGAATTCCATAGCTTAATGGTACAACAATCTTGTCGAGAAACCACTTGGGAGAACAAAATGATAAAATAAAACAACAAGGTACAGATGGAACAAATATATGATAGAAGTTTCGTCCCACATGTTCGTGCTGAAAGCCCCATGGCACGTGTTACAAAGGGTCTTGCAATCCCCGGATCAGCATAACCAAGGATCCTTTAAGATGCAACTCCCAATTGGAACAACGCCCATGCAACCTCTTCACTAGATGGTGAACCCCAAACCTTATACCATGCACTCGTTGGAAGAGTACCTACGAGCAACTTGAAACCCACCTATTAATTATTGAAGCCTTCCGGTTATGCAATCTGGTGTTGGGGATACAGGGGAAGCACCGCGCACTCAACTCTAAACATACATCCAGCTGTATCCATCCGTCAACACATAACAAGTCATCCTCGGAAACTGTTTACCGCGGATCTTCGAAATGCATCCGCTATACTAGCTGTGGCAATACTCCCGAACTATTTACCCAGTACTGGGTGACGTCGGGGTTATCTCACCACCAGACATGCATAGAAGAGTTCTCGATGTCGGCCATCTCTGGTATTCTAGAACCACTAAGATACATTTGTAACGACAACACCTCGGAGCTCAGCTCCCCGGGACACTGCCACAACCCTAAATGACAGGAGGCATCGAGAACAATGTTCTCGTCACAAAGATATCGGAACAATCCAAACAATACCCGCGTGATCCTAAAAAAATTAGTGAAATTTTGAGAGTAGAGGAGAAAGAACAACGTCAGGAGTCCTCACCAGAGCGATGAAGGGGATGAGGAGTAAGAAATCCTACTCTCTGATATATATATATATATATATATATATATATATATATATATATATATATATATATATATATATATATATATATATATAGGACTCAAAACATTTTTGTGTGTGCCTAGACTCAACCGTCAGCGATTCGATCAATCAGGGGGCTCCTAGGTCGGAGAAGGCCTTGAATACCAACTTGTAATTCCCAGTATGCGACTATGTCTCCCACGTGTCGAGGCACGACTTAAAGACATAAGCGCATACTAGAATGATCTCAAGTATGGTATCTTTGCACAAATCATGTAAAATTCAGGGATGAAATTGTAAAAGATAGTTGGCTTACACTCGTCACGTCACACAATGAATAAAGTAACATACATCATCCGAATAACACAGGGTCCGACTATGGACGAAATCCAAACAGAAAGAGACCATAAACACAAGCCCGGATCCTCCTAGTAAGAACCACTACTGATCATCGGGATACGCAACATAGTAACGTCCATGCTCTTCATCAAACTCCCACTGAAGTCCAGAACCATCTGCTGCATTGTTCTCAGCGGTACTTGCATCTGGTGTGTGTTGAATCAGTGAGCCACAAAGGACTCAGCAATCCCATTCCCGGGTATCAAAACTACGAGCCTTAGGTGTCTAAAGACTTTAAAAGTGTTTGCAGCAAGCACTAAGCACTAGCTTACGAGTTTAGAGCAAGAAGAGAACAAGTGCCAACGATCTCCAAGTTGATCAAGAAGTGATCCTAACTACTCATGATCAAACATAACCCTACCATGTTCACTTCCCGAAGCCCTTCGAAAAGAGACCATCACGGTTACTCACACACGTAGTGTATTCTTATGAATAAGGTGTCAAGTTATCTACAACCGGATATTAACAAATTCCCATCTACCACATAACCACGGGCACAGCTTTCGAAAGATCAAAACTCTGCAGGGGTGTCCCAACTTAGCCCATCACAAGCTCACGATCCGCGGAGTCGCAACTCCAATGTGGGAAGACCCGAGTATTCTCGGAATCCCGTGCTCAAGATATTTCTACAAAGGTAAAACTAATCCAGCAAGACCTCCTGGTGTGCCGACACCTAATAGTAGCCGCGCGTATCTCGTCTAAGGCCACGACTGGATGAGCACAGCGTACAGTGACCAAAACCCAACTTGCCAAGGGGGGTACCACACACGACTCTGGGTTGGACCAATCATTCACGATGAGCACTGGCCTGGGGGGTGAATTAAGAACTCAGGTTTGCAATGCCCTATGCAAGTTTTAGTTGTTTGGCAAATGTAAAACCAATGTTGGGCCTTGCTGGAAAAGCTTTAAACAGAGCGAACTATCAAGGGGGCCCTTAAACCCTACCGTGTTAGGAATGCAAAATCAAAGAACATAACACCGGTTTATCGGTTCATAAGGTGGCATGAGTGGAACAAAACACCAAGCAGAAGGCTTAGCCTTCCACCCATTACCCACACACACACACACACACATATATATATAGGACTCCTTTTTTATACTCCCAGGAGTACATACTCCCACTCTTTAACAACTCCTTTGGATAAAAAAACAGCTTCTTTGGATGGGACCCTAACAAACTAAACCAACCAATAGGAAAAGTAGAACTACTTTTCAGGTGTGTCCGCACGGGTGTAGGTCCTTGATTTTAGTTTTTGAAAGCTACGTCCTTTTTTAACGTGGTTAAGGGATCAAACTTGTGGATCCTAACTTCTGAACGTACAAACCTTTTGATTCGTTGTATGTAGGAGTATATATAGATTAAAAATAAAGAGTACATAGGTTCAAGAGAAGTACTACGTGAGGTCTATACTAATTTGTTTCTTTAGGGGTATCTATACTATTTTGTTGAGAACCCATGAATTAATATTTATTGGTCGTATATACTAGATGTTTAATGGAGTATATATACATTTTCATGAAAGGGTATACACCATAAGTTTCTCGATCCAGCACATACCACACTTTTGTTTGAAATGAAGTATACCTCACTTTTTTCATGGAGTATAAGCCATTTTTTGGTGACTCGATATCTACCACTTTTTCCAAAAAATAGTATATTCAATATATTTTTTGATGGAGTATGTACCACATTTTAGAGATGGAGTATATATATCCCAAAAAAAGTGATGGGGTATGTACCACATTTTGTCAACTGAACTATATGTCGGATTGTTTTTCGCGATAGAGTATATTCCACTTCCCATTGACGGAGTATATGCCACTTTTTTAGGATGTAGTATATATCACGTTTTTTGCCATTTAGTATGCACTATATTTTTGTGATGAAGTATATACCACAATGTTCATACAAGATCGACAATATATACCACATATCATGGATCGGGAGTATATACACCACTTGCCACTTGGTTTACATAGGACTGTATAATAGTAGTATGGTTCACTAAAAAAGCTACTGTAGCAAGTTCTAAAAAAAGTATTATATAATTAATGAAAAAGGTATATTATAAGAAAAAGTAGTATGATTATTTAAAATCAAAAAAGTAATATATTTGCTTCAAATACTGATATTGGTCCACTGCAGAAATACAAAGACTCAAAATGTAAATGTGCGTGCATCACATTAGAGCATCATATATTTTTTGTGTATGCTTCTTGCATGATGCAGGAATCATCATATGATTGAAGTGTCACGTCATCGAAATTGTCGACAAAGTCCCTTGCGTCTTGTAGTCTTGTAGGTGTAGCCGATCCGAGAGAAAACCTGATTTACTATAGAAAGCAACGCCGTGCCTGGGGCCGGCTTGCGTGATGCGTATAATACAATTCAGATCAACTGTGTAGATCAATCATGCCTGAGGTATAAAATAGTTAGTTAAACAGATGCGTGTGGTCTAACCATACATGTATGCATGCACATGAATTAGCGAAGATACCTTACCATGACCAATGCCCATGGGCGTGCATGCGCGCTCCATCGCTGGCCGCATGATACACAAACCTCTTTTTTTATGCTTGTGATACACGAACTTCAAGGGCTAGCTAGGAGATTCATTGTCTCCGTCATTGATGAACTCTCATCGGCGCATCCCGTGTTCGCCATCAAAGCCACCATAGACCCGCGCGGACAGCTTGTCCTCCCTATAATTGTGGAACTAACTTTCCTATTTATTAAAGGATAATTAAATCTAGCACATCGATTCAACAAACATCGGTGGAGAAGGAAACAACTCACACATGGCACATGAGTATGTACCCCTAGGTGTACCAACCCATTTTCAAATATATATATATATATATATATATATATATATATATATATGTATATATTGTGTTATCCCAATAACAAGTTCATCATGGAGCAGTCTTCAAAAGTTCACCTGCAACTAACAATGCTATAAGAGGGCCTGAGCGATGCGTACTTAGCCAAGCAATGGTTTGCTAGGAAGGCGGTTAGAGAGTTTCATGGCAACAATAGGAGGCTGACAAACAAAAATAGGCATCGAGGCATATCTTTAGAACGAGACATCTAGCATAGGCAAAGATAGAGGTGATATTCAGGAATGGTCATCTTTCCTGTTGAGTCCCCAGAGGGATCATAACCTTGCTCCTCAAACTCAGCCTCGAAAGGAACCTCGAACTCCGAATCGTCACCGGGCTCTAACCAACACAACAATGCAAACACTAGAACACAATCAATCATCATGCAGTGCTCAAACACATGATGCATGACATGATGCATATGAATATGGGTAGGATATTATGCAACTCCTAGGGACAATATGAGTGCACAAGTAACATGGCAATGAACAAGTTCACAAGCAAGTAGGAACACAAGCAAAAAGGGAAACAACACTAGCATAGTCACAAGTGGTTATGTAGTTGTTTTAAACAAGCACCCAACAATTTTTATAAGTTGTTTAACATGGAAAGGGGTGCAACTAGGATCAACAACATCATTCTAGCAATTTAAATGGGCCAGAAAGAACAAACAACAATTTCTGGAAACTCCCATATTCATAATAACACATATAGGACAGATCTTAGAAATTCATACTTTTAAGTTGTTAAACATTCAAAACAACAACACCATCTTAATCTACACATTTTTTCACCCCAAATACATATAAAGTTTGTCAAATTTGGAGTTGTGGTTAATTAGTTATGATTTTAACAAGTTTGAGCATGTTTAAACACAAATAAATATCAAACAGCATTTTAAATGTTGTTAAGATGGCAACAAAATGCATATTATTATTCTACATGAAAAACTAGGCAGTTTTCATTTATAAAGAATTTTCATCAGATGCATATATTAAAAGATATAAATATGCTAAAGAAAATGCAAAAAAGTAAAAAAAAACAAAAACAGAAAAGGAAAAGGGGTCAAGCTGACCCATCCTGGACCTAGCCCTAGGCATTGACCAGTGGGTCCAGGGGAGCTGAGGTGGCGCTGAGTGGGTGCGGGTGTGGGTGTGAGGAGCTGAGAGGCCGAAAGGTGGGGCCAACTATCAAGGACACATGAAAAGGCAAAAAGGGGGGCTAATCAACTGCCCTGGTGCGGAATCGAACCCGCGTCTACACGCTGCGAGGGAGAGGCTTAGGCCACTGAGCTATGTGTGTTCGACTGACAGAAGAGGGGCGCGTTGCCTTAAGTGTTAACTGAAGAAGCAGAAACCAGAGGGGAAATAGAGCCCATCGGAGTTGCTCGCTAGAGCTGCTCTGGTGACCTAAACAGGCGGCGGAGGCATGCGGTGTCCTCCTGGAGGAGTTCCACACCCTCGACAAGCACTAGCAGGGTCTATGGAGCACTACAACATCGCTGGTGGCACGCAATAGAGGCGGCGGCGACAAACTACGGCGCGGCAAAATACGGGCCCAAATTGAGCGGCGAGAGCACAAGCAGACCTTACACGACATGGCGATGATGATGGACACCAGCGGAGGAGCTACGGTGGTCGGGGCACTCGCCGGAGATGAGGCCCGACGGAGACAAGCTCGGGTGCGCGTAGCTAGCACGGGTAGAGCAAGCAAACGAGGAAGAAAAGGGGTCGGGGAGGTGAGCGAACTCACCACAAGCATGAAGGTGTGCTTGGTTAGCCGCGAGGAGGTCGGAGGCGACGGAATCTCATCGGAGACCGAAGCGGGGAAACACGGCAAGGAGGTAGTCGAAATTGGCGTCCCTCGGGGCCGTAGAGGTAGCAGGTGACGTAGTCGACGACGGCGGACTTGACAGACACGATCTCCTGGGTGTCGGTGGCTGGGGAGCACATCGGCGATGAGGACGAGCAATTTGTTGCGCTGGGTATGGCAGTGGATCGGTGGATCTGGGGGTCTAGGTGGCCTGGCAGCGGGCAAGGAAGGAGGAGGGAACCCTAGTGGGTTGGCTGGACAAGGTGGGAGCTTAAAAGAGGGGCCAGGGCGACGACAGAGCGGAGACGGCGTCGTGCTCGCGGTCCCCATGGTGACGGCGCGAGGAGGACAAAAAGGTGGGTGTGCGACGGTCCACAGACGCTGACCTGTGGGCCCGACCTGGCCACATGGACGCGACACAGAGGGGGTTTGCGGGGGCCTGGGTGAGAAAAGGTAGCGGGGACGCGCGCGGGCTGCTGACGCCGGCTGGCTGCTTGCCCAAGGGAGAGCCGATCCCAAGTGCTGCTGGGCTGCACTGCTGCTGATTGCTGATGCTTTTTCATCGTAATGAAAGAAAAACAAAATGAAAAGCACAGGCTAAAAGAAAAGGAATAGGAGAGAAATAAAATATCCCCTAGCTCCAGGATTTATGCCCTCTTCTAAAAAAATGACTTGGATATTTTTAGAGGTAGAAAAATAAAATAAGGTTGAATATGGTTCAAACTTCTGTCATTTTTGAACCTAACCAAATCATTTTAAAATGGGGCAAGGCTTTGCAAGGTGGCTTAGGACAAGGTAACATATATGTGGCGAGGAGATGAACATTAAAGGACAAGGTTAAGCAACTTGCAAAAATGCTTAAAGAATGGAAAAGAAGGGAGAGAAGAGGTGAGTTGTGCTAGAAGAAAGTGGTAGGGTTTAGCATGGCCATGATCTTGCCACCACCATCACACAAGAACAAGGTGCACTCACATGAGAATCTAGGAGAAGGACCAACACGAAGACAAGTGAAAGAATGCCATGATGATCATGATGCAATGGTGATTATGAAGTAATGCATGAATGCAAAGAAAAGATAACATGACAATGCAATGACAATAAGAATGCATAATTGAAAAAGAACCCCAAGGAAGGACAAGGATCAACTGCTAAAAGCTTTATTGCCATATATGGAAGGTATCACATATGGGGTGTTACACCGCCCCTTGGCAACTTGAGGTATTTGGCTCCCGTACGCGTCGCTCATCCGATCGTGGCCTGAAACGAGATACGCGCGGCTACTATCAAGGTGTCGGCACGCCGGGAGGTCATGCTGGACTTGTTTTACCATTGTCAAAATGTCTTGTGCACCGGGATTCTAAATCTGATCGGGCTGTCCCTAAGATAAGAGGTTTTACCTCTACTGATCGTGAGAGCGTGTGACGGGCTAAGTTGGGACACCCCTGTAGCTTTATGATCTTTCAAAAGTCGTGCCCGTGGTTTTGTGGTAGATTGGAATTTGTTAATGTCCGGTTGTAGAAAACTTTATAGAGGATCTGAAATAAAATACACCAACCGCGTGAGTAACCGTGATTGTCTCTTTTCGTTTTGAGAAGAGAACACGGTGGGGTTATGTTTGACTCGTAGGTAGTTCAAGATCATTTAGCGATCATTACTAGTTGCGACCGTTTGCGTAGATACTCATCTTATCCTTGTACTCGTAAGTTAGACACCATACAAATGCTTAGCCGCTGCTGCAACCTCACCACTTACGCTTTTCCACACCCATTAAGCTTTGCTAATATTGATACCCATGGTTATGGGATTGCTGAGTCCTCGTGGCTCACACATACCACAACAATAATTACAGGCACAAGTTTCAGATGACTTTACGTGATAGCGTTGTTTACTTGTGTTGGAGTTCTTCCTCTTCTTCTTGGTCAGTCTTGGGTTAGGTTCCTGACCGGAAGCCTGGGATAGCAGGATTGATATGGTTGTGCTTTTCATGTTTTCTCATCCGTAGTCGGATGTCTTGTATATGATGATGTTGTATTCATGTGGAGTTGTATGACTTGTATGTATCCCCATCTTTTATGTAATGGTACGATGTAATGATATCCATCTTGCTAAGCGCCCGAAATGCGGTTGTGCCATAGTCACGAAGTTATCACGTGATCAGGATTGAATCGCATCTTGGGTGTGACAAGTTGGTATCAGAGCCTCGACCGCCATAGGAGCCCCCTTTCTTGATCGTAGAATCGCCGTTTTCGAGTCTAGCCATTTTTTTCGGAGTCTAGTTATATCGGAGAGTAAGAATTCCTTTACTCCTTGGCCCCTTCGTCACTCTAGTGAGGAATCTTGACGTACGTGTTTTGAATTACTCCTCTTCCCCCTCAAATTTTTTAGGATCATTTAGTTAGTTATTCATTCATTACGATGTCAGCTCTTGTCATCCGGTGCACTTCTCTTCGAGTTGATTCGATCCTCCTCATCTTTGCAAGTTCAATCCTCAGTTCTTTCCATCCGACAGCGTTTTCCCCGTCCGATGTGGTCTTTCTTTTTCCCACCCGCCCACCCCTTTTCTTCTCGGAGCCGGATTACTTAATCGAGTATCCATTCTACTCGTGTGATGCTTTGCTTTCTTTCCTCAATTGTTTCAACTAGTGAATTCTCGTCTACTCCGTCATCCTTCATCTCTTTTCTTCTCTGATGAATTCTCCTCTCGTTCGTCATTCTTCATTTCCTTTTATTCTCTGGTGGATTCAATTCCAATTTTAAGTGTTCATCATATTCTTCTCCTTGTCCAAATGTTTCCCCTTGCTCGTTCACTTCTAGCCATTTAATCATTCTGGATTTCCGAAGACATATCAGAAGATTCGTGTTTGCATTATATTAATTCGAGGTTATCACCTCATTCGAGTCTTTCAATTGTTCCAATGCATCATTTCTCCCTCGAATAATCCTTTCCAATGGTGTTTCTTTTGAGTGGGCTCATAACCCACAGGTCTTTTCCCAGGATCTTACCTGACTCTTCTAATTTTCCGGAGTGATTCCAATTTTTTTAAGTGTGATGGAAGTATGGATTCCATCAGTCATATGCCTTCTCCGAGATTGCTTTCAAATTCATTAGATCGTTGGTTCAACCTTTCCTTTTCATTCGTCTAGAGTATATCAACAATTCTTGGTGGTGTTCCTCGTCGTCATTTGAAGACCGAAGAAGAGTTTTACTCTAATTCTTGTACGTTCTCTCGAAGATCCTTCGTTCAAGATCATTGCTATCTCCTTAATTGTTCCGATCATCAAGAATTCTTTTCTTATCCAACCGGAGTATTTCATGAATTCTTTCCTTCTTATTCCTACGAAGACAATCATTTCAGAAGAGTTCTTCGTTCTCAGTTTTCAACTTTGTCCTCCAACTATTCTTAAATGATGCCTCTTCGTCCGTCTCCATATTATTCCGGTGCTTTGTCCAAGTATCATTTAATCAGTTCGCGATCTCTTCGTTCTCTTGTATCCAAATTTCCTCAAGTTCTTTGTTCTTCCAGGCGATTCATTCTCTTTTCTTCATTCATTTTTAAGTTCTTCCATGTGGCTTGTACTTTTCTTCACCAGGTTTCAATTCTTATGGTGGTTCACTCAAGAGTTCTTTTCCTGTGTTATCATATCAATTTATTCATTCACTCCAATCCTACAGGTGGTTCATGAAGACTTTCTCAAATTCGCGCTATACCTCCCCTTAATCTTTTCAACGTGAATAAGTAGTATGCAAATCCATTGATTCTCATCAATTTAATTGACGGAGGATAAACATAACATAATTCTTATTCTTTCATCAAGTTTATTTAATCCCTTCCTTCGGAGTTTGTTCATGATGAATAAATTCTAATCCCAAGTGTTCTCGTATTTTTCTATTCCGGAGTTCGAAGTTTCCTCGGGCATCTCAGCGGAACCTCCATCAAAATCATCGCAAGGCTTATATCGTATTCTTGCATCCTTCATCTCTATATCGTCATCCTTTTCTTACCGGAGTTCTCCATGGTGGTTCATCATATATGACTTAATTCATTCTTCAATTGTTCATCAAATTCTTGTGGAGCAGCTCAAGCATTATTCTTCTCGCACTCGAGTGCAAATATTTCTCTGTATTATTTTGATGTGGAGTTTTGAAATTCGGCGTTCTTCTCAGCTATTCAATCTTTTTGGTGTGGTAGAAATTCACCTCAAGTTATGAGAAGTTTTCTATAAGCCCACATCAAGCTAATTCTTATGTTGTTGATTCTTGAACAACTCCGTTCAAGCCTTACTTTTGAAGATGCTCTTTCAAATTCATTTGTGGCAGAAGTTTCCATCTTCTTGTCAGTTCTTTTCATTACACTCTTTAAATTCTTACGGAGGCATCATTTTGTTTATATCATCATGTATTATTCCATCTTCTCGAGGTTATGTTCTATCCCTGCCATTTTCAGCTGGATTGCTGCCCAAATCCCTTTGTTCAAATTCCTTTTCTATCTCTTATTAGTCGAAGTGGTTTCAAATTCATTCCTCTTCTTATTTCATGTCTTTTTTTTCACCTACGTGGTTCTCGTTATTCCCCGTTCCACTGTTGTAATGGAGCTTCTCAATCTCGTTCGTATCCGTTGTGTTCTTTCTTACAACTTGTCAACCTCTCAAGATTCTTTTGTTTCAGTCAGTTCTTCAAGAAGAACTTTGTTCTTCCTATTTTTCCCTTTCGTCTCGTTCCTAAGATCTCGGGACGAGGTCTCTTGTTAGTAGGGGAGTGTTGTGACACCCCGAGACCGATGCGCCAGATGTCATCCTCCTATTCGTTCTTGTTGCCATCTCATCTGCTTGTGTGTTGCACTTTGACATGTCATCATGTGCATTTCATCTTCATGGTTTTCAAAACTTGCATTCATTCGTAGCTGCTCGTCTCCCGGTTCTCTCCATTGTCCGTAATGAGTCCAGACACTCTCTCACGCACCCGCCGCACCTTCCAGATCTCGTTTCGTGAGCATGATAAGAACGTTCTCGGAATGGGCCGAGTGTTGATGTGTGGCCTTGGTATATCACTGGTAGACTTCTGTCAAATTTCATTCCATTTGGAGGTCGTTTGATGCCCCAACGGTTAACAGCGTTAGCCGAAACCCTCCTTCTCTTTGCAGCCCAGCACCCCTCCACAACATCCTTCTAGCCCATCTAAACCCCCTCCATGCTCTTCGCCGTTGGATCACGATTGCGTGGGTGAAAACCGCTCTGAAAAATACCACTACTAGCTCCATCTGCCTATAAAAACACCTCCCCCGTCCAAATCTGGGAGAGAGGCCACCCTAACCCTAATCTGCCTTGTTGTCCGCGCCCCCAACAGTGCAGCCACCACCTCCCACCGCTAGGGCCCGCCAAGCCCATTGCGGGACCACCCGAGCCCATCTGGGCCCGAGCGTGCCGCCGGCCATGCCCGCCTCGCCTGACTTCGCGCGTGCCTCGCCGAACATCGTCGGCCAACACCACCACCTTACCCTGCCATCGCTCGACCCCGCCGCCTGGCCGCTCCGCCCCGCAGCTCCTCCCGCCGGTGACCCACCGCCACCACCTCGCTGCCCGGACCCATTTCGCCTCGCTCCAGCACTGCGCGTCGCGCCAGTTCCCGTGCTGGCCGAGCCGCACCTCGCCGCCGCACGCGAGATCCACGTCCGCGCCTCCCCGCGCTCCGCCCTCGCCCATATCTGCCATGGTGTGGCCGGATCCGCCCATCCCTAATGTCTCCAGCCGCACCACCCCTGCCGAAGTACAATGCCACCGCCGCCGCCGAACTCCCCCTCGCTCGCTCGGAGACGACGACTGTGCCCCGCTTGCGACGTGTGGGCGATCCGGCCCATCGCGCCGGCCTGCCTCACCTCCTCTTCGCGTGGGCCAAGTCCAGGGTGAGCGACCGCTACTATCCAATGCCCGTGCGCTATTTATCTATATGATGCTCGCTTGTTTTTTCCCAAAACTGTTAAGTCCCTAGGAAGATCATATAATGTTGGCATCTTTGACTGCGTGTAACTTCGTGCATGCTTGTCCAAATGAAGCATATAATATGTCAAATTGTCCGTCTCTTAATCCTTTACATGACGGTATAGTTCACATGTATGTTACTATTCATCTTGATGCCTTAATCATCGTTGGAAAAGTGCTAGTCGCTGTAAACTGATAAAAACTGTTATAACTTGCTGATTTGTCTTTTTTGTATCTTTTTGTGTGATGTTTGTTTGCGCATCGTGTCAACATGTGTTAGGAGCACAATAATGTCATATTTGCAATGGTGTAATTAGTTTTTCATGGTATGCCTTGTGGTGACTTGCAAAAGCTTGCATACAGGCTAAGGCACTATTGTTGTTTTTCTCACACTTGTTGAAAACTGCAAAGTCTGAAACAGTTATATTGTGATGCCATGTTTGCTTGATGCTACAGTCAAATCTATGCATGTTTGGAGATATCTAATGATCATGTCTTGAAGTCCATGTTATGCTCTATCCATCCATGCCCTTGTTTGCATTTATCGTTGCTGTAGCATTTCTCTTGCTGGCTCTCAAGTTGTCATCATGATGTTTCCGTCAGCCTGTTAACAACATGTTCAATTTGGCAAAGCTTATTGTAATCATTCTATGCATCTTATGGATTTGTGCCAATGGAGTTATTTGGAGTATGCCATGCCTACTACATCTTCATGACATGTGCATGCTTATTAGAATTGATATGTTTGCTGTTATGTGCCTCCAAAGTCAGCATCATAATGTTGTTGTTTGGCATTCCCAGATTTCACGAAGTATGAGAACCACCTGATTTCATGTTTGCATCTTGTCTTGATGAATGCCATGAACCTGTTGCTCCCATGCATATGCCATGAGCTGTTCCTTGAGCTCCATGTTATGTTCTTGCATGCCATGCTTTTGTTTGCCATGTTCTTGCACTGTAGCTTAATTATTTCTTGCCTCCAACATGTCAACATATGAACTCTGCTCATGTATATGCTCTGATTTTCACTAAGTCATAATATGTGATATAAAGTTTGCTAGTTGCCTTCATCATGTTGGTTTACTATTGATTTCTATGAACCCAATCCTTGTTGTCATGTGAAGTAATGCTATCTGTACTTTGAGTTCATGCCATGCTTATGCCTATCTTGTACTTGTAGCATGTTGTTTTGATGCTTGTAAGATGCCTAGTTGCTGTTTTGGACAACTTGTCCTTTAAACTTGTTTCGTGTGTATGGGTTGAACCGTGGCTCCGTTTCGAGTGTGCTCTATATGAAACTTACTAGGTTTTGCATGTAGATGCATCATGTCATGTTGTATCCATGTCTTGAGTGTTGTGCTTGATGTTTGAATGCATTTAGCATCAATGCCATGTTTGACTTGTTTTGATCATATCGTCTAGGCCGTAGCTCCGAATTAAATTAACTTTATATGTTACTTGACTAGAATTTCGTGTAGATCATCATGGTGCAAGTTCACTTGTTGTTTAACAAATTTAAACTAAGGTTTGTTCAGATCTGCACCAATTTCGAAATTTGCATATGAGGACTTACCGAAATTGTTATATTTTGTTTTCAGCCTCATTTAAACTTGCTTTGTGTGTTGATCTTGTGTGCTTCATATGTTTCCATGTTTTGCATCATGTAGCCTTGGCGTGCATCATACTTGGTTAAACATCATGTCTTGTTTATGTGTTGTGTGTTTACCATGTTGTTTGCTTCTTCCCGGTTGTACTTCTTCTCGTTAGTTCCTGTTTCGTTGTGATCGTGAGGATTCGTTCCGCTACACTTGGTTCATCTTCGTGACTTCGCCTTTTTCATGGACTCGTTCTTTTTCCTTGTGGGATCTCAGGCAAGATGACCGTCGCCTTGGATCTCATTACTGTCATTGCTATGCTAGTTGTCTAGATGCTATCGCTATATGTCGCGCTATCTATCTATTGTTGCCAGCCTCTCTTTGTTTCCATGTAACATCTAACCTTTGACGCCATCCCAGCAAACCGTTGTATGGCTATTTTACCGCTTACTAGGCCCCTCTTATGGGGACCCCTTGATAGTTCGCTTTGAATAAAACTTCTCCAGCAAGGCCCAACTTTGGTTTTAATTTACAACATAATAAAAATATTAATTAATAAATTAATTTGCATAGGGGGTCGCGTCCCCGGGGATTCTTTTCTACATACAGGGGGACCAGTGCCGATGGTGTTGGTCCCAAAACTAGAGCACTTTGCGTGGCCGCCCCTTGGCAACTTGAGGAATCTGGCTCCCGTACGTGTCGCACATACGGTCGTGGCTTGAGACGAGATACGCGCGGCTACTATCAGGGTGTCGGCACGCCGGGAGGTCTTGCTAGACTTGTTTTACCATTGTCGAAATGTCTTGTGCATCGGGATTCCGAGTCTGATCGGGTTGTCCCTAAGATAAGATGTTTTACCTCTGCTCATCGTGAGAGCTTGTGATGGGCTAAGTTGGGACACTCCTGCGAGGTTATGATCTTTTGAAAGTCGTACCCGCGGTGTTGTGGCAAATTGAATTTGTTAATGTCTGGTTGTAGAAAACTTGATAGAGGATCCGAAATAAAATACACCAACCGCGTGAGTAACCATGATTGTCTCTTTTCATTTTGAGAAGAGAACACGGTGGGGTTCTGTTTGACTCGCAGGTAGTTCAGGATATTTTAGCGATCATTACTAGTTGCGACCGTTTGCATAGATGCTCATCTTATCCTTGTACTCGTAAGTTAGACACCATACAAATGCTTAGTCGCTGTTGCAACCTCTCCATGTATCCTTTTCCGCACCCATTAAGCCTTGCTAGTCTTGATACCCATGGTTATGGGATTGCTGAGTCCTCGTGGCTCACAGATACTACAACAACAATTGCAGGTAAAGGTTTCCGATGACTTGACATGAGAGCGATGTTTTCTTGTGTTGGAGGTCTTCTTCTTCTTCTTGGTCAGTCTTGGGCTAGGTTCCTAGGCAGCAGCCTGGGCTAGCAGGATGGATATTGTTGTGCTTTTCATGTGTTTCTCATCCGTAGTCGGATATCTGGTGTATGATGATGTGTCACAGCCCTAGAATCTGGTTGCAAATAGTTGCACAGGCATCCATGCATCATGTCTAAATTTATTTGAAAGTTGAAATGGGGTTTATTCAAACCCTAGCACCAAATGAATTCAACTAGGTTCAGATAAAAATATTTTCAATAAACCCAAAATTCTCTTTAAAAAAGTTATTCATTTTTGAATTGGGTAAAAACCTGTGACAAAAATGGTGCGCATCTTACTACGCCATTCTGGATTTTTGAATTTACACAAAATTATTTGAATTGGAGCCATTTAAATGCTATATATATATTTTTTAAATGGTCCAGATATTCTGAAATTAGTTGTGGGACTCAATAATAACTCAGTTAGCCCCCACAACAATTTCCAGGATTTATTAAAATGATTTAGTGTCTAAACTAAATCAGAACAGAGAAAATAAAATAGAAAAAGGAAAAAAACAGAATAGAGGAAAGGCTTACCTAGGCATACTTGCCAGATGGCCCAGCTGGTGGCCCAGCCCACATGGGCCTCCCCTGCCAGTCATCCCTGTCCTCGCGCTAGGAGGACAGGGGAGTCTGGTCGCCGTGCGCGTGCACACGCCGGGCACTTCGACCCTGCCTGTGTGCCTCCCCGACTGCAGGGACTTCCCTGGATATGCCACGCACATCCCTGGCCTCTCTCTCACTCTCTCCCGTGCCTTTCCCCGCCTCTCTCTGCTCTCTCCTTGCAACACTAATGGGCCTCGAACCCCTCGTTGGTTACCCCAAGTGGAAGGTGTAAGATGCAGTAAGTAGAAGTGTTTTCCCCTAGCAAAGATGCCAAGGATCGAATCCCCAGAGACTCCTAGGTTCAACAAGTAGGTGTGAATTGCTACGGCGCCAGATTAGTAGCAACCAACGTGGACCTGCACACAGATACAAATAACTTTGCTCCCAACGAGTACAGAGAGGTTGTCAATCTCTCCGGCCTTGTAGTTCACAAAGGGTTAAAAGCAATGATAGTAGTGATAGATAGTTTTTGCAATAGTAAGTAAATAGCGAAAAGTAAATAGTGGATGTGATCAATGATGGTAATATGGACCGGAGTCTCATGATGTTCACTAGTGATGTCTCTCTCCCAAAAGACGATAAAACAGCTATGTGAGGTAACAAATTACAGCTGGGCAATTGACAGGACCACGAACGCAAACCAATGCTGACTACATTGCAAGAAAGGTTGAGGTTCAAAGCATGGGCGGTATGCCAAAGTAAGTAGACTGAAATCCATCAATATCTACTACTAATCATCCACCTTGAGATATCTATCCAGAACATCTCGCTGGTATTAAGTTGCGAGTCCCACCCATAGTGTAAAATCAATGCAATAGACAACTGCATTAAAAGAACTTTGCGTAAAGTAAACAATCCTTGACCCGCGGGCACAAGAACCGTTCTTTTCCCCCTTGTGGCAACAGCACATCCCCTAGACTCATGTTTCTGTCACTCAAGCTAGTCATCGAGGGGCATGAACCCACAATCGAGCATAACGTTCCCTCTTGGAGTCACTACTTATTACTCGGCGAAAGCAATAAATAACAACGGAGAACATGCAAGAATTACTTATGAACTAAAATATAAAAGAGGTGAATCAAATATATTACTCAAGATCAATCTGAACATAATCTCATAATCCATCGGATCCCAGCAAACTCAACATAGCAACAACATAAGGATTACATAGGTGCCTCGATCATGTAGGGCAGCTCACGAGGACTAATTATTGAAGCACTAAAAAGGGAGGAGAACATCACATAGCTACTGGTCATGGACTCATGGTCCAAGGGAGACTACTCACGAGTCATCCGGGAGGCGTCCATGGTGGTGGAGAAGCTCTCGGTGGTGATCCTCCCCTCCGGCAGGGTGCCGGGAAGAGTTCTCCTTGTGCTCCCGATCTTGGAAGCGGTGGCGGCGGCGGAACAGAGATGGGATCGCGAAAAGAGTTCTTGTCCTGAGGGTTACGGAGGACCCTTTAAATATATGCCAAAGTAGGGCACCGAGGGAGCCTCGGGGGGCCCAGGCGCCCCCCCGGCGCGACCCAGGGGGGGGCGCCCACAGGGCGCCTGGAGCCCCTGTGGCCCCCCCAGGCTGCCCTTCGGACGCAGTGTTGTTTCCGGATCGCTGATTTTTTATATAATTTTTCTGGATTTTTCTGGGCAGTTCTCGAAACGTGAAAACCTGAAATACAAAAACAGCCGAAAACAGAAACTGGCACTGGGGTGCACTGGATTAGTAAGTTAGTCCAAATATGATCAAAAGTGTATGGAAGTGTATGAATATCATAGCAATATCACCCAAAAGTGGCATGGAGCAAGCAGAAATTATAGATACGTTTTGGACGTATCAAACACCGCCGGACGTAGCCATCGCCGCCGCTCACTCGTGTCGCGGCCAGAGCCACCTCCCCGCCCTCCGTCTGTGTCCAGTAGGTCCGCCATCCTACGCCACATCTCCTCTTCGAGTATAACCAGCTCGGGCGCCCCGTGAAGCCGCCATCGCCGTCTTCTTCAACCTTCGTCTGCCCACATCGCCGACGACCCCGCGCTCACCCGCTGCCTCCCCGAGCGTGATGTCCACCAATACATTATCACCGTGAGCACCTGAGCTCCCCCTAATTTCGTGCCTGATTTCTCGACGTAGCCACCGATGCCGTCGAGGCCGAGAGTGCGCCACAGCATGAGCTCGTCGCCGATGAAGCTCCGGTGACCAATTGGTCCCGTGGGTGTCTCCGTTGGATTCCTGAACACTCGTAGAGCCCGTAGGTGCAAACCACTGGTCGTCCTGCGCGCCGTGTCATCAATTCCATTGACACCAGAGCTCCTTGCCGCCGCCTCGCTCGCCGCCGTTGCCATTTCCGGCCACCTCAGCACCGCTCGAGGGCACCGTTGGACGCGGCTCGACCCCAGCTACCAGCAGAGCATATCCATGCATGCAGCCGCCGCCTGTAGCTCAAGTCCGGTGTGCTTCCGCCGCGGTTATGGTCGCTGCCAACGAAACTCCGGCGACGGCCGACGTGGCATCGTCATTAGTGCTAACCACCGCCAGCTAAATGCCCCACAACCACTGACTGTGGGCCCTACACCTGGTCAAACCCTTGTCAGCACGGGGTTTGACCAGGATTAGTCCCTGTGTCACTGACATGTGGACCCCACACATCAGGTTTGACCTCGACAGTCCCGTTTAACCTGCAGATGACGACATGAGGTCATGCTAACGCAGTAAAGCTTTTCTATGATTTTAAATAAATCAGAAATGATTTATTTATTTCAGAAAATAGCTAAAACTTCTAAAAATCATAGAAAATAATCTATAACTCCAATAAAAATAATTTATATATGAAAAATTATTAGAAAAATATGAGGAATCTGTTTATCGCATTGCCATGCATGTTTGAACAACTTAAAGTTGCTGTATATGAAAATTTGATTAAATGGCATTTGAAAATGTCTATATGGAGTTTGAATTTGAATCTAGAGTTCAAACCAACTTCATTTAAATCCTTGCTAGTTGCATTAGCTCAATCAACATCATATTGCCATGTCATGATTATGCATCATATTGTTGCATTGCATTGACTGTGTTCCTTCTCTGTTTGCTGGTATTGTCCCCTCTCAGTGGACGTAGTTCCGATGATGAGTTCGATGACATCGATGAAGCGTATTACTATCTTCAGAAGTGCCAGGAAAGCAAACCCCCTTGTTCATTCTGATACAATCCCACTCTCTCGCTTTTGCTCTCTTTTACTGCTTAGGACAACAACAATTCAACTGTTACATGCTGTGGTAGTTGAACCCCTTTTCTTTGCATGACCTGTCATTGCCATAGTAAATAGATGAATCCCACTAGCACGAGTACATTTGTTCTGTCATGCCTGCTACTGCTTAGAGTTGAGTCAGGTCTGATTCATCAGGGATGAATTGGAATGGTGATGAACATGTCCTACTGTGTGTGAGCTAAGTGTGTGAACACGATTTGGTAAAGGTAGCGGTGACAACCCATGTAGGAGTACATGGTGGGTTGTCTCATTAAAACCGTCCTCAGGAACTGAGTTCTGTGTTTGTGATCCATAAACATTTACTACCACACGTTGGGCTCGAAACCAATGGACCCTCTCGACTTATTAACTACCCTTGTCCTTTGACCGGGAGTTGCAAGTAGTTTATGGTGTTTTTAGTATGCTAGAGGCCGTGCGCAGCGCTGACCCTAGGGGTGGGCTGTGATGAGGTAGGCACGTGGCACGGTGTACCGGACGCCCATTTGGTGCCTCGGGAACCCTGCACACATCGTCCGGGGCCATATGTGTAAACCTCAGCTGGACTCCCTGCGGATGGAACCAAAATAGGTGATAAACCTAGACTAGGGTCGTGGCTGACACCCTCGCCAGGCTTCCGCTTTAAGGTTGCCGAGATACATAACGTGTACATGGTGGTAAGTGGCGAGAGTGTGTGTGAAGATGTACACCCCTGTAGGGTTAACATCATCTACTTGAATAGCTGTGTCCGCGGTAAAGGACTTCTGGGTTGCCTATACAGTTCATAAACAAGTGAAATGGGATACTCTAAAATGCGCAAGATAAGTGTGAGTGCTATGGATGGCCTTCTCGTAGGGAGACGGGAGCATATCCATAGTGGTGTATTGATATGGTGAATATGTGGACTCATGTGCACCACCTCAAAGAGTTACCCGCGGTCGTAGTACACGATAGTAAGGAGTCAAAGCTGGCTTGCTGCAGTTAAACTCCACTACCCTTTGTTGATACTGATGCATATGTAGCTAGTTCTAATGTAAGTATTGCTGAGTACATTTGTTCTCATGTTTGATTAATTTATGTTTTTGCAGAGAGACTTCAGTCTCACTAGTGGTTCCGTGTGGACTTCGACATTTAGCTTTTTACCTCAGCTACGATCTTGTACCCTTGGTAGGGTCTTGTAGATAGCCTGGCTCTAAAGCCTTCTTCATTTTCAGATGTCTGTACCCAGACATGTTTATGCTTCAGTTGCCTTTATGCTCGGTATGTTGGGTCATGAGGCCTACTTCTTATAATAAAAGCTATGAAGGCTCTTTTGGACCTTTATCTATATGAGTTTTTGAGTTATGTTGTGTGGCACCCCGGCTCAGAGCAACCGGTTTATCATGCATTGCCAGCCCAAAGACCATGTCGTCTTGCAACACACAACATCTTGGTACAGAAAACAAAAACTTTATTAATGCTAGCGGATCAAAGTTTAGATTACAACAGGTAGCGAGGCCAAGCGGCACACACGGTGCGGCTAAACAATATGTACATTATTTAGTGAACATAAAGGGGCCTCGGTCATAACAACTACGCGACAGCGGAACAACGTCGTAGCGGAATTCCATAGCACAGGGACACCAATGTGGACACGATCTAGAGTCGGACAACACTCCTTTCCAGCGAGACTTTCCTGAAATCTGGCATGACACGCCAAGTCAGTACATTGAATGTACTTGCAAGCTTACAACAAGGACAAACATAATGACAAACAATATCATGATAATTATTAAATTATTAAAGTGCAACAATTTATATATCCAACATGCTGTAATCATGCTCTTGTGAGGGCAGTCCCTCGGACTGGCTTACCGACGGTGATCTCTCTTAAATCACAAACGTACCAACTTCGTGGTCTTAATTCAGGTTACCTCGTAATCTTTCCGGCGATCACAACAATGACCAACCCTTGGTCTCAAACATCTCGATGGTCTTCCCACCATCTACAATAGTGCAAAGTTCATGACTTAGTGTGCAAAGTTTTATTAAATGTTGACCCATGGTGTGACAAACATTCGAGCGTGTCCGTAACCGTGGACTCGGCTATCGATAGATTAATTACACTCTGCAGAGGTACTGCACTGTACCCACACCACGGAACCCATGGCCTCGCACTCCCATTTGGGTGGACCACCGGCATTCCGATGAAACCCCTCCATTGCCATGACACTCTCTCGGCCACTCTGACTCACTCCCCATCGGGCTAGTCCTCGGTGGCCCCGTGTCTGCCAAAGACACAGCAACCACCGTCGTGGCCATAACATAAATTGTCCCAAACGGGGACACGGTACCATAAACTCAACAACGGGCACACAAGGTTATGTCTTCTTACCGGGTCAGGGTACCGCACGCCCATAACCTTCCCTAGTCGGAGGCACCGATCAGAGGCATGACAACAGACCGAATAAATGCCTTCCCATAAAAGGCAAATGTTGTTGCACTGGGAAAAACTCGATCCAGTGGCACCATGACCCGGTCAATGATATATTCAAGTTGAGTTATTAATAGGTTTAACTTAAAAGTAAAAATAACCGGTGTCATAAAATGCCATGCAAATGCAACACAACATATGCATCATATATCATCGGAAATAACTGGGTCAGCTCTTCCCACACTAAGCATAAACATCAACAACTCCTAACACTTCTCTGGTTAGGATTAAACCTCAATTTAAACAAATTCTTTTCTACCAAATTTTATCATATTTCTTATGCAAGAATAACTCCAAATAATTACTTATATCCATAACCATATTAGTTCTTCATAACAAAACTTACTTCTAGTTACTTCACCAACTTAATTAACTTCCAACTTTCTGTATTCTAAACATGACAACTTAAACAAGCAACCAACAGAATATAAATAATAAATGTTATTTAAATGCATGGATTAAAACATTCATTCAAGTTGGAAAATCAAAAACATTGTAATGGCACCATGAAAATGTTGTTGTGGCTTGCCTTAGTGCATATGGGGTTCACAAACCTCCTGGTGATCCTCAAGACAAGCTTCACCTTCTGAAAACATTTAAAAACACAAAAAGAAAACATCAAGAACTCTTCTGGAAATCACCAGAAAATCTAGACAGCAGAGAAAAATCCTATTTTTGGTGAGCTGCTAGATTTCTAGGCAAAGAACACAATGCAAAAAGAATCAATTCATTTGGACTTATGCTTAAAGAGTTATAGCTGTTTGAAGCTCTGTGGAAATAAAAAAGAAAAATGAATTGAAATAAAAGAGACTGGGGGTGACGTCGAAGGCGTAAAGCCTCGGGGCGCCACCACTCGTGCCGCTTCACGCGCGTACTGAGTGGCTAACTAACGGGCCCCGCTAGTCGGGTAAGGGGGAGAGGGAGAAGGAAACAGAGGCGGCCGCGGCTTCACCGGAGCTCACGCTGGCGACGAGGGCTCCTTGGCCAAAACGAGAGGGAGGGATCGAGAGAGGGGATGGAGGCTCACCTGCTCGTACACGTAGCGTACCTAGGGGTGATAGGACGACGTCGGAATCGACCTCGCAAGCAGAGGCAGAGAGCGGTGGTCGCCGGAGACGAAGACGATGGCGAATAGCGGTGACTCCAGGGGCTCCAACAAGTCGGAACAGCACCGCCGGATAGTGGCGCAGGCCCTGG
>LR738715.1:391250684-391317415 GCA_902687465.1 Secale cereale | reverse complement strand
GGGTGACGTCGAAGGCGTAAAGCCTCGGGGCGCCACCACTCGTGCCGCTTCACGCGCGTACTGAGTGGCTAACTAACGGGCCCCGCTAGTCGGGTAAGGGGGAGAGGGAGAAGGAAACAGAGGCGGCCGCGGCTTCACCGGAGCTCACGCTGGCGACGAGGGCTCCTTGGCCAAAACGAGAGGGAGGGATCAAGAGAGGGGATGGAGGCTCACCTGCTCGTACACGTAGCGTACCTAGGGGTGATAGGACGACGTCGGAATCGACCTCGCAAGCAGAGGCAGAGAGCGGTGGTCGCCGGAGACGAAGACGATGGCGAATAGCGGTGACTCCAGGGGCTCCAACAAGTCGGAACAGCACCGCCGGATAGTGGCGCAGGCCCTGGAAGGGTTGCCCAGGCCTGGGAAGCGCTGGAGCTACCGGGACGACCCGAGGGGATCGCCGGCGAGATCAAGCTCGGGGACGGCAGCCGCGAGGCGGGAACGGGCTCCACCGTCGACGCCCGGCGACGAGTGGCGTCAGTGAGAGGGGGAGAAGGCGACGCAGTTCACGCGGGGACTGTGGGCGAACGGGGACAAGCACAGGATCGAGGAAAAGGCGACGAGCACAATGCACACCGCACTGTTACATTGGTCGGACCGTGCCCGTGCTCGCTGCGGCGAGCTCCGACGTCGGTGAGTGCCAGGGGGAGTTAAGGGGGTTGGGACGAAGATGCTGGCGAGGTTTGGCGCGCTATGGCAGTCGGGGAAGCGAGCACGCGCGAAACAGAGTGCTCGGCGGCACTCGGAGCGCGTCGACACGCAGGCTGGCATCGTGTACACGTGTGGTCACCGCGTGAACTTTGCCCCGAGGCCGACCTACGTCCAAATTTCATGTCTGGCCTATTGTTCATGGTAGTTTTGAAGATTACCACGATTTGGTTTGGACCCAGACGCAGTAGAAAGGATTTCACAAGCCAGGTAAGTTTCTGATCAGTAACTTTGAGAGTTTACTTAGTTCAAACGGCTTGTAGTTTAGGGCTGGGTTTTGGAGGCTAGCAATCATCTACTAAGGTGATGATGCACAAGAAAAATCAGCCACAATAGAGCAAGTAAAATGGTAGTTGCTGTAGAAACCACCTGGTGGCCCCGCAGACGCCAATCGTGATACCATAAGTTCACATTCGTCCAGGAAAAATCAGGGAGAAAGAATTATCGCGAGCTACAAGACGAAGCCGCTGCTAGCTCCTTTTCTTCCTCGGGAGGCCAGATCTGGAGTCCGTTTGGGGCTCCGAAGAGGGGGGGTCTTTGTTCTTCGTCATCACCAACCCTTCTCCATTGCCAATTCCATGATGCTCCCCACCGGGAGTGAGTAATTCCTTTGTAGGCTTGCTGGTCGGTGAGGAGTTGGACGAGATTCATCATGTAATCTAGTTAGTTTTGTTAGGCCCGATCCCTAGTATCTATTATGTTCTTAGATTGATGTTGTTATGACTTTGCTATGCTTAATGCTTGACACTTTGGGCCCGGGTGCCATGAATTCAGATCTGAACAGTTTATGTTATCATCATTACATCAATGTTCTAGATCCAATCTTGCAAGTTATAGTTACCTACTACGTATTATGACCCGGCAACCCCGGAGTGACAACAACCAAAACCACTCCCAGAGATGACCGTAGTTTGAGGAGCTAATGTATTCACTATGTGTTAATGCTTCGTTCCGGTTCTCTATTAAAAGGTGGCCTTAATATCCCTTAGTTTCCAATATGGACCCCGCTACGACGGGAGGGTAGGACAAAAGATGTCATGTAAGTTCTTTTAATAAAGCACGTATAACTATTTACGGAATACATGCCTAGATTATATCGATGAACTAGAGCTAGTGCCGAATCGGCCTAGGTTGTAACTGTGTCATGATGAATATCATCTAAAAAATTACCGATCCAATGCCTACGAATTTGTCCCATATTTATCTTGCTAAGTTACTACTGATTATGCTACTGTTACACTTGCTACAAAATTACTGATGTCACTTTTACTGTTACTATTGCTGCTGTCACTACTATCCGTACTATCAAACTACTTTGCTATTGATCACTTTGCTGCAGGTAATTAATATCCAGGTGTGGTTGAATTGACAACTCAGCTGCAAATACCTTCAAATATTCTTTGGCTTCCTTTATCTTGAATCTATAAATTTGGGTTGTATACTCTACCCTCAAAAACTGTTGCGATCCCCTATACTTGTGGGTTATCAGCAGACGCCAGTGGGCACAGTGCAACAAGTTTCCCCTTTGGTGCTAAAAAAGCAAGCGCAGGCACGTAGTCCCGAGGAATAAGCCAAATGTTTCCATTTCCATGCAACAAGACCTAGATCGCAAGGACAACACGATGAAGGTCATCACCGATCCCACCATGGCGTCATGACCAGAAGCTTTGCAGGCGAAGACCAGCTTTCATCAGGATAAGATGTACTAGATGTCTCCCTTCAAATTTGGCCGTTGTGGGATCCCTTCCCGCCTTCATTTTGGGAACAGGACCAAGGCCACTATATATAGCCTAGCCACCACCGTAGCAAGGGAGGGATCATTCAGACCACCCTCACCACCACAAGCAATAACACACCTCCTGAGGTTGTTCCACCATTGTACTACTTCATCCTCAGCCTACCTCGAGGCAATCCACTACAAAGCAGGAGTAGGGTATTACACCATGAGGTGGCCCGAACCTGGGTAAAGTGCTTTGTCCCATTTCCTTCCTGTTAATCAAGATAGACCGTGGGAACGACGAGTAGGCGGACATGAGAAGTTGAGTTCTTCGCACGGACCGCAGTGTTCGAATCTACCAAGGGTTTTGTGGAGCCCTGAATTCGACATTTCGCGCACCAGGTAGGGGTATTTCGGAGTCTCTCTTCTTCTAGTCGGTTCGCCATCACCTCGCCGTCCCCATGGCGGATGCTCGTCGAGTTCGTGCTGAGCATCGGGCTGCCCTTGTCACCCGCGTGGCCCAGGTAGCACCTCCCGATGATGCAATTCCCTTCCGTTCCTCGTCACCGGTGGCTGACGCCGCCACCGGCCTCGCGGCCCGTGAGCAACAAGATTCGTCACTGCCGCTTTCCGCGCGGCGCGATGGCCCAACAGCTACCTCGTCGCTAACTCTCATGGATGCTTCATCCTCCCACGCCCATCGTTGACCGGCGAACTCAAGGCAGGGCAATGAAGAAAGCTGTCAGGTGGTGCAGCGGCCCCAAGGTGGGGCGCGTGCACTCCCAACGCAGCCTCTTCAAGGTCACGCGCCAATTCACACGGCGGCACGCGAACACCCTTACCAGGCTCCACCTCCACAGCTAGCACCCGTGAGCGCGGCGGGCTACCGGTCGTTCACCCCGGAGCTATGTCGTGTCGTTTGGCCTAGCAAGTTCAAGTCAGACCTACCTCCACGCTACGATGGAACACCCGACCTAGGTGAGTTCTTGCAGCCCTACGAGCTGAGCATCGAGGCGGCCAGCGGCGGTGAGAAGGTTATGGCCAATTGTCTCATCATGGCTCTCAAGGACGGTTCCTGTTCATGGCTCCTAAACCTAATAACGGAGTCGATTTCCTCCTTGGAGGAGCTTCGCGAACGGTTCATCTCCAACTTTGAAGGGACTCGCGACCGCACCCCTGTGGTAGGTGACCTGCGGCATATCAAGCAGCAGCCAGGGGAAACCCTGCGCTAATACACCCACCTTTTTACCAACGTCTGCATCAAGATTCCCAAAGTGTCAGACGAGACCATCATCTCTCCTTTCACCGATGGTGTCCGAGATGTTAGGATGAAGGAAGAGCTCGCCATCCATGAAGACATGTGCTTGGCTTTGGAGATGTTCAACATGGCAACCAAGTGCGCAAGGGCAGAAGAGGATCGCCTCTCGCTCATCGCGCTCCTCGAGGCTAATACAGAAGACAAGAAGGCCAAACCAAGGATGTGAAGTGCAAGCGACCGACTAGGCTCGCAGGCGAGCCTGAGATGAAGCGTGGTTGCGACCACCTCGAGTCCTCCAAGGGCAGCCACCCATTCTGCATCTTCCAAAACATGCACAGCCACAACACCAATGACTGCTAGGAGCTCAAGGCCAACTGCGATGGGCGCCTCGGTCGTTGCCCCACGTGTGGCGATTGAGGCTATGGCCGCGGAGGTGGTCATGGTGGAGGACGCTGGGAGAACCCGACTCTCGCCAAGGCTGGCGTGATTAGCCTTGTGAGGACCACTGGCAGGGCTAGCCTCATGAGGGCCCATGGATGGATCATCCTCACGAGGGCCCTTGGAGGGAACGGCCTCGTGAGGACCGCCCACAGGGCAAAGCTGGCCTTCCTCTGCTAACAACACCACCAAGAAGGAACGACGACCACCACCAAGGTGTTGGGGCTGGGGGCTTTCAGGAGCCTCGCTCCATCGCTTGCATCATGGGCGGCGCCCAGGCCTCGGCATCTCATCGGGCTTCAAGCAGTTCGCTCGTGAAGTGAACGCACTCCTCCCCAAGCTCGAGGCAACGTGTCCTCTCAAATGGTCCAAGTACACTGTCACCTTTGACTCAGCTGACCAGCTCAAGTGCGCGGCGGCAGCTGGCGCCCTCCCGCTGCTCTGCTCACCTACCATCAGCAACGTGCTTGTCACCAAGACACTCATCGATGGCGGTGTAGGTCTCAATGTCCACTTCGTCGAGACCTTCGACACCCTCCAGGTGCCATATGACTAGCTTCAGCCTACCAGGCCCTTGACCGACGGCTCCACCACAGCAATAGGGAAAATCCACCTTCCTGTCACCTTGGGCGACCAGAAGAACTACTGCACCGAGCTCATCGACTTCGACATCGCCCACATCCGTCTCCCGTACAACGCCATCCTCGGGTATCCGGCCTTGGCCAAGTTCATGGCGGCAACTCACCACGGCTACAACGTCCTCAAGATGACAGGAAGCGGTGGCATCATCATAGTCGCCCGCAATGAGAAGGATGCGATGTGCTCCCTCGAGCGCGCCTACCAAGCTGCGGTGGTCGAGAACCCAGATGCCGAGGGCTTTTCCCACCATATCGAGGCCGTCCCAAAGAAGAAGAAGCATCTTTACAACCTGGGGTCTTGGGAGGGTGGGACGCCCAACGGTCGTGCGTCAGGATCTACGCCCGTGGACGGGCGTGTTCCCCTCTCGCATAGGAAGGCACGCCCGATGCCCCTCTTAGGCTGGACTCGGGGGCTCTCCTCTGGAGGGCCTCTGACCTGGCGAACGTCACGAGGGAGGTGGTCGGGCACCATGTGGAGGCGTGCTTCAGTGCGCGCTTCCGCGAGAAGAGCACAGGGCGCGAGGTGTCTGGTGCTCAGGAGTTCATCACCAAGGCGATCCAGGATCTTCAGGAGGCATGGGCGATGCGAGGTGAGCGTCACCCCACACCACCAAGCACTACTCCCTCTACCGATCATGGCAGGGGGTTGTCCGTCTGCGTCAACATCCTAGGGCTCAACAGAGCCGCGTCTTAGGAGCTCTTCTGGCCATTCCATGTGGGCTAGTGTGACGGTCCCCCTCACAGCTACGTTCGCATGCATTTCGGCTTGACGAACAACGTTGCCCTGCACCAGCGCCACATGTGGACCATCCTGACAGCTCACAAGGCCAGGCACCAGGAGATCCTGGTAGTGGAGGCGTCAATCCTTCGCGAGCCTCCTGTACCTCACGAGCCTCGCGAGACCTTGGAGCCAGGCGGCTCTTGAGGAGCGACTTCAGCGGCACTCGTCTTCAGCAACCCCAACACTTCTTCCGCAATGGTGCGAGGTGAACCTTTTGGTTTGTTCAGATGGGGCCGCCCCTCGGGCTGCATCATCCCTAAGTCGTGTGGGTCCGTCCCTATGACATGTATCATTTTTCCATTTAACAGAACTTGCCTTCCCTGGAGCTGCTTTGTGATTATCACATGCACATCTGGTGCCCCAACACCCTTCGCGGCTCTCGTTCGTTACTAACCTACCGATTGCTCATTCCGCCCAAGGAATCACTAGCACGGCGCGTGTGCTCGGGTCCGTCCCTATAGAGCCGATAAACCTGAGAGACCAAGCTCTGACTCATGGCCAACCCCGTGCACGTCACCTCACCAGGTCCTCAGTGCCTTCACGTCCTTGCGAAAAGATCAACGTCAGCAAGGCAAGCGTTGTCGCGTGTTATGACCTATTCTTCAAATTTATTTGCAGGAACCTCTAGAGCCGGACTAGTGTGGCCCCGCCGGCCACTCCCCTCGATGCGACTCGCTTGCACGTTAAAGTGGGGGCTCCAAAGCATTACACCTCAGGGGCTCCTATTGGCTCTCAAGCCCTCACCCCCTGGCCTAGACCACGGCATCGCGACCTGGCATAGTAGCGGCGGCTGAGCCTCGCTCGAGGGCTGGGTGTAATGCCCCATATGTAACACTTTCCAATAATGGCAATAAAGCTTCCTCATTTGATCCTTGTCATTTCCTTGGGGGTTCTTGTCATTATTTTCTTTGCATTGTCATATCTTTTATTATTTTTGCATCATTGCATTGCTCATCCTCATATCATCATGGCATTCTAGTTTACTTATTGTTTGTACGAGGCCCTATGATGTTGTTGTGTGTGGGTTCTAGCTAAGCCTAGCTAAACCCTACCCCTCTCCCTCTTCTTCTTCTTCTTCTTCTTCTTCTTCTTTCTTTTCTTATGGCCTTTTCTTTGCTCTATTGTGCAAGCCACCTAGCCAAGTGCTTTAATGTTCTATCTTTTCCTAAAAACCTTGCACCATGCCTACCCCCCTGTCAAATATCACCCTTTTTGCAATTGAATTGGTTGGGTTTTAAAATAACAAGAGTTTGAACAATATTCAAACTCCTTTTATTTTTCTGCCTCAAAAACTCCCAACTCAATTTTATCAAATTCGTCATGATTCCAGGAGTCAAGAGATATCCTCACTTCCTTCCAATTCATCTCCCACCTTCCTGGCCTTTTCCCTTTATTTTGCTCTTATTTAATTAAGCCAAAAAAGGGAAAAGTGTGCGAAAGAGAGCAGCAGCAGCAGCAGCCCAGCTCGCGCACCGGACAGCCGAGGCCCATCAGCAGCAGCAGCCCAGCTCGCGCACCGGACAGCCGAGGCCCATCACCTGCAGGAGCCCACCTCTGTCCCCCTCCGCCGGTAATTTCAGCTTGCCACGCTGGCCACCCGCGTTAAGCCCACCTACAGCGACCATTCTCTTCTCCCTTTTCTTCCTCCTCTCGCCACATCCCCATCACAGTAAAACAGAGGAGGTGCGTACATGGCCACGAGGGCAAGCCCCGACGCCGCGCCCCCTCTCCTATCAAGTCGTCCCGTGCCTCGCTCTAGGTTTTCTCTCTTTCCCTCTCTTCCCTCTGCACCGCAGCCTCTCCACAAATCACCACCTATCGCCTTGCCCCGCTGCTTCCAGGAGCCATGGCCGGCGAGGCCGCGAGCTTCCCCTGGCATAGGAGCTCCGCCGGCCTCCCTCGTCTCGTCCTCGAGCATTGCAGCTCCGTCCTGGTTCCAACCATACTCCAAGACGCACCAAAGGATCGCCATCACCCGCGACATCTTCTTCCACTACTCGTCTTCTTCGCGGACAGCAGGTCTACCGGAGTTCGTGGCCTCCCCGTCGTCGATCTGCTGCGCCCAGGTCCACTAAACCACGTCCTAGGTATACTAGGTATAACCAACCTTCTTCTTACCCCTTCTTGCATTCACTTTTGCTCCTTAAGCGTCATGCCATCCATGTCCTGATCACGCTCCCGGTGCTCCGACCTGCTGCATTCTTTTTCTTTGTGTGTCTAGGTAGGATCTGGCTTCGCTCGCCATGACGCCGCATGTCCACACTCACTCTCGCGCACCCATAGTGCTTCGCTGTTGCTCGAGCACGCCCTAGAGCCTCGCTGCACCTCCACTTCCCCCTTCATCCCCGTGCCTCGCCATGGCCCATGACGAGCGCGTGCTCGAACTCGAGCACCCCGGCCTCTCCTAGCTTCCGCTCTCTTGAACCCGCACAGGCTCCAAGTCCTGCACGCCCGCTGCAGCTCTCCCGCCCCTCACGTCGCGTGCTGCCCTCGCTAGTGCCGTCAACGCAGCCGTCTTCTTCTCTGTCTTTTACAGAGGAGCTCGACCCTGGGTTGTCTCTTAAGAGGACGTGCCCCAATTTCCTCCACAAGCAGGCTTGTTGCACACTGGTTACTCTCGCGCGGGCACTTGCATCAGATCCTGCGATCAAATCCCAGGCCGACCCTGTTTCTTTTTTTTCATTCTGTTATTTTTTGTCAGTCAGATCTATCACAACTGCACTTCAGTTAGTTTTAGGTTCATCCTTGAGCACAAAGCATGCAGCAGCCTAGCTGGTTCCCCTCGCCGTGCCCAGACCAGGAGGGCTTGGGTTCGATTCCCAGGTCCCTCATTTTTTTGTTGCCACACCCACACTCTGCGCTCGGGACTGATCCCACAGTTGGGCTGATGAACTGTGGTTCTTCGGGCCCATGTTTATTTTTTTTCTCTGCCTGTGGGTTTTAGAACTTCCTCTCTCTAGTGCTTTGCATTTTTCTCAAAATGCCACTGTTTTGTGTTTGTGTATAATTAATTATCCATGCATCCAAATAAAACGTCTCATATATTTTAAAGTCCTTAGAATTGTATGTAGATTAAAAATGATGTTAGTTGCCATGTTTAAAAACATAAAAAAAAAGTTGTTTAAATTTAAACTTGTTTTAAATATGCTCAAACTTGCAAATATCATAACTAAATATCTACAACTCCAAATTTAACAAACATTATATGCATTTGGGGTAGAAAAATGTGTAGAATATTCTAGTGCTGCTGTTTAGCATGTTTGACAACTCTATCATAGAAGTTTTTTTCAAATCTGTCCCAAATGCATTTAAATTAATATGGGAGTTTCTGGATATTGTAGTTATTATTTCCATCCCATTTAAATGTGCTGACATGTTGCTGTTATGTTAGTGCACCCTCGCCATGTTAACCAACTTCTTTAAAACATGTTACATGCTTGTTTGGACAACTACATAAGCTTGTTGAGTTGTTCCTTTGCTTGTTTCTTTCATGTGAGTGAGCTTGTTGCTTTGATGTTGTTGCACTCTTGTGACCCCTAGGCCATGCATCATTTTTCTTTCCGCGTTCACATGCTTCATGTTCATGCATCATGTGGTTGAGCACTGCATGTTGATTGATTTTGTTCCGTTGTTGCATTATTGTGTTAGGTTAGAGCCCGGTGACGATACGGAGTACGAGGTTTCTACCGAGGTTGAGTGTGAGGAGCAAGGTTACGTTCCCTCCGAGGATTCAACAGGCAATATGACCTTACCCAGATATCACTACTATCTTTGCCTATGCTAGATGTCTCGCTCTTTAGCTTATTGCCTCGATGCCTATGTCTGTTCGTCAGCCTCCTATTGTTGCCATGAACCTCTCTAACCACCCACCTAGCAAACCGTTGTTTGGCTACGTAAGCATCGCTCAGCCCCTCTTATAGCATTGTTAGTTGCAGGAGAAGTTTTGAAGATTCTTGCTTCATGTTGAAGTTATTGTTGGTATATCACAATATATAAACTCTTAAACTAAATCATCTATATATTGGTAATGGGTGGAAGGCTAATTAAGACTCTTGCTTGGTGTTTTGTTCCACTCATGCCACCCTAGGAACCGTTTAAACCGGTGTTATGTTCCTTGATTTTGCGTCCCTAACACGGTTGGGGTTTATGGGCCCCCCTCGATAACCCGCTTAGCGCTAAAGCTTTTCCAGCAAGGCCCAACATTGGTTTTGTATTTGCCTAACAACTAAAACTTGCATAGGGAGTTATAAAACCTTTTCTTAATCAACAACCCGGGCGAGTGCTCCACATGAGTGTTGGTCCAAACTGGGCGTGCTGCGGGTCCACCTCGAGGAAACTCAAGGGCTGGTAAAAACCTGTAGCTTGTCCCATCCGGTCGTGGCCTGAGACAAGATACGCGGGGCTACTATCAGGGTGTCGACACACCGGGATGTCTTGCTGGATTGGTTTTACCTTTGTCAGAATATCTTGAGCACGGGATTCCAAGAATACTCGGGTCTTCCCACCTTGGAGTTGTGACTTCGTAGATCGTGAGCTTGTGATGGGATAAGTTGGGACACCCCTGCAGGGTTTTGACCTTTCGAAAGCAGTGCCCGCGGTTATGTGGCAGATGGGAATTTGTTAATATCTGGTTGTAGAAAACTTGACACTATGTTTATAATCCACTACGAGCGTGAGTAACCATGACGGTCGCTTTCCGAAGGGGTTCGGGAAGTGAACACGGTCGGGTTTTGTTTGACGTGCTTAGTTAGGATCACTTCGTGATCACTTTGTCGATCGTTGGCACTTTCTCTTCTCGCTCTAAACATGTAAGCTAGTGCTAGTGCAGCTGCAACCTTGTTTTTCAGCCTTGTTCCACACCCAAGGCTTTGATAGTATTGCTACCCGGGAACGGGATTGCTGAGTCCTCCGTGGCTCACAGATTCTTCCCAACACCAGATGCAGGTACCGTTGAGAACTACACATCAGGTGGTTCAGAGTTGTATTGGGAGTTCGATAAAGAACGCGGGCGATACTACGTGTCTTACCCAGAGATCAGTAGGGCTCTTACTGGGATAATCGGGACCTTGTGTTGTTTTATTTAGGGTATCTTACATTTGGATCTTTGTCCGTAGTCGGACTGTGATGTTATTTGGATGATGAATGTTTATGTAATGCATTGTGTGATGTGGCGAGTGTAAGCCAACTACTCTTTTGCAATTTCATCCCTCTTTTACATGAGTCGTGCAAAGATACCATACATAAGATCACTCTAGTATGAGATTATGCCTTTAAGTCGTGCCTCGACACGTAGGAGGTATAGTCTCATACTAGGCATTACAAGTTGGTAATCAGAGCATTCTCCGACCTAGGAGCCCCCACTGATTGATCGAAGCGTTGACGGTTGAGTCTAGGCACACACATGAAAAATGTTTTGAGTCCTATATATATCGAAGAGTAGGATTTCTTTTTACTGCTCATCCCTTTATCACTCTGGTGAGGACTCCTGACGATGTTCTATCTCTTCTACTCTAAAAATTCACAAAAAAAAATTTAGGATCACGCGAGTATTGTTTAGATTGTTCCGATGTCTTTGTTACGAGAACATTGTTCTCGATGCCTCCTGTCATTAGGGGTTGTGGCAGTGTCCCGGGGAGTTGAGCTCTGAGGTGTTGTCGTCACAAATCTATCGTAGCAGTTCTGGAATACTTAAGATGGCCGACATCGAAAACTCTTCTATGCGGTTGGTGGCAAGATAACCCCGACATCACCCAGTACTGGGGAGGTAGTTCGGGAGTATTGCCATAGCTTGTATAGCAGATGAGTTTCGAAGGTCCGAGGTAAACGGCTTCCGGAAATAACTGGTTACATGTTGAAGGATGGATACAGCTGGATGTAGGATTAGAGTTGAGTGTGCGGTGCTTCCCCTGTATCCCCAACACCCGACTGCATAACTGGAAACTTTCGGAAATTAATAGGTGGGTTCATCTAGTAGCTCGTAGGCATTCTTCCAACGAATGCATGATATGGAGTTTGGGGTTCTAGATTGAGTGAAGTGGTTTTATGGGCGTTTGTTCCGATCGGGAGTTGCATCTTAAAGGGTCCTTGGCTATGCTGATCCGGGGATTGCAAAACCCTTTCGTAACACGTTCCATGAGCTTTCAGCACGAACATGTGGGACGAAGCTTCTATCTTGTATTTGTTCCATCTGCTCCTTGTTGTTTTTTATTTACCTTTTGTTCTCCCAAGTGGCTTCTCGAAAAGATTGTTGTACCATTGAACTATGGATTACATTTGTTCATTTTGTTCGAATGTTCTTGTGAAGACTTATGTTGCAATTCTAGCCGTTGATTCAGCTTATATCTTTCAATCAATGGCTAATAGTTGTCATCTCATTCAGGATGGCTCCTAAGAAGGTTCCCAATGCTAACCCAGAGGGTGAAGAAGTTCCTGATCGTCCTCCTTCCCCTCCTCCTATGTCTGAGGCCTGGAGAGAAATTATGCAAGCGACAAACCAGAACACCCAGATGCTTATACAAATGATGCAGAATATTGCAACTCTCAACCAAAAAAATCAAGGTGGTCATGGGAACCAAGGCCAAGGCAATCTGTTCAATCAACCTCACTTTGCAACTCTCAACCAATTCCTGGCAAAACAACCGAAGGCGTTCAGTTACTGTGTGGATCCGCTAGATGCTGAAGACTGGATAACAGACATCAAGAAGCACTTTGAATGCAGTAACGTGAGACCTGAGGATTATGTCAAGTTTGCCGCCTTCCAACTCAAGGATCAAGCTGCTGATTGGTGGCAACAGTACAAAGATTCCAGAGAGGGACGTGAAATCTCGTGGACTGACTTATGCAAGGATTTCCGCTCCCACCACATCCCAACTAGTGTCATTGAAGGCATGCGTGAGCAATTCCGCAACCTGAAGCAAGGCACCATGTCCGTCTATCAATACAATGTCAAGTTCCAGAATCTCGCTCGCTATGCCAAGAAAGACATCCTAGATTCCAAGAGCAAGATTTATCAGTTCCGTGGTGGTCTGAAGGATGATCTCCAACTAGCTCTCACCTTGTTCGAGCCGGATGAATTTGATCAATTCTATAACATGGCTCTTAAGCAAGAGGCAGCCCAGCTCAAGGTTGAAGCTTCCAAAAAGAGAATCAAAGATGCTGTTCACTCCTCCTCTTCTTCCCAAGTGGTCGCAAACCAGCAGAAATTCTGGCTACCGCCTCCTCAAGTGCTCTGCCCTCCAAACAACAACAACAAGCACTCTGGTGGCCGTGGCATTTCCCACCCACCCAACCCAAGCAATCAGTCCAAGAATCATTTTCAAGCTTCGAGGTCAAGTGGTCCTTATCACCATCCTCTCTCAGACGTGGTTTGCAACAAGTGCACTCAGAAGGGTCACTATGCTAACAAGTGTCCCAACCCAAGGCGCCTTCTGCATCCTCCAACTGTCAGCACTGCTATTGTCAAGCACAATCCCAAGGTTGCAAGAGTGAATCTGATGAATGCAGCTCAAGTAGAGAATTCTTCAGATGTGATACTTGGTAACCTTCCAGTCAACCTTAAACCCGCTAAAGTTTTGTTTGATTCTGGTGCATCACATTCTTTCATGTCATATCCATTCGCATCCAAGCACAATGTGGGCACAGCGGCTTTACCAAGGGAGTTATCAATTACTTCTCCGGGAAAGCAAATGAATTCTAGCTTGTATGCTCCGGATATATCTATTCACATGGGTGATTACAGTTTTCTGGTTTCTCCGGTTATTCTCGGTAACTCCGGCATTGATCTTATTCTTGGGATGGATTGGCTTTCCAAGCATGATGCAAATAGTGACTGTGCAAATAAGGAAGTCAAGCTGACTCATCCTGACGAAGACGTGATTATCTTCGCCTCTCGAGATAACACAATCAGGCTATTCTCTCTCAATGACAAAGGCAAGATTAATGCCATCTCTCAGATTCCGGTGGTCAATTAGTATGAAGATGTTTTTCCTGAAGAGCTTCCAGGCATGCCTCCGCATCGTCAAGTTGAATTCGTCATTGTACTCGAGCCCGGTATCGAGCCAACATGTCAGCATCCGTACTAGATTTCCCCTGATGAGTTGAAGGAGTTGAAGAAACAACTCGATGAGCAAGAGCGTATGGGTCTAATCAGGCCTAGCACTTCTCCTTGGGGTTGTGGTGTTCTATTTGTCAAGAAGAAGGATGGCACGGAGCGCCTTTGCGTTGATTACCAGCCATTGAACAAGAAGACAATAAAGAACAATTATACGCTCCCCAATATCAATGAATTGTTCGAGCAGCTCAAAGAGCAAAGGTGTTCTCAAAGCTCGATCTCCGGATGGGTTATCACCAGATCCGTATCCATGAAGAAGATATTCCCAAGACTGCATTCAAAACGAGTTTTGGCTCTTATGAATACACGGTCATGTCTTTTGGCCTCGCAAATGCTCCACCCACTTTCTCGAGGATGATGCACTTCATATTCAACCCCTACACCAATGAATTTGTTCTCGTCTATCTGGATGACATCTTGGTATTTTCCAAGAATGAAGAAGACCATGCCAAGCACCTCCGTTTGGTTCTGGAGAGGCTCCGTGAACACAAGTTTTATGCGAAGTTCTCCAAATGTGAATTCTGGCTGGATAAGGTCTTATATCTTGGCCATATCATCTCTGCTGAGGGTATTTCTGTCAACCCCGAGAAAGTTGAAGCTATTGTCAACTGGGAACCCCCGCAGAATGTCAAGAAACTCCGAAGCTTCCTTGGTCTCGCTAGCTATTGCAGAAGGTTCATTGAGAACTTCTCCAAGATTGCCAAGCCTCATTCCAACCTGTTGCAGAAGAATGTCAATGTCAGAACCCCGATCCTAAGTCACACAGGTCTAGCCTGTAACACATCATATCACTTTGCGGCCTCACGCACGGTATCCCCACGGGGGCCACCTTACCTGGCCCGAGACCGTCTGCGCATTTTGGCACACGTATATGATAGTGTCGCTAGCATCCATATGACATAGAACCTGAGCCGACATGACTAGTTATAAACCAAAAGTGGCGCTAAATTACAGAGACATGCATACATGACCCAGCAACGAACGTGTCGGTCATCAACGTATGAACCCAAGTCGTAGCAAGCTACAAGGGCTTAAAGGAACAATGCGTGACATTTCCCCTAAGGGACAGACACAGGAACGAAGAAGGACACATGCTAGCCAGCCTAAGTGTTCCGGAGCAGTAGCAAGCTACCAAGGCTCAGTTGAAGCACTAGGAGACATTTCCCTGTAAGATAGGCTACCAAGGGTAAACAACTAGGTGTCGGATCCCACACATAGAGATACACATTACACGTATGCATAACATGCAAGTATGTGCTGTACAACATTGCATCACAACATAACTCAACAACTCATATAGATAAAGGCCCAGAAGAGCCATCATAGCATTTATTACAAACGGAGGTCACATGACCCAACATACAGAGCATACAGGCAACGGAAGCATAACATGTCTGAGTACAGACAACTACAAATGAAAAAGGCTGAGAAGCCTGACTATCTAAAAGATCCTCCCAAGGGTACAAGATCGTAGCTGAGGTAACAAGCTAAACGTCGAAGTCCACGCGGAACCACTAGTGAGACTAGAGTCTCTCTGCAAAAACATAAATTAAGCAAACGTGAGTACAAAGGTACTCAGCAAGACTTACATCAGAACTAGCTACATATGCATTAGTATCAACTAAGGGGTGGTGGAGTTTGACTGCAGCAAGCCAGCTTTGACTCGGTGGCTATCCTGAACTACGACTACAAGTAACTCTTTTGAGGTGGCGCACACGAGTCTACATATTCACCAATCAAAACACCACTATGGATCCGCTCCCGTATCCCTATGAGAAGGTCATCCATAGCACTCACGCTTATCTTGCGCGTTTTAGAGTATCCACTTTCAGTTGTCTATGAACTATACAGGTAACCCAGAAGTCCATTTCCGCGGACACGGCTATTCGAATAGATCATATATAACCCTGCATGAGTGTACTTCTTCACACACGCTCTCGCCACTTACCGCCATGCACACGTCATGTATCTCGGCAACCTTCAAGCAGAAGCCTGGCGAGGGTGTCGGCCACGACCTGACTAACCACACAAGTCTCTAGTCCAGGTTTATCGTCTATTTGGGTTCCATCCGTCGGGAGATCCGGCCGGGGTGTCGCTCACGGCCCCAAACGATGTGTACAGGGTTCCCGAGCCACCAAACGGGCGACCGGTACACCATGCCACGTACCTGCCGTGTCACAACCCACCCCGAGGGTCAGCGCTGCACACGACCTCCAGTAAACTACAAACACCAGAAACTAGTTGCAACTCCTGGACAGAGGATAAGGGCGGTTAATAAGTCGAGAGAGTCAATTAAGGATCCCAATGTGTGGTAGTAGTTGTTTCATGGATCACAAACACAGAACTCAGTTCCTGAGGACGGCTGCAATGAGACAACCCACCATGTACTCCTACATGGCCTCTCATCGCTACCTTTACCAAATCGTGTTCACACACTTAGCTCTCAACAGTAGGACATGTTAACCACATTCCAATTCATCCCCGATGAATCAGACCTGACACAACTCTAAGCAATAGCAAGCATAACCAGAAAGCATGAATGAGTAGGCACAACATGGCTCAAACAACTCCTACTCATCCTAGTGGGTTTCAACTATTTACTGTGGCAATGACAGGTCATGCAGTGGAAATAGGTTCAACTACCGCAGCAGGTAACAGTTGAAGCGTTGTTGTCCTAATGCAGTAAAAGAGAGCAAGAGCGAGAGAGTTGGATTGTATCGGAATGCTCAATGGCGTTTTGCTTGCCTGGCACTTCTGAAGATGGTACTGTGTCTTCATTAGTGTCATCGGTCACATCGTCGGAACACAACTACTGAGAGGGGACAAACACCGGCAACAGAGAAAGAACACAATCAATGCAATGCGACATTATGATGCATGATCATGACATGGCAATATGCTGTTGATTGAGCTAATGCAACTAGCAACCATATTAAATGAAGTTGGTTTGAACCAAAGGTTCTAATTCAAACTCCATATGTGATTATTTAAATGTCATTTAATAGAGTTGACCTGATCAGTACGTTTAACTTGTTCAAACATGCATGAAAATGCGATAAACGGATTCCTTGAATTTTTCTGATCATTTTTCATATATAAATTATTTTCATTTGAGTTGTAGATTTTTAGATGTTTTAGCTATTTTCTGAAATAAATAAATCATTTCTGATTTATTTTAAATTACAGAAAATGGTTACTGCGTCAGCACTAGGTCATGCTGACATCAGCAAGTCAACAGGCGGGTCCAGGTCAAACCTGCCCAGTGGGTCCCACTGGTCAGTCTCTCGGCACTAACTAAAAGTTTAAAAACTAAACTAAATAGACACGGGGCCCACATGTCTGTGTCTAATTAAGTTAATGACATCAATTAAAACTTAATTAAAACCCTAAACTAAAACTAGTCAAAGGCTGGCCCCACATGTCATTGACTCAGGGTGATCAAACCTTGGTCAAGTTGGGTCAAACCCGCCGGCGACTCGACGCCGATGAGGCCAGACACGGCGGAGAGGCTCGGGATTTCTCCTCCGGCGACCAAATGGCCGGCGGAGGGCATCTACGTGCTGCTGACGAACTCACGCATCGAGTGGAGTAGACGGTGTGTACTAGGGTGGCCGGAATCGTCGGTGGCGACCTCAACAGCGGCGGCCGGAGCTCGGGCGTCGATGAAAACGACGACACAGGGCACGGGAGGACCAACGGTTGGTTCCTACGGGTGATATGTGCGCTCACGAAGACGACGGGCATGTGCACGAGACCAAATGGTCACCGGAGCCTCGTCGGCGACGAGCTGGTGCGGCGGTGTTCTACGGCGAACAAGGGGGCCGTCAGGACCCCGATCCTAAGTCACACTGATCTAGCTGTAACACGTCATATCACTTTGCAGCCTCACGCACGGTATTCCCACGGGTGCCACCTTACCTGGCCCGGGACCGTTTGCACATTTTGGCACACGTATATGACAGTGTCGCTAGCATCCATATGACAGAGAACCCGGGCCGACATGGCTAGTTATAAACCAAAAGTGGCACTTAATGATGTGTAGAGGGTTCCCGAGTCACCAAACGGGCAATCGGTACACCGTGCCACGTACCTGTCGCATCACAGCCCACCCCGAGGGTCAGCGCTGTGCACGACCACCAGTAAACTACAAACACCAGAAACTAGTTGCAACTCCTGGACAGAGAACATGGCAGTCGATAAGTCGAGCGCGGTCATATTTCAGGGCCCAATGTGTGGTAGTAACTGTAACTTGAACCACACATACAGATCTCAGGTCCTATGGACGGTTCCAATGAAACAACCCACCACGTACTCCTACATGGCCTTTCATCGATACCTTTACCAAACATGTTCCACAATTCCCTATCTTTGCCGGTATGATCATTTCACTCTGATCCATCACCCAGATGAATCAGACATGACACAACTCTAAGCATAGCAGGCAACATAAACAAATAGCATGGTGGATCACACATCACATGGCTCAATCAACTCCTACACATGCTAGTGGGTTTCAACTATTTACTGTGGCAATGACAGGTCATGCAAGGGAATAAGGTTCAACTACCGAAGCAAGTAGCAGTTCACACGCTGTTGCCTTAATGCAGTAAAAGAGAGCAGGAGCGAGAAGATGGGTTTGTATCGGAATGATCAATGATTGCTTGCCTGACAGAGTGGTTGTCGGGTACTGCTCTTCGGCTGGATACGCAGAAGTATCCTCGGGAGCAGGACCTAACACGGAGAATATCGGCGATACAATCAATAAACAAACAAATGCAACAATATGATGCACGCTCATGATATGGCAAGATGCATGTGTTTTGGGCTAATGCAACTATAACCAGAAGGGTTTGAGCCCATTTGAATCAAAGATTCAAATTGAAACTCAAACTATTATTTAATTAAGTGCATTATCATGTTTTAATGTATACAACAAGGTTAATTGCTCAAACATGCATGAAATCAGTGCCATTGGAAAGATTGGATTTTTCTGATCAATTTTCATATATAAATCTTTTCCATCTGAGCTACTGTTGAATTTATATGATTTTTTGAAGTTTACAGCATTTTCTGGAATTTCCTGAATAGTTTTTAAATCTAAAAGTCCCAGAAAATCCTTTACTGCGTCAGCATGACATCATGCTGACGTCAGCCAGTCAACAGGGCGGCCCAGGTCAAACCTGACCAGTGCGACCCACTGGTCAGTGTCACAGTTAGTTAACTGACTAATTAAAATTAAATTAAACACTAAACTAGGTTTGACTAAAAGGCAGGGCCCACATGTCAGTGACCCAGGGGGGTCAAACCCTTGGTCAAACAGGGCTAACTCGCTGGCGTTTAGCCGCTGGAGAGGCCAAACGCGGCGGTGAGGTGCGGGTTTTGTGCTCCGGCTGCCAAAACGACGGCGGAGCACACCTACGGCTAGCTGGGAGTGAGCCGCGTCGAGTGCTGGTGGTGGTTGGCGTCGGGGTCGCCGAAAACGACGCCGGTGATGAGTCCAGCGGCTGTCGGAGTTCGGGCGAGGTCAAAAACAACGGTGCGGTGCTCGTAGAGATGCGTGGAGTGGTCCTACAGCATCTACACGGAACGGTGAAGCTGATGGGCACGATGGCCGGACCATTAGATGGCCGAAGCCTCGTCGGCCACGAGCTCCGCGGCGGCGCGTGCAGGTGAGCTACGTGCGGTGCGTTAAGTGTAGGAGAGAGCCAACGGAGAGGGGGAGGACGAAGCTGGGCTCACAGCGGTTGTAGTAGACGCCGAGGCGAGCTTGGGGACGGTCGGAGCTGAGCAGGGCGGCGAGGGGGATCTCTGCGGCCGAAGTTGGGGAAGACGGGGTCGGGGGCGTCTCCAGAGCGGGCGAGCGCTCGGGGCTCAGCCTGCTCGACGCAGTCGAGGACGGTGGAGCGTACAGACACGACGACGAGGCTCAGGGACGGCGGTGGACGCGGCTACCACGACGGCGCAAGCACGGCGGCGTCGTCCATGGTGCGGGGAGGGCGAAGGAGAGGAGCTGGGAAGAAGTGAGCGTGTCGGCGAGCTCGGGGACGAAGTGGACGATCGATCCAAGCCTCCAGAGCGGCGAGGGGAGGAAGCAGGGCGGCGGGCAGCTGCGTGGCGCGCGCTGCGGCCGCCGTCGAGCACCTGCCTGCCTGCCTGGCCGAGCCAAGCAGCGCGCTGGAGCGGCGGCTGGGCTGGGCCGGCAGGTGGGCCGGTTGGGCGCCAGGTAACTCTTTCTCTCTCTCCTTTTTCTATTTCTTTCTGTTTCATTTCTTTTGCAACTTTGTTGAATTATTTAAAATGCCAGAACATTTTTATAGCTCATAAAACTAGTCATGCCCACTGTATATAATATGAACAGCATGGAACATTTTAGTTTATGATTATTTGGGCACACAAAATATTTTATAGCATTTAAATCCCAAATGCAAATACCATATGATTTAATCCAGAGACCTTGGATGTCCTAGAAAATTGTGCACCATTTTTGGCAGAGGTTTAAGACCAAGGCAGAAATGATGAACATTTTTGAAGGGCATTTTGGGTACATTGGAAAAGATTTTAATAAACCCTAGTTGTTAGAGGAGGGGTGCTGGGGTTTCTGTCATTCCCATTTCAAGATTCTTTGTTAAGTAAACATGATGCACACTCTAGCTAGTCCTAATGCAAGCACTAACTAGGGATGTGACAGGGGCGGCGTCTACAGTGAGCAAACGAGGCGGGGAGGAGGGGGGTTCGACACAGGAGCTCACAGGGAGGCGGATGAGATGCTCAGCGGGCTCGGGGACGCTTCAGAGCGGTCACACGGTCGCCGGTGATCTCCGCGGCCGTAGGTTGAAGACGGTGACGGTGAAGACGAAGCGGGGCTTCCCGATGTACCGTAGCTCAGTGCAGAGGACGAGGAGGACGAGGTGGGGCTCCTCGGCAAAATGGGTGGGCGAGAGGAGCACGGTGGCTACGGCGAACGGCGTCGGTGGCGACGGTGGCGCTCGGCCACGAGGCGCGGAGTGAGAGAGATGAGGCACGGAGAGAGGGGAGCGGTCGAGGGGGTCCAGGGGGTCTCCGTGGCGACGTTTAGAGCCTCCAGGCGTTGGGGAGGGCAGCTAGGCAGGCAGGAGGTGGCCGGCGTGCGGCGACCACGCACCGGGCACACACGCTCATCCTCCTGGCAAGGAGGAAGATGACAGGGAGGAGGCGGTGGCGGGCTGGGCCTGCTTGCTGGGCTGGGCTAGCCACAGTGTTGGGCTGCAGTAGGTGGGCTGCACAGGTGAGTTGGCCTAGGTTAGTCTCTCTCTCTCTCTCTTTTAATTATTGCTTCTATTTTCTATTTCTTTTGTAACTTTGTGGCTTTTCGAAAAATGCCTAGGCACTTTCAAAAATCACCAAACTGCTCATGCCCACTGTTTAGCATATAACCAACATGGAACATTTCAGTTTAGGATTATTTGGACATTTAGAATAATTAGTAGCATTTAAATGCCCAAATGCAAATACTTTATGATTTAATTCAAAAATCCAGAATGGTCCTAGAAATATGTTCAACATTTTTGGCAGAGGTTTTTAACCAATCCATAAATGGTGAACTTTTCCAAAGGGCATTTTGGGTTCATTGTAAAAGATTTTAATATGACCCTAGTTGAATTCATTTGGTGCTAGGGTTTGAACATCCCCATTTCCAGTTTCTGAGAAATTTAAACATGATGCAACAGGCAAGTGCTATCCTAGGGCAAGGTAAAGCTAGGGATGTGACAACTCACCCCCACTAAACAAGAATCTTGTCCCGAGATTCAGGACGTGAGGTAAGAAGACAGAGGGGACACGAGCTAACACAATCTTCATGATCCAACTATCCTTCATATGAATGTTGACTGCTTGCCTCATGTTGATCTTGACATCCTTGCTTTCGAGGTCTTTGTCCAACACAGTGACGACGAAAGAAACTCTACAGTACTTGATATTCTGAAAGATCGAGCAACTCAAGATCAACTCATGGGGTGAGACATTGAAACATCTCTTGAGCTGAGACACGGAACACACATCCAAAGGGATGGAGGGAAACAAACGATGAAGGTCTACTTGGCAGGCAATAATCCCACACTTAAAGAAGATGGTGATCGAGGTCACCAGACGGGGCACCTTAGAGAAGATGACTCATAGAATTATTCCCTTAAGTGGCAAAAAGAATTACTTTTGATATAGAGATCATTGAAATTCTCTGTACCAGCCTGAGGCAAATCACAATCGATAGTTTGAAATAGTATGAAAGAACAACATTCTCGGGCCAGAATGGATGATGTGGACTACCTTGTCGAAGACAACACAAGGGATGATTTTGATTATCATCGGAAATGGATGGGACCCATGGCAAGTCCACTTCTGAAGATAATCGTGAACAGCAGTGGCTGAGAAAGTGACAAGCCCAAGATGCGATTCTATCCCAATCACGTGACACTTACGTGATTGGGGCACAACCGCATTTCGGGCGCTTAGCAAGATGGATATCATTACATCGTACCATTACATACATACCTAGGGGATACAACAATACATACAAAACTCATGAATACAACAACATCAATACAAGTATCCGACTACGGATACAAACAAGAAAAGCACAAAGACATCCATCTGATATCCCAGGCTGCCGACCTTGAACCTAACCCAAGACTGAAGAAGAAGAAGAAGAAAGAACTCCAAACAACGATCAACGCTCTCACGTCAAGACATCGGAAACCTGCACCTGCAACTGTTGTTGTAGTATCTGTGAGCCACGAGGACTCAGCAATCCCATAACCATGGGTAACAAGATTATCAAAGCTTAATAGGTAGGAAGAGGTAAAGTGGTGAGGTTGCAGCAGCGGCTAAGAAAAAGTATGGTGGCTAACTTACGAGTACAAGAATAAGATGAGCATCTACGCAACCGGTCGCAAAAGTAGTGATCGCTAAAGATCCTAAACTACATATGAGTCAAACATAACCCCACCGTGTTCTCTTCTCAAAGTGAAAAGAGACAGTCACGGTTACTCACACAGTGGTGTGTTTTACTTTGGATCCTCTGTCAAGTTTTCTACAACCGGACATTAACAAATTCCAATCTGCCACATAACTGCGGGCACGGCTTTCGAAAGATTATAACCCTGCAGGGGTGTCGCAACTTAGCCCATCACAAGCTCTCACGATTAGCTGAAGTGATAAATATAATATCATCACCCCTTATCTTAGGGAAATCCGATCAGGCTCGGCATCCCTGTGCACAAGACATTTCCACAATGGTAAAACAAGTCCAGCAAGACCTCCCGGCGTGCCGACACCCTGATAGTAGCCGCGCGTATCTCGTCTCAGGCCACGACCGGATGGGCGATTCTACAGGTTATACCAGATACCTCGAGTTTCCCCGTGGCGGCCCCGCAGAACCCCCGTTTGGGACCAACACCATCAGCACTGGCCCCCCTGTTATGTAGAATAAAGAACCCAGGGACATGACCCCCTATGCAATTAATTAATTAATTAAGTTGTTATTATGAGCAAATTAAAATCAAAGTTGGGCCTTGCTGGAGGAGTTTTATTGAAAGTCGAACCGTCAAGGGGTCCCCATCCACCCATCGTGTAAGGAACGCAAAATCAAGGAACATATTGCCGGTTTATCGGCGCCTAAGGTGGCATGAGTGGAACAAAACACCGAGCAAAAGGCCAAGCCTTCCACCCATGCCCAGTATATAGGTGTGTTAATATATATATAACATATTGTGATATGCCAACAACAAGTTCCCTCCTGGAACGGACTTCATCTTCACCTGCAACTAACAACGCTATAAGAGGGGCTGAGCAAGCGGGTAACATAGCCAAACAGTGGTTTTGCTAAGAAGGTTTCAAAGGTTAGAGGTTTCATGGCAACAAGGAGAGGCTGACAATAAGGATGGGTAGCGCGACATGTAACGATAGCATCGAGACACTAAGCATGGCAATGATAGTAAAGGTATCCAAGGGTATGGTCATCTTGCCTGAGATACCGCAAGGAAGAAGAACAGATCCGTGAACAAGACGGATAAGAAGCCTTGAAGAAGAACCACGGGTAGACGAACGAATCCTCACGACGCAACGGAACAAGCACTAACGAAAAGAAGCAAGCAATACGGTAAACAAACCACTCAAGAACATAACAATATGCACTACCAAGTATGATGCAAAACAAGTCTACTTATGATGCACAGGAAAGTCTACACAGGAACCACAACATGGCAAGGTATGATGCAAGACAAATATACAGGAAGCATGGCTGATGCACTACGGAAGCATAACAGATGCACTTAGGAAGCATAGAAAGTCTACATAGGAAGCATAGTGTTACAACACAAGGAGCATGGCAATTTGCATCAAGCCAAAATACTTCAAAACATGATAACAATAGGATAATATGAATCTACATGCAAAATCACACAAGTTTCATATAAAGAACACCCCAAACGGAGCAACGGGCTAAAAGTTACACATGAAACAAGATATAACAACAAGCTGAAAATAACAGCCACATAGCAACTTGGGAGGAATAAATATATAGTCTACAGCACTCAAACATCATGGCAAGGAGCATGGACATAAACTAGACATATCCTACAGCAAACAATTCCATTGGAGCATCTCCAAAGGAGCCATGGATCAATAGCAACAAGCTAGGACATTTGGAAGTTGATAACAAAATCCTGGCAGGAACATTTTATAGCAACTTGGGAGCAAGAGTTAAACATGCTACAGCCACCCAAAAGATCATGTGAGAGCATGAATGGATAGCCGACAATATATACAACAAGGAATCATCAAGAGTCACCCCAAAACTATCATGGATTGGCCTAGAACAACAAGCAAACATGGCATCTGGAAATTACAGATTCCAGACTTAGTGAAATTTCACGAAATTTCACTAAGTGTTAAAACAGCAGTTTTTTCATGGCATGTTTGTGAGCAAGTTTAAGTCAACACAAGGCATATCATGGAAAATTAAATACACCACATCAAATAGTACATGATGGGGAGTCCAAAACATCTAAGCATGCATCAAGGGGACAACCACATCAATAGCAACGAGCAATTGAAAACAGCATCTCATAACAAGTTTAACAACATAACAGCCACATGCACTTTTGCAAAGGAGATAAACATGGCAAGATGATATCTATCATGCAAGCTAAAACAATCAACGTATAGAGCATATCATGATGAACATGTGGACATATCATTTGCATCATTTGGATAAACATGCACCAAGTTATCATATCACGAACATAGCAAAAAAACAACAAGTAGCAGCAGTTTATAATAAGTAGCACCCTTGTAACAGATTTTTAAACATCTAGATGACTTCAAATAAGCATGGCATAAAGGAACAAAGTGTAGAGCATAACTCCACGATCATTTTGACATGTTATTCACTCAAAACGGATAAGCACACAAAAAGATATTAGCAGTCAAAGTATGCATCAGAAACAACAATTACAGGACTTAGCAGATTTTTGCACTCAAGAAAAAAAACACACGGCCGAGATATACTAAAACGCGTACGGGGCGGAACTGGGCTCTCACCGAGCTGGGCCGAGCCCAGTGGGAGAAGGAGGCGCCGCGGCCTGAGGGAAGACGGCCCGAGGGAGGCAGGAGCTGTGCCCGCGGGGGCCCTGGGCCGCGGCGAGGCCTGGAGGCGGAGAGGCCGGCTGGCGTCGCGGCTGGGCCGGGCCTCGGGGCGTCTGAGCCGGGCGCGGAGCTGGGCTCGGGAGGCCTCGGCCCAGGAGGCAGGAGCGGCTGGGGGCCGGTCGGCGCGGCAGGAGGCCCATGCGGGGCGCTCGCTCCCGACGGCGACGCTCGGAGGCGGAGCGAGCTGCTGCTCGCGCGGCGGCGCGATGGGGAGGGCCGGGGAGGCTGGGGACCGGCTGGATCCGACCGATCTGGCCGGCGGGACGCCGGATCCGGCCACCGGCGGCGAGCTGGCGACGGCAGCTGCGGCGAAGTGCGGCGAGGAGGAGCGCAGGGACGAGCAGCGAGGGAGCCAGGGAGGCGACGCTGCGGGCGCGCGGCGGTCGCGGGCCTTGGACCCAGATCCGGCCCTTCGGGGCCCGGGGCGGCCCATGCGGCTGGAGGGCGCTGGGAAGGCGCGGCGCGACGTGGTGGTTGCCACATGGCAACCCGCGGTTGGCCAGGGCGGCTGAGTTGGCGTCTGTGGCCAATAGGAAGCCGCCAAGTCGGAAAAGAGGTGGAGGGGCGCGGATTTGGAAGATGAGGAGGGTTGGCTGCGCGGAAATGGAGGAGAGGAAGAAGAAGGCCATTTTTGGCAGGGGTAGGCTGATTAAATAGGAAAGGGGGGTTAGGGATAGGGTTTGGAGGGAGTTTGAGGCCGTTTTTGGGCCGTTAGATCCCGATCGAACGGCTCCGAGCGAAGGGGAAGTCAGGCAGGCCTAGGTGGGCTGTGAAAAGGGTGTGGGCTGAGTTAAGAGGAGAGGGAGAGAGGCCCGCGGGGGTTTTCGGAGACCGAAAACATCCGACAAAATAACGGGCGACTAGTGCCGCTATATATATCCGTTGGGCTATCAAACGAGCTCCGAATGCAATGAAATTTGGCAGGCGGCCTGTCTACACTATAATAAGACCACATGACAAGTTTCATCCCATTCCGAGAACATTTTTCGGCCACTCACAAAATAAAAAATTCGGAAGCACCGCGGGCGCGTGCAAGTGTGTGGGAGCTCAGAACGGACAACGGAAAAGACGAGGGGACTCGGGCGGATGCAACTTTTGAAAACATGCTGATGCAACACACATGATGACATGGCAAGATGCAACACACAAGCAGATGACAAGGCACTGACAACGAATAACTGGCTGACACCTGGCGCACCGGTCTCGGGGTGTCACAACACTCCCCTACTAACAAGAGATCTCGTCCCGAGATCTTAGGAACGAGACGGGAGAGAAAAATGAAGAGCAAAGTTCTTCGAGGGCAACAGAGTGAAACCAGAGAATCTTGAGAAGGTGAGCCACTCAAAAAGATGAAGAATGGAACAAAGAAGAACGAAGTTGCAAAGACTTTGTTAAACAAGAGGAACAAAGAATATGACGAGAATCAAGGATGTTGAAAAAAAATGAATAAGAAACCACTCCAGTTAAAAGAGATAGAAAGGAATTCGAACGAAGGAATACAGGCAGCACTCCGGCTGAAAATGGAATGAAATAGCACATCGGTTGAACACGAATGGAATAGGACAAGATCCTGAGGAGATGGAACGATACTCAACGAGACTAACAACACAAGCTTATGGAAGAATTGAGATGATGGAAATCACGAAAGAATTTAAAAGAGCATCCTCAAAGAAGGACTTGAATGGAGTTGTTGATAAAATCAACAACAAAAGAATGAGCTTGTAGTGGACTTATGTAAACATCTCAACGCTTGAGGTGAATTACCGCCGCAACGAAAAGAAGGATTATCTGAGAATGAAGAATTGCAAAACTCTACTTCAAAAGGAAAAGGGGAATTATTTGCACTCGAGAAGCAAAAGAATAAGATTGCTTGAGCTGCTCCAGAAGAATTAGGTGAACGTTTGAAGAACGAATTACATGATGGAGAACCACCATGAAGAGCTCCGGTAACGAAAGGATGATGAATATAGAAATACGGACGAAAAGAATAAGATTAACGCCTTGCGATGATTAGTCGAGGTTCCGACAAGATAACCGAGAAAAACTTTAACTCCGGGAAGAAAAGATGAAAGGACTTGGAACTAGAATTTATTCATGGAGAATAAACTCCGAAGAAAGGGATTAAATCAACTCGATGAAAATGAATAAAAATTATGTTATGCTATCCTCCACCAATTAAATTGATGAGAATCAATGGACTAGCATACTACTTATTCTTGATGAAATGAATAAAGAGGGATATATCACGAACTTGCGAAAATCTTCATGAAACATCGGTAGGATTGGAATAAAAGAATGGATTGATATGCTAACACCGGAAAAGAAATCTTGAGCGAACCACCGTAAAGAATTGAAGTCGAGTGAAGAAAATGAACGAGCCACCGGGAAGAATTAATCGAATGATGAAAGAACAAACCACCGAGAAGGATTACAATCGAGTGAAGAACGAGAATGACCACCGTAAGGAATTAAATTGAACGATGCAAGAGGACAAGCCACCGTGAAGAATTGAGATTGCGTTAACACAAGAGAATGAATCTCCGGGAAGAATAAAGCACTTGGGGAATTTAGATGACGAGCACGAAGAGATTGTGAACTGATTAAAGAATACTTGAACAAGCACCGGAAGAATTTGAGACGAACGAAGGGGCATGAATGAAGAATATTTAGAGGACGAAGTTGAAAATTGAGGATGAAGAGAATCTTCTGAAATGATGGCCTCCGGAGGAACACAATGAAAAGAATTCAAGAACTACTCCGGATGAAGAAAAGAAGAAAGATTGAACCAACAATGAAAAGAATTGAAAACGATCTTGGAGAAGGCACATGACTAATGGAATCCATACTTACGTCACACTTGAAAGAATTTTTAGAATACTCCGGGAAATAAAAGAGTCAGGTAAGATCCTGGGAAAGACCTATGGGTTAGGGCCCACCGAAGAGAAAAACTCCATTGAAAAGGATTTAAAAGGAGATGATGCACTTGAAATGATTGAAACTCAAATGAGGTGACAACCTCGAATTAATTGGAAGACAGACGAATATCCTGAGATTTCTTCGGAACTCTGGAATAATTAAATGACAAAAGACGAACGAGCGAAGAAGAAACATCTGAGCCAAGGGAAAAGAATAAGATCAACACCGAAAACTTGAGTTGAATCCACCGAAATAGAAGAAGAGGAGAAGAATATCAAACGAGAGGAGAATTCATCGGAGAAGAAAAGAGATGAAGGATGACGTACAAGACAAGAATTCACCGGTTGAAATAACTGAGGAAAGAATGCAAAGGATTCACACGAGTAGGATGGATACTCGATTAAGAACTTCGGTCCCGAGAAGAAAAAAGGGTGGGTGGGTGCGCAAAAGAAAGACAACTTCGGAAGAGGAAACGACACCGGCCGAAAGAACTGATGTTGCACTTGCAAAGAAGAAGAGGGTTGAAACCACTTGACGAGAGATGCACAAGATGAAAGAACTAACAACACAACAATCGAAGAACTAACACGTGACCCTAAAAAAAATTTGAAGGGGAAGAGGAACAATTCAAAACACCTACGTCAAGATTCCTCACCAGAGCGACGAAGGGGCAGGGGAGTAAAAAGAATTCCTACTCTCCGATATAACTAGACTCCGAAAAAGTTTTCTGCTAGACTCAACAAGGGCCAAGCTACGATCAAATCAAGGGGGCTCCTATGGTCGGTCGAGGCTCTGATACCAACTTGTCAAGCCCAAGATGCGATTCTATCCCAATCACGTGACACTTACATGATTGGGGCACAACCGCATTTCGGGCGCTTAGCAAGATGGATACCATTACATCGTACCATTACATACATACATAGGGGATACAACAATACATACAAAACTCATGAATACAACAACATCAATACAAGTATCCGACTACGGATACAAACAAGAAAAGCACAAAGACATCCATCTGCTATCCCAGGCTGCCGACCCGGAACCTAACCCAAGACTGAATAAGAAGAAGAAGAAGAAGAAAGAACTCCAAACAACGATCAACGCTCTCACGTCAAGACATCGGAAACCTGCACCTGCAACTATTGTTGTAGTATCTGTGAGCCACGAGGACTCAGCAATCCCATAACCATGGGTAACAAGACTATCAAAGCTTAATAGGTAGGAAGTGGTAAAGTGGTGAGGTTGCAGCAGCGGCTAAGCAAAAGTATAGTGGCTAACTTACGAGTACAAGAATAAGATGAGCATCTACGCAAACGGTCGCAAAAGTAGTGATCGCTAAAGATCCTAAACTACATACGAGTCAAACATAACCCCACCGTGTTCTCTTCTCAAAGTGAAAAGAGATAGTCACGGTTACTCACACAGTGGTGTGTTTTACTTTGGATCCTTTGTCAATTTTTCTACAATCGGACATTAACAAATTCCAATCTGCCACATAACCGCGGGCACGGCTTTCGAAAGATTATAACCCTGCAGGGGTGTCCCAACTTAGCCCATCACAAGCTCTCACGATTAGCTGAAGTGATAAATATAATATCATCACCCCTTATCTTAGGGAAATCCGATCAGGCTCGGCATCCCGGTGCACAAGACATTTCGACAATGGTAAAACAAGTCCAGCAAGACCTCCCGGCGTGCCGACACCCTGATAGTAGCCGCGTGTTTCTCGTCTCAGGCCACGACCGGATGGGCGATTCTACAGGTTATACCAGATACCTCGAGTTTCCCCGTGGCGGCCCCGCAGAACCCCCGTTTGGGACCAACACCATCAGCACTGGCCCCCCCTGTTATGTAGAATTAAGAACCCGGGGACATGACCCCCTATGCAATTAATTAATTAATTAAGTTGTTATTATGAGAAATTTAAAACCAAAGTTGGGCCTTGCTGGAGGAGTTTTATTCAAAGTCGAACTGTCAAGGGGTCCCCATCCACCCATCGTGTAAGGAACGCAAAATCAAGGAACATAATGCCGGTTTATCTGCGCCTAAGGTGGCATGAGTGGAACAAAACACCGAGCAAAAGGCCAAGCCTTCCACCCATGCCCAGTATATAGGTGTGTTAATATATATATATATAACATATTGTGATATACCAACAACAAGTTCCCTCCTGGAACGGACTTCATCTTCACCTGCAACTAACAACGCTATAAGAGGGGCTGAGCAAGCGGGTAACATAGCCAAAAAGTGGTTTTGCTAGGAAGGTTTCAAAGGTTAGAGGTTTCATGGCAACAAGGAGAGGATGACAATAAGGATGGGTAGCGCGACATGTAACGATAGCATCGAGACACTAAGCATGGCAATGATAGTAAAGGTATCCAAGGGTATGGTCATCTTACCTGAGATCCCGCAAGGAAGAAGAACGGATCCGTGAAGAAGATGGAGAAGAAGCCTTGAAGAAGAACCACGGGTAGACGAACGAATCCTCACGACGCAACGGAACAAGCACTAACGAAAAGAAGCAAGCAATACGGTAAACAAACTACTCAAGAACGTAACAATATGCACTACCAAGTATGATGCAAAACAAGTCTACTTATGATGCACAGGAAAGTCTACACAGGAACCACAACATGGCAAGGTATGATGCAAGACAAATATACAGGAAGCATGGCTGATGCACTACGGAAGCATAACAGATGCACTTAGGAAGCACAGAAAGTCTACATAGGAAGCACAGTTTTACAGCACAAGGAGCATGGCAATTTGCATCAAGCCAAAATACTTCAAAACATGATAACAATAGGATAATATGAATCAACATGCAAAATCACACAAGTTTCATATAAAGAACACCCCGAACGGAGCAACGGGCTAAAAGATACACATGAAAAAAGATATAACAACAAGCTGAAAATAACAGCCACATAGCAACTTGGGAGCAATAAATAAATAGTCTACAGCACTCAAACATCATGGCAAGGAGCATGGACATAAACTAGACATATCCTACGGCAAAAAATTCCGTTGGAGCACCTCCAAAGGAGCCATAGATCAATAGCAACAAGCTAGGACATTTGGAACTTGATAACAAAATCCTGGCAGCAACATTTTATAGCAACTTGGGAGCAAGAGTTAAACATGCTACAGCCACCCAAAAGATCATGTGAGAGCATGAATGGATAGCCAACAATATATACAACAAGGAATCATCAAGAGTCACCCTAAAACTATCATGGATTGGCCTAGAACAACAAGCAAACATGGCATCTGGAAATTACAGATTCCAGACTTTGTGAAATTTCACCAAGTGTTAATACAGCAGTTTTTTCATGTCATGTTTGTGAGCAAGTTTAAGTCAGCACAAGGCATATCATGGAAATTTAAATACACCACATCAAAGAGTACATGATGGGGAGTCCAAAACATCTAAGCATGCATCAAGGGCACAACCACATCAATAGCAACGAGCAATTGAAAACAACATCTCATAACAAGTTTAACAACATAACAGCCACATGCACTTTTGCAAAGGAGATAAACATGGCAAGATGATATATATCATGCAAGCTAAAACAATCAACGTATAGAGCATATCATGATGAACATGTGGACATATCATTTGCATCATTTGGATAAACATGCACCAAGTTATCATATCACGAACATAGCAACAAAACAACAAGTAGCAGCAGTTTATAATAAGTAGCACCCTTGTAACAGATTTTTAAACATCTAGATGACTTCAAATAAGCATGGCACAAAGGAACAAAGTGTAGAGCATAACTCCACGATCATTTTGACATGTTATTCACTCAAAACGGATAAGCACACAAAAAGATATTAGCAGTCAAAGTATGCATCAGAAACAGCAATTACAGGGACTTAGCAGATTTTTGCACTCAGGAAAAAAAAACACACGGGCGAGATATACTAAAACGCGCACGGGGCGGAACTGGGCTCTCACCAAGCTGGGCCGAGCCCAGTGGCAGAAGGAGGCGTCGCGGCCTGAGGGAAGACGGACCGAGGGAGGCGGGAGCTGGGCCCGCTGGGGGCCTGGGCCGCGGCGAGGCCTGGAGGCGGAGAGGCCGGCTGGCGTCGCGACTGGGCCGGGCCTCGGGGCGGTCGGAGCCGGGCGCGGAGCTGGGCTCGGGAGGCCTCGGCCCAGGAGGCAGGAGCGGCTGGGGGGCGGTCGGCGCGGCACGAGGCCCATGCGGGGCGCTCGCTCCCGACGGCGACGCTCGGAGGCGGAGCGAGCTGCTGCTCGCGCGGCGGCATGATGGGGAGGGCCGGGGAGGCTGGGGACCGGCTGGATCCGGCCGATCTGGCCGGCGGGACGCCGGATCCGGCCACCGGCGGCGAGCTGGCGACGGCAGCTGCGGCGAAGTGCAGCGAGGAGGAGCGCAGGGACGAGCAGCGAGGGAGCCAGGGAGGCGACGCTGCGGGCGCGCGGCGGTCGCGGGCCTCGGGCCCAGAGCCGGCCCTTCGGGGCCCGGGGTGGCCCGCGCGGCTGGAGGGCGCTGGGAAGGCACGGCGCGACGTGGTGGTTGCCACATGGCAACCCGCGGTTGGCCAGGGCGGCTGAGTTGGCGTCTGCGGCCAATAGGAAGCCGCCAAGTGGCGGAAAAGAGGTGGAGGGGCGCGGATTTGGAGGAGGAGGAGGGTTGGCTGCACGGAAATGGAGGAGGGGGAAGAAGAAGGCCATTTTTGGCAGGGGTAGGGTGATTAAATAGGAAAGGGGGGTTAGGGATAGGGTTTGGAGGGGGTTTGAGGCCGTTTTTGGACCGTTAGATCCCGATCGAATGGCTTCGAGCGGAGGGGAAGTTAGGCAGGCCTAGGTGGGCTGTGAAAATGGTGTGGGCTGAGGTAAGAGGAGAGGGAGAGAGGCCCGCGGGGGTTTTCGGAGACCGAAAACATCCGACGAAATAACCGGCGACTAGTGCCGCTATATATATCCGTTGGGCTATCAAACGAGCTCCAAATGCGATGAAATTTGGCAGGCGGCCTCTCTACACTACAATAAGACCACATGAAAAGTTTCATCCCATTCCGAGAACATTTTTCGGCCACTCACAAAATAAAAAATTCGGAGGCACCGCGGGCGCGTGCAAGTGTGTGGGAGCTCAGAACGGACAACGAAAAAGACGTGGGGACTCGGGCGGATGCAACTTTTGAAAACATGCTAATGCAACACACATGATGACATGGCAAGATGCAACACGCAAGCGGATGACAAGGCACTGACAACGAATAACTGGCTGACACCTGGCGCACCGGTCTCGGGGTGTCACACAACCCATGGAAAATTGGCACATTGGCGGTGCAAGCTGAGAACAAAATGCAAATGCTGGGAATGATTCTGGTAACTCGGAAGAAACCCAACAGTAGAGAGTGAATCTACTCTTTGAGAGGTTATAGCATAACCGAAGAGACTAAGAGCAATCCCAGTTAGTGTCGATGATAACACCTAGTGCTTGTGCGTGCTCTCAAGAACTTGAGCATTCCCATATCCATCAAGGTTCTACCAATATCCTTGGCCAGGATCCTGGCAACACAACATACTACCATGATGAATAGCGATGGACGATGCAGATGCAAAGGAAGATAACACTTTCTCAGATTTCACCTTAGCGGAGTCAAGGGGCAAAATCTGGATGATCGACTGTCGTGGAAATAACACGGCAGATGTCCGGTTTAACGGACTTAGTGATGGAACCATCGCACGGGTTAGCTTGAAGGGGTTAAAAGCACACAAAGGACACAAGGGATTTTATACTAGTTCGGCCCCTTCGATGAAGGTAAAAGCCTACGTCTAGTTTGGTTTGGTATTGCTTGGGCGTCGATGAACAGGGAGCGGATCGCTTGCCTGTGTCTATATGGGTTGTTTCTTTTTTCTGAACCGTCGCCGGGTCGTCCCTTTATATAGAGGTGACGCCTGGTTAGGTTCACAGAGTCCCGAGGCCGGCTCATACTTGTGTCTGCCTCGGTCTCTGCTCTTCCTTTCTTATCTTTCAAGTTACATGATCAGGCGGTTTACAAACCATAACGTTACAAACGGGCCCTAAGCCTTCATGGGCCGTAACTCCTATTGGGTATTACAATTATACAACTAAATTACCATAATCCTGTTTACACTAGCCGCTTTATACCTGCTAGTAATATCCCTGACATTAGGCCCCAGAATGATTTGAACTTGTTCACATCAATCTTTCCAGTTTTGCTTGATCTTCTTTTCTTGTGTCTTCCCATTTTTGTAAACCGGCCCTGACGTCATCCTTGAAAATCACTTAATTTGACCGTGACATCACTTCCGCATTTAACGCACCCAGCTGTCTATCGGCTTTGTTTAAAGGCCATCCCGAGAATCAAGGCGACAGAGGATCTTTATCCAATCTTCTGCCTCCTCAAATCTCGCGCCTGTCGTTTCGACTCTGCCCCTCTATAAATATTGCTGCCTCTGTTCTTTATTTCCTTCCGTTCATTCTTCTTCCTCCATCGCCCGAGCTCAAGTCTCCGCCGTCGTCCGTCGAGCTCAAGTCTCCACCGTCGTCCGTCGAGCTCGCCTCCGCCGGCCGCTGCATCAACCTGAGTGCGACCAGAGAAACTCCGCCGCCGCTTCTTGCTGTTCCAGGTACTTCATCTTCCTCGCCGCAGATCTATAGCTCTAGGTTTCTTCTCGTACCTCCGCCATTAAACCTCAGTGAAAGCTTCATCTGTTCATCCTAGGCACCAAGTTCTCAGTAATTTCAGCCTTTAGATCTTGCCCTTAAAACTTGCCTCTGTTCCGCTGTTGTATACTTTAGATCTCGTCCTTTAGATTCAACCTTTAAATTTGTCTGCTCTGTATATGATCCCCCCAGTTCTTCTTGCAATAGCAGCGTATTTGTTTTTGTTTTTCCTGAGTGTTCAGATCTGTTATACTTTAGCTATCTGTAAAAACTTGTTTCTTCACCTTTGTAAATCTGTAAAGTATTCTCCGGTTTAAAGAGTCATATGCTGCTTCTTGAAAAAATTCAATGACAAACGCGATGGTTTAACTTCTCTTTTGTTATCATGAACTGGTAGTAATACGTTTTCCTGCTTACTGCCGGATTAGCCATATCATTAGTCCCTTGTCTAAACCGTTGCGTGATCTTTGCATATGTCTTCCGGTTTATGCCACTGTACTCGAATAATCCGGGTTTACACTTTAACCTTTTAGCACTTGTTCTTCTGTTGCTATGCCCAAACAGTTTGTCTCTTGCAACTGGGTTCCTTCCGTTATTATGGAAGAAGATTTAGCCAATGCTGCTGCAATCGGCACTTTAGGCCCTCCGTCCGTTTTAAAATGGCGGGCTCCAGGAGATGAATGCCCTCATACTCCCAAAGAGGGAGAAGTTATTGTCTTCTTCGACCACATTGCTCGAGGTTTCACTCCTCCCAGTTCAAAGTTCTTCCGGGATGTGCTTGCCGCTTTCCAGCTTCACCCTCAGGACATAGGTCCCAACTCTGTTTCCAACATCTGTGATTTTCAAGTTTTCTCAGAGGTGTATTTGCAAGAAGAGCCGTCTGTCCACCTGTTCTGGGACTTCTTCCACCTGAACCGGTGAACTGAGTTTACTAGTGGACCTCATCAAGAACTGGGCGGGGTCAGTATTCAGAAAAGAAAAGATGTAGTCTTTCCTCATGCCGCTCTCCACACACACCCCAAGGATTGGAATAAGTCTTGGTTTTATTGCATTGACACTTCACCTGAAGGGGAAAACCCATTGCCGGGTTATCGCGAGCACCGTCTTCTGGAGGATCACCCCTTGCCGCAACGCCTCAGCTCCTCAGAGCGGCCCCGGTTTGCTTCTCAACTTGTCTGGCTAAAGGCCTTTATGGCCAATGGCTTAACCGGAGTGGATTTTATGCGCTGCTGGCTTTCTTGGAGTATCCTTCCTCTGAGCCCGCGCCCAGGCTTGATGTATAAATATTCTGGTAAACCGAATGATCCTCAACGTTTTTCTAAGGACAAACTTTCTGAATCGGAAGTCACTGAGTCTGCTAAGAAGATGCTTAATGTCACCTTAGAAGAATGCAGCCAAACCGGATTGGCTCCATATTACAAGCAAAACAAGCTGCCTGCAGTACGTCTTACTCTCTTTCATATGTTTGTAATCCGTTCCTTTAAATCGTTCTTTCAATTATATTTCACCTTTTGAACAGGCTGATGATCCTTTTTGGAAGAGGAAACCTCAGGAGAAGGCCGGAAAACAGCCACGCCGGAAAGCTTTCGCTATCAAGAAGAAAAAGGCGGCTGCTGGCTCTGGGTCACATGCTGAAGATGATAATCCGGACTCTGAGGTATGAGTTAATACGGCTTTGACTTGTTCACTTTTTATCCATTTTTGTGTTTAACGGTAACTTTTCACAGGAGTTGGCTGAAGGAGATAAACCGGCAGAAATTGAGGTAACTATTCTTTCTTCAGATTCGGAACCACCTCCACAAAAAATTCGTCGGACAGTCCGGAAATATCAGTTTTCTCACCCTTATGCTCAATTGGACCCCAATTTTCTTTTAAAGAAACAACAACATGAAGCCCTTCGCCGGACTACCCGCCATAGCGGCCTTGCAGTTGAATCATCCGGCATATCTCTTACTCCGGCTCGGAGGTGCCGCTCTGAGGTTATACTCTCTCCAACTCTCCTTCATCCCAAGGCCGGGCTTATACGCAAACCTCTTAAACCATCTGACCCTAATTATCAGGATACTCCTTTATCTTCTTCCGGCGAATCAACTGCCACACAACTCCCACCCCTAAAAACTGTCCCAGGGTAAGTCTTTTTAATTTATCCGGTTTATGATTGCACTTTGCTTTACAGTTCTGACTTCTTTTTCCAATTTCTTTCAGCAAGCCTAAACCCAGCAAAAGGGCAAAGGCCAACAAACCAACTGCTGAGGCTGCTACTGATGATCCGGCGGTTGATCCGGATACAACCGTCCCTCCAGAAGGCGAGCCCACAATGCCGCTTGAAGATCCCGCTCCTATGGATCATACCACTGCACCTGAGAATCCCAATACTGAGAACGTTCGTGAACCGGCAAGTCCTGCCCGGGCCAATTCTCCTCGGACTAGTCCGGCTCCTGCTAGTCCGGTTCACACTGCGACCCCACCACCAACGACTGCTTCTCCGGAAGTTCTAGTAACCGGCACAGCTTACACCGCTCCTGCTGAGCCCACTGTCCTAGCCAAACATATGGCTAAAGCGGAGAAGTTGCATCAAGAAATGGGTAAATGGAGTACAGAGCTGTCTAGCCTTGCCGACATGAGTGCCCAGGAGCTCTATTCTGGGTACTTGAACCGGCTTCATAGCAGTCGAGATTATGAAGCGGGCTTGGTTAACATGATGAAGGACAAGTATGAGGTAATCCTTTGCTTTTGATTTTTGCTTTTGATGTGCTTCTGTCTATATCATAGTAGACCCCAAGTTCCGGTTTAGCTACGTCCAGAAGGTGAACCGGTACTTCCTGATTAAACAAATGATCTTACATTAGCCCCCAAGTGTCAGGGGCATATCTCGGTTTATGTGCCTGGGACTTGTCTGAATTTTTCCTTTGATACTTCAACTATCCATTAGCCCCCAAGTGTCAAGTAGACAACTTGTTTGTGTGCTTGAGACTTGTCTTTGAATTGCTATTGTTTGACGCTTCAACCGCCCATTAGCCCCCAAGTGTCAAGTGGATAACTTGGTTATGTGCTTGAGACTTGCCTGACTTTTGCTTTTATTCCACTTGATTTTCATTGTAGGCTGATCTGAACCGGAGAGTTGAAGAGATCACTGGACTCCGGAACAGACTTGCTGAAACGGAGTCTGCTGCTTCTAAGGCCAAGAAAGATTTGGCGCTGAGTTTAAAGACTGCTGAACAGCTGAAGAAATACTTTGAAAAGGAGCGAATCGCCTTTGAAGTTCAGAAAAAAGATCTGGAAAAAAGGGCAAAGGACGCTGAGGAAGCCCTTAATCCGGTGACTGAAGAGTTAACCGGCTTAAAGCGGCAAATAGAATTGATGACTTCTGCTGTCTTCGGTAAGTACTTAATCTGTATTCCTGCTTTCATCCTTGCAATTTTAATCCGTTCCGGTTTAACTGTGATAATCATATACCGGGCGCCGTGTCACCCATCTTGGGGATGATTTGTGGAAAAAACTCAAGGCGTGTTATACTTTGGTCGAGCAGCTGTATTCCGGCGCTCAAAGGATCATAAGCGCAACATCTTTCAATAAACCGGCCCCTACGACCATCTAAGGTACATTAGAGAAACTGTCTGTCTTGCCAGTGCGCTTGGAAGAAGTTAAGAAGTCTGCTGCTCGAGCCGGTTCCCTCATGGCGCTTACCAGAGCGAAAGCGTGGGTTCTGGACTTTGATCCAGAAGAAGCTTTGAATCCAATACTAAAGAAGACGGATTAGCTTTTACTGCAAAAGATCTCCACGCCTTGACGAAGGAGATGTGTCCTCTCGCTAGCAAGCTTGCTGCCGAATCAGACTTGTCCAGGTATCATCCGGGGTATGATTTACAGAACGAGCGGGTGGATCGGCCGGTTTATGATACCGTCAATCTAATCCCACCAGTGCGCCCTCATACTTTCGCCCCAGATATTGATCCGTCTGAACTCATCAATGAAGAGATGTACTTTCGTGCTTTAACGAAAATCGATTGGTGCATCCCTGACTTCCAGCCGCTTCAAGAAGAGGAGGAGACTCCGGAACAAGTTGATCCCTAGCCGTCGCAGCAGGAAGAAGCGTAGATCATAGTATGTCTTTGTAGTTGCAGTCTCATTTTGCTGGACAATCTTTAATCCGTTCAGGCTTGCTATGCCTTGTAATAGGATAGTATAAAACATTTTTCGTCTTGATCCGGATATTCCAACTTCTTGTTCTGACGTTTGCTAATTAAATCTGATCTGATATGGTTTATTCTGCATATTATATGTTCCTGCATAGATAACACTAAAAATATGTCCTAGCGGTTTACCGCTGGACAAATTAAATTGCTCTCACAATATATCAAACAAGTGTATGTTTGTATCAGAAATAACTCTATACCTGAGATCAAGTATGCTTGATACTCTTAATCCGGCGAAATTTGCCATTTTTTAAGGGAGCCTTTTGATAGACCCAATAATAATCCTGGGTCTTATAGAAGCTACCGGTTTAGATAATGCTTGGCTTCTTACTTTGTTTCTGCCTGATGATTCTGCTGAAGCTCTTGGCTTTCTGACTTGGCTTCTGCCTAATGATTGTTCCGGTTTATGATGAACGCCAGTTTAACTCTTGTTGGTGTTTATGACCCAACCTTTGAACTTATGCTGGTGTTAATGACCCAAACTTTTTTGAACTTATGCTGGTGTTCATGACCCAGACCTTTGAACTTATGCTGGTGTTCATGACCCAGACTTTTGAACTTATGCTGGTGTTCATGACCCAGACTTTTGAACTTATGCTGGTGTTCATGACCCAGACTTTTGAAGATACATGGTCAACTCTGGAGTTGTCCCACTCCAGATCAAAGAACCATAAAACATAAATACCAGAAATGCAAATTTGCAAATAAAACCATGTAGTCGAGGCTTTTTATGAGCTGCCAAGCTCAAAGCAAGGTTCAGCCAATCACTGGATGCGGGTACCATCCGGAGGGCCTTATGGATGCGGGTACCATCCATAGGAACCGGATATAACCAACAGGGGTTAAGCAAGGATTCGGGTACAATCCTGCCCCCTGCTGGCCATACAAAACTTAGCCAATCACTGGATGCGGGTACCATCCAGAGGGCCTTTATGGTTCGGGTACAACCATAGGAAAAACTTAGCCAATCACTGGATGCGGGTACCATCCAGAGGGCCTTTGTGGTTCGGGTACAACCATAGGAAAAACTTAGCCAATCACTGGATGCGGGTACCATCCACAGGGCCTTTATGGTTCGGGTATAACCATAGAAAAACTTAGCCAATCACATAAATTAAGCAAACATGAGTACAAAGGTACTCAGCAAGACTTGCATCAGAACTAGCTACATATGCATCAGTATCAACTAAGGGGTGGTGGAGTTTGACTGCAGCAAGCCAGCTTTGACTCGGTGTCTATCCTGAACTATGACTGCAAGTAACTCTTTTGAGGTGGCGCACACGAGTCCACATACTCACCAATCAAAACACCACTATGGATCCGCTCCCGTCTCCCTACGAGAAGGCCATCCATACAACTCACGCTTATCTTGCGTGTTTTAGAGCATCCACTTTCACTTGTCTATGAACTGTACAGGTAACCCAGAAGTCCATTTCCGCGGACACGACTATTCGAATAGATCATATATAACCCAGCAGGGGTGTACTTCTTCACACACGCTCTCGCCACTTACCGCCATGCACACGTCATGTATCTCGGCAACCTTCAAGCGGAAGCCTGGCGAGGGTGTCGGCCACGACCTGACTAACCACACAAGTCTCTAGTCCAGGTTTATCGCCTATTTGGGTTCCATCCGTGGGGAGATCCCGCCGGGGTGTCGCTCACGGCCCCAAACAATGTGTACAGGGTTCCTGAGCCACCAAACGGGCGACCGATACACCATGCCACGTACCTTTAGCGTCACAGCCCACCCCGAGGGTCAGCGCTGCGCACGACCTCCAGTAAACTACAAACACCAGAAACTAGTTGCAACTCCTGGACAAAGGACAAGGGTAGTTAATAAGTCGAGAGAATCAATTAAGGATCCCAATGTGTGGTAGTAGCTGTTTCATGGATCACAAACACAGAACTCAGTTCCTGAGGACGGCTGCAATGAGACAACTCACCATGTACTCCTACATGCCCTCTCATCGCTACCTTTACCAAATCACGTTCACACACTTAGCTCTCAACAGTAGGACATGTTCACCACATTCCAATTCATCCCCGATGAATCAGACCTAACACAACTCTAAGCAATAGCAGGCATAACCAGAAAGCATGAATGAGTAGGCACAACGTGGCTCAAACAACTCCTACTCATGCTAGTGGGTTTCAACTATTTACTGTGGCAATGACAGGTCATGCAGTGGAAAGGGGTTCAACTACCGCAGCAGGTAACAGTTGAAGCGTTGTTGTCCTAATGCAGTAAAAGAGAGCAAGAGCGAGAGAGTGGGATTGTATCGGAATGCTCAATGGGGTTTTGCTTGCCTGGCACTTCTGAAGATGGTATTGTGTCTTCATCAGTGTCACCGGTCACATCGTCGGAACACGTCTACTGAGAGGGGACAAACACCGGCAACAGAGAAAGAACACAATCAATGCAATGCGACATAATGATGCATGATGATGACATGGCAATATGCTGTTGATTGAGCTAATGCAACTAGCAACCATATTAAATGAAGTTGGTTTGAAGCAAAGGTTCAAATTCAAACTCCATATGTTATTATTTAAATGTCATTTAATTGATTTGACCTGATCAGCAGGTTTAACTTGGTCAAACATGCACGAAAATGCCATAAACAGATTCCTTGATTTTTTCTGATCATTTTTCATATATAAATTATTTTCATTGGAGTTATAGATTATTTTATGTGATTTTTAGAAGTTTTAGCTATTTTCTGAAATAAATAAATCATTTCTGATTTATTTTAAATTACAGAAAATAGTTACTGCCTCAGCACTAGGTCATGCCGACATCAGCAAGTCAAGAGGCGGGTCTAGGTCAAACCTGACCAGTGGGTCCCACAGGTCAGTCTCTCAGCAGTAACTAAAAGTTTAAAAACTAAACTAAACAGACACGGGGCCCACATGTCAGTGTCTAATTAAGTTAATGACAGCAATTAAAACTTAATTAAACCCCTAAACTAAAACTAGTCAAAGGCTGTCCGCACATGTCATTGACTCAGGGTGGTCAAACCCTGGTCAAGTTGGGTCAAACCCGCCGGCGACTCGACGCCGGCGAGGCCAGACACGACGGAGAGGCTCGGGATTCCTCCTCCGATGACCAAATGGCCGGCGGAGGGCATCTACGTGCTGCTGACGAACTCGCGCATCAAGTGGAGTAGGTGGTGTGTGCTGGGGTGGCCGGAATCGTCGGCGGCGACCTCAACGGCGGCGGCCGGAGCTCGGGCGCCGATGAAAATGATGACGCAGGGCACGGGAGGACCAACGGTTCGTTCCTACGGGTGCTATGTGCGCTCACGAAGACGACGGGCATGTGCACGGGACCAAATGGTCACCGGAGCCTCGTCGGCGACGAGCTGGTGCGGCAGCGTGCTACGGCGATCAAGGGTGCGGCGTCTACAGCGAGCAAACGAGGCGGGGAGGAGGGGGATTCGACACAGGAGCTCACAGGGAGGCGGATGAGATGCTCAGCGGGCTCGGGGACGCGTCGGAGCGGGCACACGGTCGCCGGCGATCTCCGCGGCCGTAGGTTGAAGACGGTCACGGTGAAGACGAAGTGGGGCTTCCCGGCGTCCCGTAGCTCGGTGCAGAGGATGAGGAGGACGAGGCGGAGCTCCTGGGCAAAACGGGTGGGCGAGAGGAGCACGGTGGCTACGGCGAACGGCGTTGGTGGCGACGGTGGCGCTCGGCCACGAGGCACGGAGCAAGAGAGACGAGGCAGGGAGAGAGGGGAGCGGTCGAGGGGGTCCACGGGGTCTGCGTGGCAACGTTCAGAGCCTCCAGGCGTTCGGGAGGGCAGCTAGGCATGCATGAGGTGGCCGGCGTGCGGCGACCACACGCCGGGCACGCGCGCTCATCCTCCTGGCAAGGAGGAAGACGACAGGGAGGAGGCGGTGGCGGGCTCGGCCTGCTTGCTGGGCTGGGCTAGCCACAGTGTTGGGCCGCAGCAGGTGGGCTGCACAGGGGAGTTGGCCCAGGTTAGTCTCTCTCTCTCTTTTAATTATTGCTTCTATTTTCTATTTCTTTTGTAACTTTGTGGCTTTTCAAAAAATGCCTAGGCACTTTCAAAAATCACCAAACTGCTCATGCCCACTGTTTAGCATATAACCAACATGGAACATTTCAGTTTAGGATTATTTGGACATTTATAATAATTAGTAGCATCTAAATGCCCAAATGCAAATACTTTATGATTTAATTCAAAAATCTAGAATGGTCCTAGAAATATGTGCAACATTTTTGGCAGAGGTTTTTAACCAATCCATAAATGATGAACTTTTCCAAAGGGCATTTTGGGTTCATTGAAATTTTTTAATTTGACCCTAGTTGAATTCATTTGGTGCTAGGGTTTGAATAACCCCATTTCTAGTTTCTGAGAAATTTAAACATGATGCAACAGGCAAGTGCTAAGGTAAAGCTAGGGATGTGACAGTGAAGTACAACTGGACTCCTGATTGTGATGTGGCATTAAAAACACTCAAAGAGAAGCTCATTTGTTCTCCGGTTCTTACTCCTCCGGATGAGTCCAAGCCCTATGAAGTCTTTTGTGATGCTTCTTTACAAGGACATGGTGGTGTTCTCATGCAAGACAAGAAGATTGTGGCATACACTTCTCGTCAGTTGAAACCAAATGAGAGGAATTACCCCACACATGATCTTGAGCTAGCAGCAGTTGTACATGCCTTGGTCACGTGGAGACACCTTCTGTTGGGCAGAAAAGTGGACATCTTCACCGATCACAGGAGCTTGAAGTACATCTTCACACAGCCAAACCTGAACCTTCGCCAGACTAGTTGGATTGAGATGATCCAAGAGTATGATCCAAGCATTGAATACACACCTAGGAAGGCCAATGTCATTGCAGATGCCTTGAGCAGAAAGGCATATTGCAACAGTCTCCTTCTCAAGCCGTTCCAGCCTAAGCTTTGTGAATCATTCAGGAAGCTCAACCTACAAGTTGTTCCGCAAGGCTTTCTTGCAAACCTTCAAGTTGCTCCTACCTTGGAAGATCAGATCCGCGAGGCCCAACTAAGTGATGCTATGGTGCAGAAAGTGAAAAATGGTATTGCTAAGGGTACTCCCAAATACAGATGCTATCATGTTTATGAGGAAGACACCTTGTTCTTTGAGGACGGAATTGTGGTTCCCAAGGGTGATCTCAGGAAGCTCATAATGAACGAAGCGCATGACTCTCTCCTCTCGATTCATCCCGGAAGTTCCAAGATGTACCAAGACCTCAAGCAATCTTACTGGTGGACTCGCATGAAAAGGGAGATTGCCCAATTCGTGAATGAATGTGATGTCTGCAGAAGAGTGAAGGCAGAGCATCAACGTCCAGCCGGTCTCCTCCAACCCCTACCTATTCCCGAGTGGAAATTCGACCAAATTGAAATGGATTTCGTCACTGGGTTTCCTATGTCCAAGAAGGGGAATGATGCTATCTGTGTCGTGATTGACAAGCTAACAAAAGTAGCTCACTTCCTTCCCGTCACAGAATCCATCAACGCAGCTCAGTTGGCAGAGTTTTACACTTCCAGAATTGTTTCGTTGCATGGCATTCCTCAAGTCATCTCCTCAGACCATGGAAGTTTCTTCACATCCAAGTTATGGGACTCCTTTCAATAAGCCATGGGCACTAAGATTCGTTTCAGCAGTGCGTTTCACCCTTAGACTAGTGGTCAAGTCGAAAGAGTGAACCAAATCCTTGAAGACATGCTCAGAGCTTGTGTCATCTCTTTTGGCATGAAGTGGGAAGATTGTGTCCCATTTGCCGAGTTCTCTTACAACAACAGTTTCCAAGCAAGTGCCGGCAAAGCTCCTTTTCAAATCCTCTATGGCAGAAAGTGTCGTACCCCGCTCAACTGCTCCGAGACTGGTGAACGTCAACTTCTTGGCAATGACTTGATCTCAGAAGCTGAAGAAATGTGCAAAGTCATACATGAGAATCTCAAAGCCGCTCAATCACGTCAAACGAGCTACTGTGACGGCAAGCATTGTGATTTAGCTTTCGACATTAGAGATCATGTCTATCTCCGTGTTTCTCCTATGAAAGGAACCCAAAGATTCGATATCAAAGGAAAGCTTGCTCCTAGATACATGGGCCCTTTCAAGATTCTGGGCAAAAGAGGCGATCTAGCCTATCAACTTGAGCTTCCCTCCAACTTTGCAAATGTTCATGATGTGTTTCACGTGTCTCAACTCCGCAAGTTCTTCAAGACACCTGAACGCACCATTCCGTTCGAGGAGATTGACCTTCAACAGGACTTATCTTATCATGAGCACCCTGTTGCTATTCTTGAGAAAACTGAGCGCAAGACCCACAACAAGTCAATCAAGTTCTTGAAAGTTAAGTGGTCACACCATACCGACCGAGAAGCTACGTGGGAACGAGAAGATCACCTTCGTTCCGAGTATCCTTCCTTCTTCCAGTCCTAGATCTCGGGACGAGATCTTTTTGTAGTGTAGGAGAGTTTGTAATGCCCCATATGTAACACTTTCGAATAATGGCAATAAAGCTTCCTCATTTGATCCTTGTCATCATCCTTGGGGGTTCTTGTCATTATTTTCTTTGAATTGTCATATCTTTTATTATTTTTGCATCATTGCATTGCTCATCATCATATCATCATGGCATTCTAGTTTACTTATTGTTGTGTATGTATGAGGCCCTGTGATGTTTTTTTTTGACCGAAAACTGTGGTTGAACCCCCCACAGCATAAAGAGCCCTTTATTGAAAAGAATAACAAAAGTACATTGGGGATTACAAGGGGTAATCAAACCAACAACAAAGAGAAGAAACTAGGAAACTACAAAGAGAAACTAGGACGAACTAGGGAAAGATTACCAACAACTCAAGGAGGGAGGAATGAGATCCATCTCAGAAGTTCTTCTTTGTACGCAACCTTGATCATGTATTGCATCAAGGATATATCATGCAGAAAGCAGCTTCTCCACTTATTAAAACTTGCCCTCTCATGCCTAAACACTTTGGCATTTCTGATAATCCAGATATTCCAGCAAGCAATGAAAACTACCTCTGTGAAGAAAGGTTTACCAAACCTCTTCCTAGTCTTTAAGACTGTCTCAACCATTGAGTTACCAGGAGCCCAGCAGATTTGGAGATAAATCCACACCGTGACACTGAAATTACAGTTGAAGAATAGGTGATCTCTGTCTTCTCTTGAATGAGTGGGACACAGCACACATGAAGTCCCATCCTCCAGATGCCAATGCCTCCTCTCTACCATGTCTTTTGTGTTCAGCCTATCCATGATAAGCATCCAAGCAAACACTTTAATTTTGTTGGTGCAAGAGGACTTCCAGATCCAAGAAGTCAGTGGATTAAAGGTTTCTGAGGCAAAGCTATAGAGGTAAAAAAGTTTTGGCTTGTAACCTTTATTTGTGTTCTGCCAGAGCCAAACATCATTGGATTCAGGGGATCTAGAACAAGCCTCCAACATATCCTGCATCTGGGTCAATTCATGATGATCTTGTATAGACAGAGGCAAATGAAAGTGAAGATAGATATCCTGCTGGCAAATCATTTCATTGGCTAGCACCCAGGGATCCTTGACATATGAAAACAATCTAGGGAATCTAAGTTCCATTGTGAATTTGTCAGACCCAATCTGCCAAATATCAGTCCAGAATAGGGCAGTGTCTCCAGCATTCACTTGAACATAAGAGCACTTCCTGAAACTGCCCATTACCTTACAAACATCCTTCCACCAAAAAGAGCCACAATCTGAGGTGCCCTGAGGAACTCTACCATGGTTGTATGTGTCCCAAATTAAAGAAACCTAAGGCAATTCTTTCCTGTTAAAGAAGTTACTGGCATGCTTCATGAGCAAAGCAACATTTTTCACTCCAAGGTTAAGGATACCCAGTCCCCCTTTATGTTTAGGTCTACAAATGAGATCCCAAGAAGCCAAAGATGGAGCACGCTCATCTCCATTCTTTCTCCAAAGGCATTGTCTTTGGATCCTCTCCAGCTGTTTCAGGATACCAGCAGGGACTGCAAGGCTGGAGAGAAAGAAAATAGGCATTGATGAAAGGGCAGAGTTGAGAAACTGTAGCCTTTCTCCCTGATTTAGAAAGGATGAACTAGCAGACATTCTTCTTTCCATGCAGTCAACTAAAGGCATGAAGTCTACCATTTTAGGCCTAGTTGTTCCCACTGGTAGGCCTAAGTAAGTGAATTGTAACTTACCAATCTGACAACCAACTGTGGTGGCTAGATCTGCCATATGCGCATTATCAACATTAATATGAATGATGAAGGATTTGTGGTAATTAACCTCCAAACCTGTTGACTGAGAGAAAATCTTGAGAATCTCCTTAAGGGCCAAAAGCTGGACCTTATCAGCAGGTAGGATAATCAGAGTGTCATCAGCATACTGGATGACAGGATAATCTTGATCATGGCATGGGATAGGTAGATGCGAAGAGCCTTTTTGGAACATATCATTGATGACAGATTGTAAGAGATCAGCTGCAATAACAAACAGGAGAGGGGAGACTGGATCCCCCTGCCTCACACCTTTCTTGCAGATGAATTTTCTCCCAGGAACACCATTCAGAAGCACTGATGAGGTACCAGTAGAGAGCAACTGCTTCATCCAGGAGATCCATTTGTAATTGAAACCCTTATACCTCAAAATTTGAAAGATAGCTTCATGTTCTAAAGAGTCAAAAGCTTTCTCAAAATCAAGCTTTAAAATAACTATAGGTCTCTTTGACTGGTGACATTGATGAAGGTATTCAAAGGTCTAGCCAACACAATCCTGAATTGTTCTGCTCTTGATGAATCCATATTGGTTCTTGTGAACACACTGTAGGATTACTTCTTGGAGCCTATTAGCTGTCAGTTTTGACAAGAACTTCAAACCCATTCCAGTTAGAGAAATAGGTCTATAGTCACCCACACTTTCAGGTGAGAGCTTTTTTGGCACTAAAGTGATATAGGAGTCATTGATATTATCCAAAATGGCATTTCCATCATGGAATTCCTATGCCAACTCATAAAAATCCTCACCAATTATATGCCACCATTTTTTGAAGAATAGACCATTAAAACCATCAGGGCCAAGAGCCTTATCCACAGGCATACACTTCACAATGTTATCCATTTCCTTTCTTTCAAATGGCTTTGTGAGCCCATCCAGGACCTCAACTTGGGCAATAAGAGACTGCAGGTCAAAACCCATTATAATACCCCTGGAAGTACCCATTCTATTTTTAAAGCAGTTCCAGATAACACCTGCCATTTGAGAGTGATCAGACACCACAGTGCCATCATCCATCTTTAGACTTGTAATGGAGTTTCTTCTGTGCCTTTCAGTAGCCATAGCATGAAAAAAATTGGTATTCTCCCCTCCAACTTTGTAATGCCCCGGATGTAACACTTTCCCTATATGGCAATATATAAACTTTGGCTTCATCATTTCCATTCCGGGTTCTTCGTCTTTTCGGGTTTCGTCGTTTTGTCGTGTGCGTGTGTGCATTTCATCCATGTCATGTTGTCATGTGCATTGCATTGCATTTGTGTTGTCTTTTGCATCCGGCCCCACTCGTCTCTCCCCGTTGTCCGTTTCGAGTTCCGACGCTCTCACACGTGCCCGTGGCGAGTGTAAGCCAACTATCTCTTTTCCTTTTCATCCCTATTTTTACATGAGATGTGCAAAGATACCGAACTTGAGATCATTCCAGAATGGGCTTATACCTTTAAGTCGTGCCTCAACACGTAGGAGGTATAGTCCCATCCTGGGCATTACAAGTTGGTATTCAGAGCCTTCTCCGACCTAGAAGCCCCCACTGATTGATCGAATCGTTGACGGTTGAGTCTAGGCACACACTTAAAATGTTTTGAGTCCTATATATATATCGGAGAGTAGGATTTATTTTGCTCCTCATCTCTTTTCACTCTGGTGAGGACTCCTGACGATTACTCTTGTCTCTTCTACTCTCAAAAATTCACCAATTTTTTTTAGGAATCTCGCGAGTATTGTTTGGATTGTTTCGATGTCTTTGTGACGAGAACATTGTTCTCGATGCCTCCTGACATTTAGGGGTTGTGGCAGTGTCCCGGGGAGTTGAGCTCCGAGGTGTTGTCGTCACAAATATATCGCATCAGTTCTGGAATACTTAAGACAGCCGACATCGAAAACTCTCCTATGCGGTTAGTGGCAAGATAACCCCGACATCACCCAGTACTGGGGAGGTAGTTCGGGAGTATTGCCATAGCTTGTATAGTAGATGTGTTTCGAAGGTCCGAGGTAGACGTTTTCCGGAAATAACTGGTTATGTGTTGAAGGATGGATACAGCTGGATTTAGGTTTAGAGTTGAGTGCGCGATGCTTCCCCTGTATCCCGAACACCTGATTGCATAACTGGAAACTTTCGGAAATTAATAGGCGGGTTCATCTAGTAGATCATAGGCATTCTTCCAACGAATGCAGGATATGGAGTTCGGGGTTCTACATTGAGTGAAGTAGTTTTATGGCCGTTGTTCCGATCGGGAGTTGCATCTTAAAGAGTCCTTGGCTATGCTGATCCGGGGATTGCAAAACCCTTTTGTAACACGTTCCATAAGATTTCAGCATGAATATGTCGAACGAAGCTTCTATCTTGTATTTGTTCTATCTGTTCCTTGTTGTTGTTTTTATTTACCTTTTGTCTCCCAAGTGGCTTCTCGTGAAGAATGTTGTTACTATTAAACTGAGAATTTCATTCGTTCCTCTTGTTCGAATGCTTCTTGTGAAGACTATGTTGCAATTCTAGCCGTTGAATCAGCTTATATCTTCTTTCAATCAAATGGCTAATAGTGGTCATCTCTTTCAGGATGTCTCCTAAAAGGGTTCCCAACGCTAACCCAGAGGGTGAAGAGGTTCCTGATCATCCTCCTTCACCTGCTCCTCCGTCTGAGGCCTGGAGAGCAATTATGCAAGCTACGAATCAGAACACCCATATGCTTATGCAAATGATGCAGAATATTCAAGCAAATCAAGCAAATCAGGGTGCTCATGGGTACCAAGGCAATTTGTTCGACCAACCTCATTTTGCTACGCTCAACCAGTTCCTGGCAAATCAACCAAAGGCATTCAGTTACTGCGTGGACCCTCTAGATGCTGAAGACTGGATAACAGATATCAAGAAGCATTTCGAGTGTAGCAACGTAAGGCCCGAGGACTATGTGAAGTTTGCAGCCTTCCAACTCAAGGACCAAGCAGCTGATTGGTGGCAGCAGTACAAAGACTCCAGAGCAGGGCGTGTAATCTCCTGGGATGATTTCTGCAAGGACTTTCATTCTTACCACATTCCAACAAGTGTCATCGAGGGTATGCGTGAGCAATTCCGCAATCTGAAGCAAGGCTCTATGTCTGTGTACCAATATAATGTCAAGTTCCAAAACCTTGCCCGCTATGCAAAGCAAGACATCCCAGATGCCAAGAGCAAGATCTATCAATTCCGTGGTGGTCTGAAGGATGAACTCCAACTTGCTCTCACCTTGTTTGAGCCTGATGAGTTTGATCAATTCTATAACATGGCACTTAAGCAAGAGGCAGCCCAGCTCAAGATGGAAGCTTCCAAAAAGAGGATCAGAGATGCCGTTCACTCCTCCTCTTCTTCTCAAGTGGTCGCAAAGCAACAGAAGTTTTGGCTTCCACCTCCTCCAGTGATCCGAGCTCCCTACAACAACAACAAGAACTCTGGTGGCCGTGCTTTCTCCCACCCACCCAACCCAAGCAACCAGTCAAAGAATCATTTTCAAGCTTCCAAGTCAAGTGCTCCTTATCACCGTCCTCTCTCAAAAGTGGTTTGCAACAAGTGCACTCAGAAGGGTCACTATGCTAACAAGTGCCCCAACCCAAGGAGCCTTCCGCCTCCTCCACCTGTCAGCACTGCTATTGTCAAGCATAATCCAAAGTGAACAAGAGTGAATCTGATGAATGCAGCTCAAGCAGAGAATTCTTTAGATGTGATACTTGGTAATCTTCCAGTCAACCTTAAACCTGCTAAAGTCTTGTTTGATTCGGGTGCATCATGTTCTTTCATGTCTCAACCTTTTGCATCCAAGCATAATGTTCAATGGCCGCTTTCTGGCTTCTCCGGTTGTTCTCCGCAACTCCGACATTGACCTTATTCTTGGGATGGATTGGCTTTCTCAGCATGATGCTCACATTGATTGTGCAAATAAGGAAGTCAAGATTACTCATCCTAACGAAGACGTGATTATCTTCGCCTCTCGGGATAACACAATCAGGCTATTCTCTCTCAATGACAAGGGCGAGATTAATGCCATCTCTCAAATTCCGGTGGTTGATGAATACGAAGACGTTTTTCCTGAAGAACTTCCAGGCATGCCTCCGCATCGTCAAGTCGAATTTGTCATTGAACTCGAGCCAGGTACTGAGCCAGCATGCCGGCGTCCGTACAAGCTCTCCCCTGAAGAGTTGAAGGAGTTGAAGAAATAGCTTGATGAACAAGAGCGTATGGGTCTGATCAGGCCTAGCATGTCTCCTTGGGGCTGTGGTGTCTTATTTGTCAAGAAGAAGGATGGCACGGAGCGCCTTTGCATTGATTACCGGCCATTGAACAAGAAGACAATAAAGAACAAGTCCGCTCCCCAACATCAATGAACTGTTCGAGCAGCTCAAAGGAGCTAAAGTGTTCTCAAAGCTCGATCTCCGAATGGGTTATCACCAAATTCGCATTCGTGAAGAAGATATCCACAAGACTGCCTTCAGAACGAGCTACGGCTCCTATGAATATACAGTCATGTCTTTTGGCTCGCTAATGCTCCACCTACCTTCTCGAGAATGATGCACTACATTTTCAACCCCTACACCAACGAATTCGTGCTTGTGTATCTGGATGACATCTTGGTATTCTCCAAGAATGAAGAGGATCACGAAAAGCACCTCCGTCTGGTTCTCGACAGACTCCGTGAACATAAGTTCTATGCCAACTTCTCCAAGTGTGAATTCTGGCTCGATAAGGTCTTGTATCTGGGCCATATCATCTCCGCTGACGGTATTGCTGTGAACCCCGAGAAAGTTGAAGCGATTGTCAACTAAGAACCTCCTCAGAACGTCAAGCAACTCCGAAGCTTCCTTGGTCTTGCTAGTTATTGCAGAAGGTTCGTTGAGAACTTCTCCAAGATTGCCAAGCCTCTCTCCAACTTGCTGCAGAAGAATGTCAAGTACAACTGGTCTCCAGATTGTGATGTGGCATTCAAAACTCTCAAAAAAAAAAGCTCATCTCTGCTCCAGTTCTTACTCCTCCAGATGAGTCCAAGCCCTACAAAGTATTCTGTGATGCTTCTCTTCAAGGACTTGGTGGTGTGCTAATGCAGGATAAGAAGATTGTGGCATACACTTCTCGTCAATTGAAGCCAAGTGCAAAGAACTACGCCACACATGATCTCGAGCTAGCAGCTGTGGTACACGCCTTGATTACGTGGAGACACCTTATGTTGGGCAGAAAAGTCGACATCTTCATCGATCACAAGAGCTTGAAGTACATCGTCACACAGCCGAACCTGAACCTTCGCCAGACTCGTTGGGTTGAGATGATCCAAGAGTATGATCCAAGCATCGAATACACACCTGGCAAGGCCAATGTCATTGCAGATGCCTTGAGCAGAAAGGTATATTGCAACAGTCTCCTTATCAAGCCGTTTCAGCCTGAGCTTTGTGAAGCATTAAGGAAGCTCAACCTCCAAGTTGTTTCGCAAGTCTTTCTTGCAAATCATCAAGTTGCTCCTACCTTGGATAATCAGATTCGTGAAGCCCAACTCAGTGATGCTATGGTGAAGAAAGTGAAACATGGTATTGCAAAGGGTACTCCCAAATACAAGTGCTATCGCGTTGATGAGAGAGATACCATGTTCTTTGAGGACAGACTTGTGGTTCCCAAGGGTGATCTCAGGAAGCTATTAATGAACGAAGCACAAGACTCCCTCCTTTCGATTCATCCTGGTAGTTCCAAGATGTACCAAGACCTCAAGCAATCTTACTGGTGGACTCACATGAAAAGGGAGATTGCCCAATTCGTGAATGAATGTGATGTCTGCAGAAGAGTGAAGGCAGAGCATCAATGTCCAGCCGGTCTTCTCGAACCTCTTCCTATTCCCGAGTGGAAATTCGACCACATTGAAATGGATTTCGTCACTGGCTTTCCTAAGTCCAAGAAGGGGAATTATTCTATCCTTGTTGTCATCGACAAGCTTACCAAAGTAGCTCACTTCCTTCCAGTCAAAGAATCCATCAATGCAGCTCAGCTGGTAGAGTTGTACACTTCCAGAATTGTGTCCTTACATGGCATCCCTCAAGTTATCTCCTCAGACCGTGGAAGTTTGTTCACTTACAAGTTCTGGGACTCCTTTCAGTCTGCCATGGGCACTAAGATCCGTTTCAGCACTGCGTTTCACCCTCAGACTAGTGGTCAAGTCGAAAGAGTGAACCAGATTCTAGAAGACATGCTCAGAGCTTGTGTCATCTCTTTTGGCATGAAGTGGGAAGATTGTCTCCCGTTTGCCGAGTTCTCTTACACAACAGTTTCCAAGCAAGTGCAGGCAAAGCTCCGTTTGAAATCCTCTATGGCAGAAAGTGCCATACTCCTCTCAACTGGTCCGAGACTGGTGAATGTCAACTTCTTGGCAAAGACTTGATCTCAGAATCCGAAGAAATGTGCAAAGTCATACGTGAGAATCTCAAGGCCGCTCAGTCGCGTCAGAAGAGCTACTGTGACGGCAAGCATCGTGATTTGGCCTTCAACATTGGGGATCATGTCTATCTCCGTGTTTCTCCTATGAAAGGAACCCAAAGATTTGGTATCAAAGGAAAGCTTGCTCCTAGATACATGGGCCCTTTCAAGATCCTTGGCAAAAGAGGCGATCTAGCCTATCAACTTGAGCTCCCTTCCAAATTTGCTAATGTTCATGATGTGTTTCACGTGTCTCAACTCCGCAAGTGCTTCAAGACACCTGAACGCACCATTCCCTTTGAGGAGATTGATCTTCAACAAGACTTGACTTACCGAGAGCACCCCGTTGCTATTCTCGAAGAAACCGAGCGCAAGACCCGCAACAAGTCAATCAAGTTCTTGAAAGTCAAGTGGGAACGAGAAGATCACCTTCGTTCCGAGTACCCTTCCTTCTTCCAGTCCTAGATCTCGAGACGAGATCTTTTCGTAGTAGAGGAGAGTTTGTAATGCCCCGAATGTAACACTTTCCCTATATGGCAATATATAAACTTTGGCTTCATCGTTTCCATTCCGGGTTCTTCATCTTTTCGGGTTTCGTCGTTTTGTCGTGTGCGTGTGTGCATTTCATCCATGTCATGTTGTCATGTGCATTGCATTGCATTTGTGTTGTCTTTTGCATCCGGCCCCACTCGTCTCTCCCCGTTGTCCGTTTCGAGTTCCGATGCTCTCACACGTGCCCGTGGCGAGTGTAAGCCAACTATCTCTTTTCCTTTTCATTCCTATTTTTATATGAGATGTGCAAAGATACCGAAATTGAGATCATTCCAGAATGGGCTTATACCTTTAAGTCGTGCCTCGACACGTAGGAGGTATAGTCCCATCCTGGGCATTACAAACTTTGATGTATCTAATGGTACACCTTTTTTCCAGTAAAGATACTGAATATGGAGCAATTATTCCACATGAGCTTTAACAATTCTTCTAAAATTGGACTCTTAAATGAAAAGAGGCCTACACTCTTCAAGTTCATCAAGGAGAAGGCTGACCCTGTTACTTTTGGAAAGAAGAGCTTTGATCTGGGACACATTATGCTGCCACTTTTTGAGGCACATTCTCAGAGATTTAAACTTATCAGCTATCCTAGCAGTTATGTGCCTCTTAAAGGATGGCCTGCTCCAAGAGTCTTCGACACACTTCATAAAGCCAAGCAACTCCAACCAATAATTTTCAAATCTGAAGATGTGAGCTTTTGGAATTGAAGTTGAAATCTTTACAACACTTAAAGGATGGCCATGTGATGTTGTTGTGTGTGGGTTCTAGCTAAGCCTAGCTAAACCCTACCCCTCACCCTCTTCTTCTTCTTCTTCTTCTTCTTCTTCTTCTTCTTCTTTCTTTTCTTATGGCCTTTTCTTTGCTCTATTGTGCAAGCCACCTAGCCAAGTGCTTTAATGTTCTTTCTTTTCCTAAAAACCTTGCACCATGCCTACCCCCCCCCCCTCTGTCAAATATCACCCTTTTTGGAATTGAATTGGTTGGGTTTTTAAAATAACAAGAGTTTGAACCATATTCAAACTCCTTTTATTTTTCTGCCTCTAAAAACTCCCAACTCAATTTTATCAAATTCCTCATGATTCCAGGAGTCAAGAGATATCCTCACTTCCTTCCAATTCATCTCCCACCTCCCAGGCCTTTTCCCTTTATTTTGATCTTATTTAACTAAGACAAAAAAGGGAAAAGTGTGCGAAAGAGAGCAGCAGCAGCAGCCCAACTCGAGCACCGGACAGCCGAGGCCCATCAGCAGCAGCAGCCCAGCTCGCGCACCGGATAGCCGAGGCCCATCACCTGCAGTAGCCCACCTCTTTCCCCCTCCGCTGGTAATTTCAGCTTGCCACGCTGGCCACCCGCGTTAAGCCCACCTGCAGCGACCGTTCTCTTCTCCCTTTACTTCCTCCTCTCGCCACATCCCCCTCACAGTAAAAACAGAGGAGGTGCATACATGGCCACGAGGGCAAGCCGCGACGCCGTGCCCCCTCTCCTATAAAGCCGTCCCGGGCCTTGCCCTAAGGTTTCTCTCTTTCCCTCTCTTCCCTCTGCGTCGCCGCCTCTCCACAAATCAGCACCTATCGCCTTGCCCCGCTGCTTCCAGGAGCCATGGCCGGTGAGGCCGCGAGCTTCTCCCTGGCATAGGAGCTCCGCCGGCCTCCCTCCTCTCATCCTCGAGCATTGTAGCTTCGTCCTGGTTCCATCCAGACGCCAAGACACACCCAAGGATCGCCATCACCCGTGACATATTCTTCCACTACTCGTCTTCTTCGCGGACAGCAAGTCTACCGGAGTTCGTCGCCTCCCCGTCGTCGATCTACTGCACCCCTCCACTAAACCACGTCCTAGGTATACTAGGTATACCCAACCTTCTTGTTACCCCTTCTTGCATTCGTTTTCGCTCCTTAAGCGTCTGGCCATCCATGTCCTGATCACGCTCCCGGTGCTCCGACCTGCTGCATTCTTTTTCTTTGTGCGTCTAGGTAGGATCTGGCTTCGCTCACCGTGACGCCGCATGTCCACACTCACTCTCGCGCACCCATAGTGCTTCGCTGTTGCTCGAGCACGCCCTAGAGCCTCGTTGCACTTCCACTTCCCCCTGCATCCTCGTGCCTCACCATGGCCCGAGACGAGCGCGTGCTCGAACTCGAGCGCCCCGGCCTCTCCTAGCTTCCGCTCTCTTGAACCTGCACAGGCTCCAAGTCCCGCACGCCCGCTGCAGCTCTCCCACCCCTCGCGTCGCACACTGCCCTTGCTGGTGCCGTCGACGCAGCCATCTTCTTCTCTGTCTTTTACAGAGGAACACGACCCTGGGTTGTCTCTTAAGAGGACGTGCCCCAATTTCCTTCACCAGCAGGCTTGTAGCGCACTGGTTAATGTTGCGCGGGCACTTCCATCAGATCCTGGGATCAAATCCCAGGCCGACCATGTTTCTTTTTATTATTCTGTTATTTTTTTCAGTCAGATCTATTACAACTGCACTTCAGTTAGTTTCAGGTCCATCCTTGAGCACAAAGCATGCAGCAGCCTAGCTGGTTCCCCTCGTCGCGCCCAGACCATGAGGGCTTGGGTTCGATTCCCAGGTCTCTCATTTTTTTGTTGCCACATCCACACCCTGCGCTCAGGCCTGATCCCACAGCTGGGCTGATTAACTGTGGTTCTTCGGGCCCATGTTTATTTTTTTCTCTGCCTGTGGGTTTTAGCACTTCCTCTCTCTAGTGCTTTGCATTTTTTTCAGAATGCCACTGTTTTGTGTTTGTGTATAATTAAATATCCATGCATCCTAATAAAACGTGTCATATGTTTTTAAGTGCTTAGAATTGTATGTAGATTAAGAATGCTGTTTGTTGCCATGTTTAAAAACATAAAAAATAGATGTTTAAATTTAAACTTGTTTTAAATATGCTCAAACTTGCAAAAATCATAACTAAATATCTACAACTCCAAATTTAACAAACTTTATATGCATTTGCGGTAGAAAAATGTGTAGAATATTCTAGTGTTGTTGTTTAGCATGTTTGACAACTCTATCGCAGAAGTTTTTTCAAATCTGTCCCAAATGTATTTAAATTAATATGGGAGTTTCTGGATATTGTTGTTATTATTTCCAGCCCATTTAAATGTGCTAGCATGTTGCTGTTATGTTAGTGCACCCTCTCCATGTTAACCAACTTCTTTAAAACATGTTACATGCTTGTTTGGACAACTACATAAGCTTGTTGAGTTGCTCCTTTGCTTGTTTCTTTCATGTGAGTGAGCTTGTTGCTTTGATGTTGTTGCACTCTTGTGACCCCTACGCCATGCATCATTTTTATTTCCATGTTCACATGCTTCATGTTCATGCATCATGTGGTTGAGCACTGCATGTTGATTGATTTTGTTCCATTGTTGCATTGTTGTGTTTTGTTAGAGCCCGATGACGATACAAAGTACGAAGTTTCTACCGAGTTTGAGTGTGAGGAGCAAGGTTACGTTCCCTCCGAGGATTCAACAGGAAAGATGACCTTACCCAGATATCACTACTATCTTTGCCTATGCTAGATGTCTCGCTCTTTAGCTTATTGCCTCGATGCCGATATCTGTTTGTCAGCCTGCTATTGTTGCCATGAACCTCTCTAACCACCCACCTAGCAAACTGTTGTTTGGCTACGTAAGCATCGCTCGGCCCGTCTTATAGCGTTGTTAGTTGCAGGAGAAGTTTTGAAGATTCTTGCTTCATGTTGAAGTTATTGTTGGGATATCACAATATATAAACTCTTAAACTAAATCATCTATATATTGGTAATGGGTGGAAGGCTAAGCCTCTTTCTTGGTGTTTTTTTTCCACTCATGCCACCCTAGGAACCGTTTAAACCAGTGTTATGTTCCTTGATTTTGCGTCCCTAACACGGTTGGGGTTTATGGGCCCCCCTCGATAACCCGCTTAGCGCTAAAGCTTTTCCAGCAAGGCCCAACATTGGTTTTATATTTGCCTAACAACTAAAACTTGCATAGGGAGTTATAAACCCTTTTCTTAATCAACAACCCGGGCGAGTGCTCCACATGAGTGTTGGTCCAAACTGGGCATGCTGCGGGGCCACCTCGAGGAAACTCAAGGGCCAGTAAAAACCTGTAGCTTGTCCCATCCGGTCGTGGCCTGAGACGAGATACGCGCGGCTACTATCAGGGTGTCGGCACGCGAGGAGGTCTTGCTAGATTAGTTTTACCTTTGTCGGAATGTCTTTAGCACGGGATTCCGAGAATACTCGGGTCTTCCCACCTTGGAGTTGCGACTCCGCAGATCGTGAGCTTGTGATGGGCTAAGTTGGGACACCCCTGCAGGGTTTTGATCTTTTGAAAGCCGTGCCCGCGGTTATGTGGCAGATGGGAATTTGTTAACATCCGGTTGTAGAAAACTTGACACTACGTTCATAATCCACTACCAGCATGAGTAACTGTGACGGTCGCTTTCCGAAGGGGTTCGGGAAGTGAACACGGTGGGGTTTTGTTTGGCGTGCTTAGTTAGGATCACTTCGTGATCACTTTGTCGATCGTTGGAACTTTCTCTTATCGCTCTAAACACGTAAGCTACTGCTAGTGCAGCCGCAACCTTGTTTTTCAGCCTTGTTCCACAACCAAGGCTTTGATAGTATTGCTACCCGGGAACGGGATTGCCGAGTCCTCCGTGGCTCACAGATTCTACACAACACCAGATGTAGGTACCATAGAGAACTACACAGCAGGTGGTTCAGAGTTGTATTGGGAGTTCGATGAAGAACGTGGGTGATACTACGTGTCTTACCCAGAGGATCAGTAGGGCTATTACTAGGATGATCGTGACCTTGTGTTGTTTTATTTATGGTATGTTTCATTTGGATGTTCGTTCGTAGTCAGACTGTGATGTTATTTGGATGATGGATGTTTATGTAATGCATTGTGTGACGTGGCGAGGGTAAGCCAACTACTCTTTTGCAATTTCATCCCTCTTTTACATGAGTCGTGCAAAGATACCATACTTAAGATCACTCTAGTATGAGATTATGCCTTTAAGTCGTGCCTCGACACGTAGGAGGTATAGTCTCATACTGGGCATTACATTGGGACCCGAGGATGTAGAGCACCTATTTGAGCTAAAGGGGGAGAGGCTGGCGCAACCCTTGCCTAGGGGCGCTATCGTAAGGACACAGTCAGGCATCGCATAAGTAAATCGCCGCAAGATAAGGCACCCCCTGCACGTCGACTAGAACCTCATGACCCAGTGTTTTTACCTCTACGATATCGCTACGGCAACACCGTTTTACTTTTCGGCCTCTAGGGAGCCGCTTGCATGCTAAAGGGTACCTCCTGAGCATCGCGACTCGGGGGCTCTTACAAGACCTCGGGCCACTCACCTCTTGGCCTTGACCACGGCATTTCGACCTGGCATACTAGCGACAGCTGAAGCTTGCCTGTGCACTGGGTCCTATCGGTGTAGAGCACCAAGCTATCGTGAGAACGAAAAGGAGCGTAGTGCTCAAGCGAGATATGCAATCACAATACTAAGCGAGGGGCGATGACATTAAGGCAAAAGTATTACAACTCCATACATACCCCCACGGGGCTTGACATGATTCCGCGCAGGGAAACAAAAGAAGAAAGCTAGGAAGAACCCAGGCCAGGGACGTCACTCACGCCGGCGGGCGGGCGTCGACACCCTATCTCGGGTGTGGCGATAGCTCCGTGGCTCGTACCTATCATCGTCCCTAGACTTCGGAGAATCGCTGGACTCCGTGGACTCGCTGCTGCTGCTGGAGGAGTTGCTGGCAAGACCAAGGGCAAGTTCAACGCCCAGTAGCCGTGCCGCGCAGATCGCCCCTCCCGGCGTAGCATTCCAGATGCTGACCGTCCTTGCCAAAAACTTTGAAGAAAAGCATGGAGGCTCCATCGTATTCGAAGTGGATGGCAGAGGTCACTCCTGGGTGGCAAGCACGAACAATCTCACCCCATCCTCGAGACACGATGATGTCGCCCGAGGGGGCGACCTCAACCTCTGCCTCAGTAGCTTGGCTGCACCACCCGTTGTGTTGTAGCCACAGCTCGGCGGGCCCCCCTCGGCAGCACCTACTTAGCACGAACCTCGTGATCTGGATCCACGAGAGCGGCGTTATCGCCGCCCATAGCACGAACTCGTGGGGTGTGTCTTCTACATGGGTCAGCCAGCTAGCCGACCGAACGGCTGTGACCTGTTCTTCGCGATACCGGCCTGTGCGGGGATGGGTATCACCCTCCTACCCAGGGCCAAGCGTGCGGGCATACAAGGGGATCGAAAGCCAAGTGGGGCCGCTCAAACCACGGCGGCGTCACCTCCAAACCCTCGCTGGCGTCACGGGAGTGGCCAAGCCTTTTCTTCGGCGGGAGTGGCCCGGGCTCCTCTTGAGGAGCCTTACCCTTCTTCGCCGCGGAGAACCTCCTTATCGACGCCATGGACGCTTTGGTAAGATGGCGAGGCAAGGAGGATGAAGAAGGAACGAGTAGCCTGCAGATGGAAATGAGCAGGGGAGCTCCGCCCCTCATCATTTATAGCAAGAGGGAGGCAAACTGCTAGCCTCCACGATCGCAGGTAATGATGATCTTTTTTGCATGTAGCTGGCTCCTGTCAAGTCGAACGAATGTCGAGGCAACGTGGGGAAATGGAGACGCCCATGTCCCATCAAGCGCCACACATCAACCAGGTCCGCAGGTGGTTGGGGCCCGCGGCACTCCGCTTTAGCCCTTTGGCTTCACCTCGAAGCCAAGTCCAAGCGGGTCTTGGGCCCGGGGGCTACTGTCGGCATCCTAGGAACCGGGGTACCCAGACTTGCCTGCATGCGGCCCACAGCATGGCTCCTTCACTATCCTGGTTCGGCCCATCTTCAGCATTAACACATAAGACCCTCACGAGGGGCCAAGCCTCGCGAGGCGGACGACACCAAGGCCTCCGGAAGAGGCAACCTCCCTAGGTTGGCTCCTGAGGAGCAGATATCTCTTTGCAAGCCCCTACCTCGTGAGGTTCAGATGACGCAAGGCATGACCACCAAGGCTAGGCGGGCGCTAGCGAGCATAGTGCAGCAAGTTTCCCCTTTGGTGCTAAAGAAGCAAGCGCAGGCGCGGAGTCCAAAGGAATTAGCCAAAGGTTTCCATTTCCATGCAAGAAGACCAGGATCGCCAGGACGACAAGATGGACGTCATCACCGAGCCCCCCATGGCGTCATGACCAGAAGTTTAGCAGGCGAAGACCACCTTTTGTCAGGATAAGTTGTACTAGTTGTCTCCCTTCAAATTGGTCCATTGTGGGATCCCTTCCCACCTTCATTTTGGGAAGAGGACCAAGGCCGCTATATATTGCCTAGCCACCATCGTAGCAAGGGAGGGATCATTCACACCACCCTTACCACCACAAGCAAGAACACACCTCCTGCGATTGTTCCACCGCTGTACTAGTTCATCCTCAGCCCATCTCTTTGGGAAAATCACACACACGTTAATCTTTCGTATGTTGATAGGTTGTTCTACTGTTCCTCTTGAGTAATGGGTGTGCATCAAAGCCACTGGGCCTTCATAGGCTTCATATGTGGATAGTACACATTTAGGTGCAGAATAGGTGGGTAGGATTTTACATCACAAGAAAATCTAGCACGTGAAGCACACTTGCCAGACTCCAGATTAAAACGTAACTAATCTATTCAGCAATTCAAAAAGAAGTGCATGAAGTATTTTCCTGAACCCCGTTAAAAAATTTAATCAATTGTTGCAGACAAAAACAAGGAGGAATTATTACAGTATATCATTGACCAATATTTTTTATACACTTCTACAACAGACTATCTTCCTTACGATTTTTTACTCCCTCCGTTCCTAAATATTAGAGCAAATGCTCCCGGGAGCCAAATTCACTTTCTGCTTTCAGAGATTCCACTATGGACTACGTACAGATGTATATAAACATATTTTAGAGTGCAGATTCACTCATTTTGCTTTTGTCGAGGTATAACCACGGTCACCTATGGGACAGAGGTCCCTTTTGGTTCTGCAAGGGGACGAACATGTTGCACAAAAAGCAGAGTAGCACCGAGCAGCGCGTCGGGGAGCACACGGGCAGTTTTACCCAGGTTCGGGCCACTGCGAGGTGTAAAACCCTACTCCTGCTTTGGTGGGCTGATGGTGGAAATTTGGAAAATGGACACACCACTCTTTCCCGGCAAGGTTGCCTCAGGGTGGGAGTGGTCGAGTGTATGAGTGTGTGCGGGTTCGAATGGCCGAATCCTTCCTACGGTTGCCATGTGCTTCCTTTTATAAGTTGAGGGGTCACTACAATGGCAAATCAGTCTTTCTAGGGTGATTAGATAGCAAACAATGCTATCGTAGCTAACTTCGCAACTGATAGAGTGCATTAAATGCACCGCTTAGTGTCACATCACAGCATCTCCGGCAAGCCTTACCGGCCTGTTTTGCCAGCTGCGTTCCTGTTCACTTGACACGTCTATGGATGGGTGTCATTTGGTGGTTCTTGTGGTACAAAGTAGCTGCCACGTATCCAGGGCGGCCACTAAGCCACCTTAGAGCTTGAGACCGCGATGATGGATGATGGGTGCTATTGTGAGGTGGATTTTTACCTCCGCATACCCCGGCAAGCCTGCCGGGGTGATCCTAGTGACTTGCTGCCGGGCGAATCCGGCTTCTCACTAGGCTCGCCTGCCCGGCAAGGACGGTTTTCCTTCTGTTGGCATCTTGCATGTTGGTTGTCTTGATCTCCTCAACCGTCCTGCTGATTCATCAAGGACCTGTTCTCTTCATGTCTTGGTCTGGTACTTGGTGTTGCAAACTTGCCCTCGAGCCTGTGCATAGTTTGGTGCAATGGGCCCAGGGTCAGTTGCACGTAGAGAAGCCCATGAGCCTGGCACGGTCGCGCCACTGGGCGTCGCCGGGGTAGGCTCTAACAAGTGAAAATGCAAGGGTGAGCACTTCCTTTGCTTCTTCATTAACATTGAGCCTGGGCCGGTTTCTGCTTCTTCCGCGTGTTGTGTAACGCCAATGCTGGTGGGGCCATCCTTGTAATGGCCCGTGAATGACTTTAACGCACGGGCTAGTAATTGCCAATTCACTCTCCCCCCACGCCGTTATCCTTAGCGACATATGCTACATGCATATAGTGGGGTAGGTAATCAGAGGCACGCGGCGCGGAAGAGCGTCAACGCGAGGGCCCGACTTCTTTGGATTGGTGGAGGGGGGCGGCGGTTACCCGCCGGGGAATCAGCCCCCACTCCTAGCTCTCCTATAAATAGGAGGAGCGGAGGGGGAGCCTACCCTTCTGGCTATGTCGAATGGGAGAGCATGGGGCCAGCCCCCAGGTAGTAGCTTGTGCCCGATGGGGCTGAATGGATGCACCAAAGCTTAGGGAGTGAGATTCTTCCCTCGCTCTCCCGCAAGTCTAAGGAGGACGCGCGGACGGCGCGGTGGTAGCACCAGTCGTGGCGACACCGGGGCACTAATCACCGTGCCATCTATAGCTTCAATCTTAGTGGGGGGTGGGGCATGCGGCACCCGGCCAGGAGCGTGGCACGGTAGCTGACCGCGGTCCATTCTCTTTCTTCCTTTGGTGCTGGCGGAAGGTCACGGTGAGGTTTTGAAGTTGTTGGAGGTAGTAGCTTGTGCCCGATGGGGCTGAATGGACGCACCAAAGCTTAGGGAGTGAGATTCTTCCCTCGCTCTCCCGCAAGTCTAAGGAGGACGCGCGGACGGCGCGGTGGTAGCCCGGTCGTGGCGACACCAGGGCACTCATCACCGTGCCGTCTGCAGCTTCAATCTTAGTGGGGGGGTGGGGCTTGCCGCACCGGGCCAGGAGCGTGGCACGGTAGCTGACCGCGGTCCATTCTCTTTCTTCCTTTGGTGCTGGCGGAAGGTCACGGTGAGGTTTTGAAGTTGTTGGAGGTGAAACCGCTCTTCTCTAGCACTGCAGGACTAGCGTGCGAAGGAGCTTCTTGCTCTTGTACTCGCTTCTCCATTGTGCAGTGGCTCTCGACTAGTGCGGTGTTGGGGACGACCATGCTCTTTGTATAATTGCTCGGATAGCATGGCAGCCGAGCCCCCTATCGCAAAAGGGGCTTCGGGTGTTAGTGGCACTGAAGGCAGTGGCAATCCACGATGCGTCAAGAACGGGGGCGGCCGTTCCAACAAGTCATGTTTGTCGGTGACTCCGCTGCTTCCGCTTGGAGCTTTCGGCAGTGCCACTATCCACCCATGCCCTCTAGTTCCTTCCTCCTAGATGGGTGTCAAGGCTACCCAGATCCTGGGAGGCGCCGCTCCTAGCCGGATTCACCCTCCGCCTTCTTCTCCTCCAACTTCAGTGCCTGGAAAAGGAGGCATAGAAGGGGATGACGGGGCACTTATATTTTTTCAATCTTAAATTTGTAGGCAGTCGCCAAACTTTAGCTCAAATAAATGCAACCTTTCTTATCCATGTAATGTTCTGTAAGGTTTGTACTTGTTGATTAGCATACTAACGGAAAAGATAAACCTTGCTGGGGACTTGTGCGTGTTCTACAGCCACGCGGAGGGGGAATGCCTCTTTACATCTATGTAAACAAGTTTTCCCGGTAAGGTACCTTGCTTGCACCCTCCGATTTTTTGCTGGGGATTAATCCTATCGGGCATAAACCATAGAGAGGAACCATCCCCCCGCCAACCCTTTCTTGCCAAAGGCCACTGCAACCATCCTGACTGAAGCATCGTTCGAGTCAAAGGATGGGAGGACCTAAGTCCCGAAATGGAAGGGAGGTATCCTTATGCAAAAGTATTTACAAAACATGTATGGATAACAGAAAGAACATAACTGTCTCGCTTGCCGAAGATTGCAGGGTTGGCTTCTCCTTTCATCTCCTCTTGGGGGAACCTAGTCCACGGTAGGAACCTGTGGTTTATGCAGATGAAATGATGTGAAATGCAATCAAATCTATATTAGCATCCAAAAACTCATAATATGATCATGCATGCTTGCAGTCTTATTGGGGGCCCCCTCTATAGTGCTTCGATCTTTTATCTGTTGCTTAGGGTCTGCACATGGCTTTTTACAAGGGGTTACACGCAACTGAGGCAAGGCCTGTACAAAAGGGTGGCTGTCGGGCAGGGCCCGACAGCCGCGCCTTACGGGTAGTACTTACGGAGATGCTCAATGTTCTGTGAGTTTTGCAATTGAATGCCATCTCCGGTCTCCAGACGGACTGCGCCTGGTCTGGTGACTCATACAACTCGGTAAGGGCCATCCCACTTCAGCATTAACTTGTTTGTACCCTTGGCCGACTGAACTCGCCGAAGGAAAAGTTTGCCTTCCTCAAAACACCAGGCAGGAACCATGCAGCTATGATAGTGACGCAGGGCTTGCTGATAGCATTCAGCACGCGTAGCGGCCCTGAGATAGTTCTCCTCGAGTAGCACAACGTTGTCACGCTGGTGTTGATCTTGCACTACTTCATCGTAGGCAAGCACTCGAGGAGACCCGTAAATGAGTTCCGTGAGGATAACTATTTCTGCCCCATAAACTAGCACTACTAGGGAAAACCTTATACAATGAGCTTACTAGTAGCGCTTTTCAAAAGAAACCGTTGCTACTATTTATCTGTAGCGCTTGGCCGTAGAAAGCGCTGCTACTATGCACTTACCAGTAGCGCACGCTACGACTATAATTGCCAGACCGTTGCCGGCAGGCCAGACATACTAATAGCACTCGTATGTAAAAAGCGCTATTGCTATTGTACATAGCAATAGCGCTTTCCTACGACCATCGCTATTGCTAAATTCAGCCCCCTCCTACATATGACCAAAGTTTAGTCCCACCTCGCTCCGCAAACAAATTTTTTACCACCTTAAATATGGAGCTTCCCAAACTATCACAACCAATTGGTCTTCATTGAACTCTATGTGTAGGATTTGTGGCTGCAATAGGAGTCCTTGTCGGTTCCTAAACCGTACAGGACTCCTACTAACAATTTAAATTCTACACAAAAAGATAAATGATGATCAATGCATTTTTAAAGTTGATGCTTTTTAGCCATAGTAGTAGCACTGGTTCCACAAAAACGGTACTGCTAATGTTTATAGCAGTAGTGCTTATTCCAGAGGAGCACTATTGCTATGTACATTAGCAGTAGCGCTCTTTGCGTTCCAGCGCTACTACTAGGTGTACCTTATCCACCCGCGTTGCCTCTCCACTCACATTTGATCCGGCCAACTCCGCCGTCGCCGTCGTCGCCCCCTAGGTAACTCCCTTCCTCCCTCTCCGCCCTTCTCCTCGCCCTCCTCCTCCCTCCGGCGGCCCCCTCCTCCTCC
>LR738715.1:391184541-391250633 GCA_902687465.1 Secale cereale | reverse complement strand
CCTCCCTCCGGCGACCCCCTCCTCCTCCCAACCCTCCTCCCTCCATCTCTATTTTTTTTCTGTTTTTAGTGTAGTTTTTTTTACTATTGTATAATGCATTTTTTTCTGTTTTTAGCAAGTGTTTAATAGAATTAGTAAGAAAATTAGTAGAACTAGTCGAACTATTTTATTTTTAGCAAGAACTAGTTTATTTTTATTTATAATAAGTGCTTAGTTGAACTAGTTGTATTAATAGAATTATTTTATTTTTAGTAAGAAAATTTAGGTATATGAGATTTGATGATCTAATTAAGACTTTACTATAGAACTAGTTTATTTATAGTAAGAAAATTAATAGAACTAGTTTATTTTTAGGTGTATTTAACATAATTCAAGGTTGATTCGTTTAGAAGTGGACATAGAACTAGTTGATGAATTAGTTTATTTTTGAGTTAAAGCAATTATTCCTACATCGACGTCGACGATGCCTATCCCGCATCCTCATTGTCAACTCAGCGGAGGAGGCCTGCTTGATCAGAGGGGCCATGTCCGGGACTAGGCTCCACCGAGCTGGTACTGGGAGGTGCTACCTTTCGGGGGGCGCAGCTTGGTAAAGAGCCAGCCGGTTGTTGACCCGAACCTTCTTTGGTGGCGGTCACGTGGGACAGTGACGGTGTGGAGGCTTGAGGACCCCGCGGAGGTGGTACATCACCGTGTCTGCGAGGAGGACGAGCACGTCCGTTGCTACATGGTTGCGTTGGAGGACAGGTTCTCCAATATCTGGCAGGTTCTTCAAGGATCTCACTGGAGCTATGATCCAGTGATGGTTCCTTCTTTTTGGGTGTCCACCGCCCATGCCAATACCCGTCGTTCGCTAGGTTTTCAGCTGTATTAGTGATGTTATATGTATGATACTATTCGAGATGTGTTAGTGATAATATTCGATGATGTATGGACGAAGGAAATGATTTAGATTTGATTATTGAATGCATGCTAATTGGAATGCTAATTTATTTTACGATTTGGTTTTGCTTATTGAATGCACAAATTGGAAAACTACTCCTACTTTGAATGCTCAAATTGGAGAGCACTATGCAAGGCATATGCATTTGATTAGTTAATAGCTTATAGGGTTTTTGTTTTTGCAGAAATCAAGGAGCCCCTCCATCATCACCGCCGTCGTCCCCGTCACCAACCCCCTCGCGACCTCGAGGTGAGACATGCCAAATCTCCATGTAAATATGAGTTCTATAAGACATTTTGAAATGTTTTTTCCTATATATTGAACCATTGAAATGCAATGACCATCAAGTTTGAATGCTCAAATGATGTAGATATAAATATGTATATCTTGTGTTGCTTAAATAGGATATGTGCTTGCCCAAGTGGCCGGCCATGTTTGCAGGTTACACCTCCGAGTGGCCTATGTTTTGCAAGAGTGTTGATTAATTTCCGTTCCGGCAAATTCCAGGCGCTCGATATGTCATTTTTTAGCAAAGGTCATGCCGGAGTTATCCGTTAATCCTGTCATGAGTTGTGCTAGAATATTTAGGAAATATCGAGTGGCCTGGATTTTCTAGAAAAATAATTAAACGACATTTTGGGTTGACTTTAATTCTGTCGAGGCTCCATACAAAACAGTAAACAAATGAGTGAGGGAGAAAGCCTGCACCATATATATGAGAAGAAGAATCCCAACTGTTGTCGTGGGTGTCTTTTTTCCTTCTTCTCCTTGTGTCAGACCTTTGTTATGCACTAGGGGGAGGAGGAATAAAGACCATCACCGACGGTCGAAAAATCAGTGAGGGATTGTATCCACCATATTAGAGAGAGGACGAAGAATCCCGATTGTTGTCCTGGGCGTCATTTGGGACACTCCGAGACCGATGCGCCAGATGTCATCCTCTTATTCGTTGTTGTTGCCATATCATCTGCTTGCGTGGTGCACTTTGCCATGTCATCAAGTGCATTTCATCTTCATAGTTTTCAAATCTTGCATTCATTCGTAGCTGGTCGTCTCCCGGTTCTCTCTGTTGTCCGTTCCGAGTCCACACACTCTCTCACGCACCCGCCGCACCTTCCAGATCTCGTTTCGTGAGTGAGAGAAGAACGTTCTCGGAATGGGACGAGAGTTGATGTGTGGTCTTAGTATATCAGCGGTAGACCGCCTATCAAATTTCGTTCCATTTGGAGGTCTTTGACCGCTCTGAAAAATACCACTCCTAGCTCCCTCTGCATATAAAAACACGTCCCCCGTCCAAATGTGGGAGATAGAGCACCCTAACCCAAATCCGCCTCGTTTTTCGTGCCCCAACAGTGCAGCCGCCACCTCCCACCGCCAGGGCCCGCCAAGCCCATGACCGGCCCGCCCGAGCCCATCAGGGCCCGAGCGAGCCACCGACCTTGCCCGCCTCGCCGGACATCGTGCGCGGCTCGCCTGACTTCGTCGGCCACCACCACCACCTTACCCCGCCGGTCGTGTGACCCCGCCGCCTGGCCGCTCCGCCCCGCAGCTCCTCCGGCCAGCGACCCATTGTCACCACCTCGCCGCCCAGACCCATTCCGCCTCGGTCCAGCACTGCGCCCCGCGCCCGTTGCCGTGCTGGCCAAGCCGCACCTCGCCGCCACCCGTGAGATCCGCATCGGCGCCGACCCAGAGAATCCCGCCTTGACGTCCGCACCTCCCCGCGCTCCACCCTTGCCCGGATCCGGCAAGGCGTCGATGGATCCGCCCGTCCCTGATGTCCCAGGCCGCACCACCCCCGCCGGAGTACACTGCCGCCGCCGCCGAACTCCCCATCGCTCCATCGGAGACGACGACCGTGCCCCGCTTGCGCTGCGTGGGCCCGCGTGGGCGATCCGGCCCAGCTCGCTGGCCCAGCCCAGGCCTCCCACCATCCTGCCTCGCGTCCTCTTCACGTGGGCCGAGCCTAGGGTGAGCGTCCGCTGCTATCCAACGCCCATGCGCTATTTATCTATTTGACGCTCGCTTGTTTTTTCCAAAATACCTAAGTCCCTAGGAAAAACGTACTATGTTGGCATCTTTGACTGCTTGTAACTTTCTGCAAGATTGTCCAAATGAAGCATATAATATGTCAAATTGTTGGTATCTTGATGCTCTACATGATGGTATAGTTCACGTGCATGTTACTGTTCATCTTGATGCCTTAATCATCGTTGCAAAAGTGCTAGTTGCTGTAAACTGATAAAAACTGTAAAAAATTGCTGATTTGTCTTTTTCATATCTTTTTATGTGATTTTTGTTTGAGCATCATGTTAACATGTGTTAGGAGCACAATCATGTCATATTTGCAATGGTGTAATTAGTTTTTTCATGGTATGCCATGTGGTGACTTGCACAAACTATCGAATAGGCTAAGGCACTCTTGGCGTATTTCTCACACTTGTTGAAAACTACTAAGTATGAAACTATTATTTTGTGATGCCAGGTTTGCTTCATGCTACAGTCAAATCTATGCATGTTTGGAGATATAGAATGATCATGTCTTGAAGTGCATGTTATGCTCTATCCATCCATGCCCTTGTTTGTATTTATAGTTGCTGTAGCATGTCTCTTTATTCTCTCAAGTTTTCATCATGATGTTTCTGCCAGCCTGTCAAGAACATGTTCAATTTGGCAAAGCTTGTTGTAATCATTTTATGCACGTTATGTAGTTGTGCCAATGGAGTTATTTGGAGTATGCCATGCCTACTACATCTTCATGACCTGTGGATGCTTATTATAATTGATATGTTTGTTTTCATGTGCCTCCAAAGTCAGCATCATAATGTTGCTGTTTGGCATTCCCAGATTTCACCATGTCCGAGAACCAGCTGATTTCATGTTTGCATCTTGTCTTGATGAATTCCATGAACCTGTTGTCCCCATGCATATGACATGAGCTGTTCCTTGAGCTCCATGTTATGTTCTGGCATGCCATGCTTTTGCTTGCCATGTTCTTGCACTGTAGCTTAATTATTTCTTTCCTCCAACATGCCAACATATGAACTCTCCTCATGTATATGCTATGTTTTTCACTAAGTCATAATCTGTGATATAAAGTTTGCTAGTTGCCTCGATCATGTTGGTTTACTATTGATGTCTATGAACCTGATCCTTGTTGTTATTTGAAGCATGCTATCTATACTTTGAGGTCATGCCATACTTATGCCTATCTTGTACTTGTATCATGTCGTTTGGATGCTTGTAAGATGCCTAGTTGCTGTTTTCGACAGCTTGTCATTTAAACTTGTTTCATGTGTATATGTTGAACCGTGGCTCTGTTTGGAGTGTGCTCTATATGAAACTTGCTTGGTTTTCCATGTAGATGCATCATGTCATGTTGTATCGATGTCTTGAGTGTTGTGCTTGATGTTTGAAAGCGTTTTGCATCAGTGCCATGCTTGACTTGTTTTGCTCATATCTTTTAGGTCGTATCTCCGAATTAAATGAACTTTATATGTAAATTGACTAGAATTTCATGTAGATCATCATGATGCATGTTAACTTGTTGTTTAACAACTTTAACATATGGTTTGTTCAGATCTGGATCAATTTCGAAATTTGCATATGAGGACTTACCGAAATTGTTATATGTTGTTTCCAGCCTCATTTATACTTGCTTTGTGTGTTGATCTTGTGTGCTTCATATCTTGCCATGTTTTGCATCATGTAGCCTTGTCATGCATCATACTTGGTTGAGAATCATGTCTTGTTTATGTGTTGTGTGTTTGCCATGTTGTTTGCTTCTTTCTAGTTGTGCTTCTTCTCGTTAGTTCCTGTTTTGTTGCGATCGGGAGGATTCGTTCGACTACACTTCATTCATCTTCGTGGCTTCATCTTCTTCATGGACTCGTTCTTCTTCCTTGCGGGATCTCAGGCAAGATGGCCGTCACCTTGGATCTCATTACTATCATTGCTATGATAGTTGTCTCGATGCTATCGCTATATGTCGTCCTGCCTATCTATTGTTGTCAGCCTCTCATTGTTGTCATTAAACCTATAACCTTTGACACCATCCCAGCAAACCATTGTATAGCTATGTTACCGCTCGTTCACCCCCTCTTATAGCATTGTTAGTTGCATGTGAAGATGAAGATTGCTCCATGTCGGATCTTGGATGTTTGGAATGTCACAATATCTATTACTATAATTAATGCACCTATATACTTGGCAATGGTTGGAAGGCTTGGCCTTTTGCTCGGAGTTTTGTTCCACTCATATCGCCTTAAGAACCGATTAACCGGTGTGTATGTTCCTTGATTTTGCGTTCATAACTTGGTTGGGTTTACGGGGACCCCTAGGCAGTTCGCTTTGAATAAAATTCCTCCAGCAAAGCCCAACTTTGGTTTTAATTTGCAACACAATAAAGCTATTAATTAGTTAATTAATTTGCATAGGGGTCGCGTCCCCGGGGATTCTTCTCCACATAAGGGGGACCAGTGCCGATGGTGTCGGTTCCAAACTAGAGCACTTTGCGGGGCCGCCTGTAATGACCAGTATGCGAATATGTCTCCCACTTGTCGAGGCACGAATTAAAGACATAAGCGCATACTAGAATGATCTCAAGTATGGTATCTTTGCACAACTCATGTAAAATTCAGGGATGAAATTGTAAAAGATAGTTGGCTCACACTCCCCACGTCACACAATGAATACAATAACATACATCATCCGAATAACACAGGGTCCGACCAGAGACGAAATCCAAACGAGAAAGATAACATAAACACAAGCCCGGATCCTCCTAGTAAGAACCACTACTTATCGTCGGGATACGAAACATAGTAACATCCACGCTCTTCATCGAACTCCCACTGAAGTCCTGAACCATCTCCTGCATTGTTCTCAACGGTACCTGCATCTGGTGTGTGTTGAATCTGTGAGCGACAAAGGACTCAGCAATCCCGTTCCCGGGTATCAAAACTACCAAAACCTTAGGTGTGGAAAGGTCGTAAAAGTGTTCGCAGCAAGCACTAAGCACTAGCATACGAGTTTAGAGAAAGAAGAGAACAAGTGCCCACAATCGCCAAGTTGATCAAGAAGTGATCCTTACTACTCACGATCAAACATAACCCCACCGTGTTCACTTCCCGAAGCCCTTCGAAAAGAGACCATCACGGTTACTCACAGAGGTAGTGTATTCTTATGAATAAGGTGTCAAGTTATCTACAACCGGATATTAACAAATTCCCATCTGCCACATAACCGCGGGCACGGCTTTCGAAAGATCAAACCCTGCAGGGGTGTCCCAACTTAGCCCATCACAAGCTTACGATTCGCACATTCGCAACTCCAAAGTGGGAAGACCTGAGTATTCTCGGAATCACATGCTCAAGATATTTCGACAAAGGTAAAACTAATGCAGCAAGACTTCCCGGCGTGTCGACACCCTGATAGTAGCCGTGCGTATCTCGTCTCAGGCCATGACTGGATGAGCACAGCGTATAGTGACCAAAACCCAAGTTGCCAAGGGGGGTACCGCACACGACTCTGGGTTGGACCAATTACTCATGAGGGGCACTGGCCCGGGGGTGGATTAAGAACTCGGGTTTGCAACGCCCTATGCAAGTTTTAGTTGTTAGGAAAATGTAAAACCAATGTTGGAACTTGCTGGAAAAGCTTTAAACAGAGCGGATTATCAAGGGGGGCCGATAAACCCCAACCGTGTTAGGAACGCAGAATAAAGGAACGTAAAACCAGTTTATCGGTTCCTAAGGTGGTATCAGTGGAACAAAACACCAAGCAGAAGGCTTAGCCTTCCACCCATTACCAATATGTAGGTGCATTAGTTTAACAGGTTTATATATATTGTGTTATCCCAATAACAAGTTCATCATGGAGTAGTCTTCAAAACTTCACCTGCAACTAACAATGCTATAAGAGGGGCTGAGCGATGCGTACTTAGCCAAACAACAGTTTGCTAGGAAGGCGGTTTGAGAGTTTCATGGCAATAATAGGAGGCTGACAAACAGGAATAGGCATCTAGGCATATCTAAAGAACGAGACATCTAGCATAGGACAAGATAGAGGTGATATTGGGGAATGGTCATCTTGCCTGTTGAGTCCATGGAGGGATCGTAACCTTGCTCCTCAAACTCAGCCTTGAAAGGAACCTCGAACTTTGAATCATCAACGGGCTCTAACAAACACAACAATGCAAACACCGGAACACAATCAATCATCATGCAGTGCTCAAACACAAGATGCGTGACATGATGCATCTGAATATGGGTAGGATATAATGCAACTCGTAGGGACAAGATGAGTGCACAAGTAACATGGCAATGAACAAGTTCACAAGCAAGTAGGAACACAAGCAAAAAGGGAAACAACACTAGCATTGTCACAAGTGGTTATGTAGTTGTTTTAAACAAGCACCCAAGAAGTTTTATAAGTTTTTTAACATGGAAAGGGGTGCAACTAGGATCAACAACATCATGCTAGCAATTTAAATGGGCCGGAAAGAACAAACAACAATTTCCGGAAACTCCCATATTCATAATAACACATATAGGACAGATCTGAGAAAGTCATATTTGAAAGTTGTTAAACATGCAAAACAACCGTACCATCTTAATCTACACATTTTCCCACCCCAAATACATATAAAGTTTGTCAAATTTGGAGTTGTGGTTAATTAGTTATGATTTTAACCAGTTTGAGCATATTTAAACACAAATAAATATCAAACAACATTTTAAATGTTGTTAACATGGCAACAAACTGCATATTATTATTCTACATGAAAAACTAGGCAGTTTTCATATATAAATAATTTTCATTAGATGCATATATTAAAAGATATAAATATGCAAAATAAAATGCAGAAAAGTAAATAAAAACCAGAACAGAAAAGGAAAGGGGGTCAAGCCGACCCAGCCCTATGCACCGACCCGTGCGTCCAGGGGAGCTGAGTGGGTGCAGGTGTGGGTGTGAGGAGCTGAGAGGCCGACAGGTGGGGCCGACTGTCAGGGACACAGGAAAAGGCAAAAGGGGGGGCTAATCCACTGCCCCGGCGCGGAATCGAACCCGCGTCAACCTGCTACGAGGGAGAGGCTCAGGCCACTGAGCTATGTGTGTTTGACTGACAGAAGAGGGGCACGTTGCCTTAAGTGCTAACTGAAGAAGCAGAAACCAGAGGGGAAATAGAGCCCGCCGGAGGAGCTCGTTGGAGCAGCTTCGGCGACCTAAACGGGCGGCGGAGGCATGCGGTGTGCTTCTGGAGGAGTTCTGCACCCTCGACAAGCACTAGCAGGGCCTATGGAGCACTACAACGTCATCGGCGGCAAGCAACATAGGCGGCGGCGATGAACTACGGCGCGACAAAATACGGGCCCAAACGGAGCGGCGAGAGCACAAGCAGACCCTACGCGACACGGCGATGACGATGGACACCAGCGGAGGAGCTATGGTGGTCAGGCACTCGACGGAGACGAGGCCCGACAGCGACGAGCTCGAGTGAGCGTGGCTACCACGGCTAGAGCAAGCAAACAAGGAAGAAAAGGGGTCGGGGAGGTGCGCGAACTCACCACAAGCACGGAGGTGTGCTTTGTTAGCCGCGGGGAGCTCGGAGGCGACGGAATCTCGCCGGAGACCGAAGCGGGGAAACACGGCGAGGAGGTAGTCAAACTTGGCATCCCTCGGGGCCGTAGAGGTAGCAGGTGACATAGTCGACGACGGCAGACTTGACGGACACGATCTCCTAGGCGTTGGTGGCCGGGGAGCACGTCGACAACAAGGACGAGCACTCCGCCGCGCTCGGGATGGTGGTGGATCGGTGGATCTGGGGGTCTAGGTGACCTGGCGGCGGGCGAGGAAGGAGGAGGGAACCCTAGTGGGTTGGTTGGACAAGGTGGGGGCTTAAAAGAGGGGCCAGGGCGACGATGGAGCGGCGACGGCGTCGTGCTCGCGGTCCCCATGGCGACGGCGCGAGGAGGACAAAATGGTGGGTGTGTGGCTGTCCACAGACTCTGACCTGTGGGCTCGACCTGGCCACGTGCACGCGACGCAGAGGGGGTGAGCGGGGGCCTGGGTGAGAAAAGGTAGCGGGGACGCGTGCGGGCTGCTGTTGGGCTGCTGACGTGGGCTGGCTGCTGGCCCGAGGGAGAGGGGCCGTGCCCAAGTGATGCTGGGCTGCGCTGCTGCTGACTACTGATGCTTTTTCTTTTTCTTTTTCTTCAGAAAGAAAAACAAAATGAAAAGCATAGGCTAAAAGAAAAGGAATTAGGAGAGAAATAAAATATCCCCTAGCTCTTGGATTTACGCCCTATTTTATAAGAATGACTTGGGCATTTTTAGATGTAGAAAAATAAAATAAGTTTGAATATGGTTCAAACTTCTGTCATTTTTTAACCTGACCAAATCATTTTAAAATGGGGCAAGGCTTTGCAAGGTGTCTTAGGACAAGGTAACATAGATGTGGGGAGCAGATGAACATTAAAGGAGAAGGTTAAGCCACTTGCAAAAATGCTTAAAGAATGGAAAAGAAGGGAGAGAAGAGGTGACTGGTGCTAGAAGAAAGGGGTACTGTTTAGCATGGCCATGATCTTGCTACCACCATCACACAAGAACAAGGTGCACTCACATGACAAGCTAGCACAAGGACCAACACAAAGACAAGTGAAAGAATGCCATGATGATCATGATGCAATGGTGATGATGAAGTAATGCATGCATGCAAAGAAAAGATAACATGACAATGCAATGACAATAAGAATGCATAATTGAAAAAGAACCCCCAAGGAAGGGCAAGGATCAATTGGTAAAAGCTTTATTGCCATATATGGAAGGTATCAGATATGGGGTGTTACACACTCTCCTCCACTACAAAAAGATCTCGTCCCGAGATCTAGGACTGAAAGAAAGCAGGATACTCGGAACGGAGTTGATCTTCTCGTTCCCATGTAGCTTCTAGGTCAATATGGTGTGACCACTTCACTTTCAAGAATTTGATGGACTTGTTGCGGGTCTTGCGCTCAGTTTCTTCAAGAATAGCAACGGGGTGCTCACGATAAGACAAGTCTTGTTGAAGATCAATCTCTTTGAAAGGAATGGTGCATTCAGGTGTCTTGAAGCACTTGCGGAGTTGAGACACGTGAAACACATCATGTACATTTGCAAAGCTGGAGGGAAGCTCGAGTTGGTAGGCTAGATCGCCTCTCTTGCCAAGAATCTTGAAAGGGCCCACGTATCTTGGAGCAAGCTTGCCCTTGATACCGAACCTCTGAGTGCCCTTCATGGGAGAAACACGGAGATAGACATGATCTCCAATGTCAAAAGCCAAGTCACGATGCTTGCCGTCATAGTAGCTCTTTTGATGTGATTGTGCAGCTTTGAGATTCTCACGTATGAGTTTGCACATATCTTCGGCTTCTTAGATCTAATCATTGCCAAGGAGTCGACGTTCACCAGTCTCGGACCAGTTGAGAAGGGTACGACACTTTCTGCCATAGAGGATTTCAAAAGGAGCTTTGCCTGCACTTGCTTGAAAGCTGTTGTTGTAGGAGAATTTGGAAAATGGAAGGCAATTTCCCATTTCATACCAAACGAGATGACATATGCTCTGAGCATATCTTCAAGGATTTGGTTCACTCTTTCGACTTGACCACTAGTCTGAGGGTGAAACGCTGTGCTGAAGCGAATCTTGGTGCCTATGGCTGACTGAAAGGAATCCCAGAACTTGGAAGTGAACAAGCTTCCGCGGTCTGAGGAGATCACTTGAGGAATGCCATGCAAAGAGACAATTCTAGAGGTGTACAGCTCTGCCAGCTGAGCTATGTTGATGGATTCTTTGACTAGAAGAAAATGAGCCACTTTAGTTAGCTTGTCAATCACCACAAAAGATAGCATCATTTCCTTTCTTGGACATGGGAAAACCCGTGAAGAAATCCATCTCAATGTGATCGAATTTCCACTCGGGAATAGGTAGAGGTTAAAGGAGGCCGATTGGACGTTGATGCTCTGCCTTCACTCTTCTGCAGACATCACATTCATTCATGAATTGGGCAATATCCCTTTTCATGCGAGCCCACATATATGATTGCTTGAGGTCATGGTACATCTTGGAGCTTCCTGGATGTATCGAGAGGAGTGAGTCATGTGCTTCATTCATTATGAGCTTTCTGAGATCACCTTTGGGAACCACAATTCTGTCCTCAAAGAACAAAGTGTCTCTGTCATCAATGCGATAGCACTTGTACTTGGGAGTACCCTTAGAATTACCATGTTTCTCTTTCTGCACCATAGCATCACTGAGTTGGGCCTCACAGATTTGATCTTCCAAGGTAGGAGCAACTTGAAGGTTTGCAAGAAAGCCTTGCGGAACGACTTGGAGGTTGAGCTTCCTGAATGATTCGCAAAGTTCAGGTTGGAACGATTTGAGAAAGAGACTATTGCAATACGCCTTTCTACTCAAGGCCTCTGCAATGACATTGGCCTTGCCAAGAGTATACTCAATGCTTGGATCGTACTCTTGATTCATCTCAACCCAACGAGTCTGGCAAAGGTTAAGGTTTGGCTGAGTGAAGATGTACTTCAAGCTCTTGTGATCAGTGAAGATGTCCACTTTTCTGCCCAACAGAAGGTGTCTCCCCGTGATCAAGGCATGAACAACTACTCCTAGCTTGAGATCATGTGTGGGGTAATTCTTCTCATTTGGTTTCAGCTAACGTGAAGTGTATGCCACAATCTTCTTCTCTTGCATGAGAACACCACCAAGAACTTGCAATGAAGCATCACAAAAGACTTCATAATGCTTGGACTCATCCGGAGGAGTAAGAACCAGAGCAGAAATGAGCTTCTCTTTGAGTGTCTTGAATGCCACTTCACAATCAGGAGTCCATGAGTACTTGACATTCTTCTGTAGCAAGTTGGAAAGACACTTGGCAATCTTAGAAAAGTTCTCAACGAACCTTCTGCAATAGCTAACGAGACCGAGGAAACTTCGGAGTTGTTTGACATTCTATGGAGGTTCCCAGTTGACAATAGCTTCAACCTTCTCGGGGTTAACAGCAATACCCTCGGCAAAGATAATATGGCCAAGATAGAGGACTTTATCCAGCCCGAATTCACATTTGGAGAACTTTGCATAGATCCGGTGCTCACGGAGCCTGTCAAGGACTAAACGAAGGTGCTTGGCGTGGTCTTCTTCATTATTTGAGAAAACCAAGATATCATCCAGATAGACGAGAATGAATTCATTGGTGTAGGGGTTGAATATGAAGTGCATCATCCGAGAGAAGGTGGGTGGAGCATTAGCAAGCCCAAAAGAAATGACCGTATATTCATAGGAGCCAAAATTGGTTCTGACTGCGGTCTTAGGAATATCCTCTTCACGGATACGAATCTGATGGTAATCCATCCGGAGATCGAGCTTCGAGAAAACCTTGGCTCCTTTGAGCTGCTCGAACAATTCATTGATGTTGGGGAGCGGGTACTTATTCTTTATTGTCTTCTTGTTCAATGGCCGGTAATCAACGCATAGGCGTTCCGTGCCATCCTTCTTCTTGACAAATAGAACACCACAGCCCCAAGGAGATGTACTTGGTCTGATTAGACCCATACGTTCTTGCTCATCGAGTTGTTTCTTCAGCTCCTTCAACTCATCGGGAGAAAGTTTGTACGGACACCGACATGCTGGCTCGGTACCGGGTTCGAGTTCAATGCCGAATTCAACTGGACGGTTGGGAGGCATGCCTAGAAGCTCTTCAAGGAATACATCCTCATATTCACAAACCACCGGAATATGAGAAATGGCATTAATCTCGCCCTTGTCATTGAGAGAGAATAGCCTGATTGTGTTATCTCGAGCTGCAAAGATAATCACGTCTTCATCACGATGAGTTAGCTTGATCTCCTTGTTTGCACAATCAATATTTGCATCATGCTTGGAGAGCCAATCCATCCCAAGAATAAGATCGATGTCGGAGTTACCGAGAACAACCAGGGAAACCAGAAAACTGTAATCACCCGTATGAAAAGATATATCCGGAACAAAGTTGTTGGAGTGCATTATCAAACCCGGAGAAGCACGGACATTGGGCTTGCAATGACATATCATGTGACAATGCAAAAGGTCTTGATATGAAAGAATGTGATGCACCTGAATCAAACAAGACTTTTGCAGGAATAGAGTTAACTGGAAGATTACCAATTATCACATCGGAAGAATTCTTTGCTTGAGCTGCATTCATCAGGTTCACTCTTGCCGACTTGGGATTGTGCTTGACAATAGCAGTGCTGACAGGTGGATGTGGCGGAAGGCGCCTTGGGTTGGGACACTTGTTGGCATAGTGACCCTTCTGAGAACACTTGTTGCAAGTAACTTTTGAAAGAGGCCGATGATAAGGACCACTTGATCTTGGAGCTTGGAACTGAGGCTTGGACTGGTTGCTTGGGTTGGGTGGGTGGGAGAATCCACGACCACCTGACTGCTTGTTGTTGCTTGGAGGACAGAGCACTGGACGAGGCGGTAGCCAGAATTTCTGCTGTGTGACAACAACTTGGGAGGAAGAGGAGGAGTGAACAGCGTCCCTTATCCTCTTTTTGGAAGCTTCACACTTGAGCTGAGGTTCCTCTTGCTTGAGAGCCATATTGTAGAATTGATCAAATTCATCCGGCTCGAACAAGGTGAGAGCAAGTTGGAGTTCATCTTTCAGACCACCTCGGAACTAGTATATCTTGCTCTTGGCATCGGGGATGTCTTACTTCGCATAACGGGCAGATTCTGGAACTTGACATTGTATTGATAGACGGACATGGTGCCTTGCTTCAGGTTGAGGAATTGCTCATGCATGCCTTCAATTACATTGGTTGGAATGTGATGAGAATGGAAATCTCTGCAGAAATCAGTCCACAAGATCTCACGACCACCTCTGGAGTCTTTGTACTGTTGCCACCAATCAGCAGCATGATCTTTGAGTTGGAAAGTGGCAAACTTGACATAATCCTCAGGTCTTATGTTACTGCATTCAAAGTGCTTCTTGATGTTTGTGATCCAATCTTCAGCATCTAGCGGGTCCACACAGTAACTAAAAGACTTTGGTTGGTTTGCCAGGAATTGGTTCAGTGTCGCAAAGTGAGGTTGATTGAACAGATAGCCTTGGCCTTGGTTCCCATGACTGCCTTGATTTTCTTGATTGGCTTGGAAATTCTGCATCATTTGCATGAGCATCTGAGTGTTCTGGTTGGTTGCCTCCATAATCGCTCTCCATGCCTCGGACGGAGGAGGTGGGGAAGGAGGATGTTCAGGAGGATGCTCTTATTCACCCTCTTGGTTCGGGTTGGGAACCTTCTTAGGAGCAATCCTAAAGACGATGACAAATGTTAGCCATTGATGCAAAATAGATAAGCTAAATCAACGGCTAGATATTGGCAACATATAGTCTTCACAATGAACATTTGAACAAAATGAACGAATGAATTCCATAGCTTAATGGTACAACAATCTTGTCGAGAAGCCACTTGGGAGAACAAAATGATAAAATAAAACAACAAGGTACAGATGGAACAAATACATGATAGAAGTTTCGTCCCACATGTTCGTGCTGAATGCCCCATGGCACGTGTTACAAAGGGTCTTGCAATCCCGGGATCAGCATAGCCAAGGATCCTTTAAGATGCAACTCCCAATTGGAACAACGCCCATGAAACCTCTTCACTAGATGTTGAACCCCAAACCTCATACCATGCACTCATTGGAAGATTACCTACGAGCTACTTGAAACCCACCTATTAATTCTCGAAGCCTTCCGGTTATGCAATCAGGTGTTGAGGATACAGGGAAAGCACCGCGTACTCAACTCTAAACCTACATCCAGCTGTATCCATCCGTCAACACATAACCAGTCATCCTCGGAAACTGTTTACCTCGGATCTTCGAAATGCATCCGTTATACTAGCTGTGGCAATACTCCCGAACTATCTCCCCAGTACTGGGTGACGTCAGGGTTATCTCACCACCAGACATGCATAGAAGAGTTCTCGGTGTCGGCCGCCTCTGGTATTCTAGAACCGCTAGAATACATTTGTAATGACAACACCTCGGAGCTCAACTCCCCGGGACAGTGCCACAACCCCTAAATGACAGGAGGCATCAAGAGCAATGTTCTCATCACAAAGATATCGGAACAATCCAAACAATACCCGCGTTATCCTAAAAAAAATTAGCGAAATTTTGAGAGTAGAGGAGAAAGAATAACGTCAGGAGTCCTCACCAGAGCGATGAAGGGGATGAGGAGTAAAAAATAAATCCTACTCTCCGATATATATATATAGGACTCAAAACATTTCTGTTTGTGCCTAGACTCAACCGTCAGCGATTCGATCAATCAGGGGGCTCCTAGGTCGGAGAAGACTCTGAATACCAACTTGTAATGCCCAGTATGCGACTATGTCTCCCACGTGTTGAGGCACGACTTGAAGACATAAGCGCATACTAGAATGATCTCAAGTATGGTATCTTTCCACAACTCATGTAAAATTCAGGGATGAAATTGTAAAAGATATTTGGCTTACACTCGCCACGTCACACAATGAATACAATAACATACATCATCCAAATAACACAGGGTCCGAGTATGGACGAAATCCAAACGAGAAAGATACCATAAACACAAGCCCGGATCCTCCTAGTAAGAACCACTACTGATCATCGGGATACGAAACATAGTAATGTCCACGCTCTTCATCAAACTCCCACTGAAGTCCTGAACTATCTCCTGCATTGTTCTCATCAGTACTTGCATCTAGTGTGTGTTGAATCTGTGAGCCACAAAGGACTCAGCAGTCCCGTTCCCGGGTATCAAAACTACGAAAGCCTTAGGTGTCGAAAGGCTGTAAACGTGTTTGCAGCAAGCACTAAGCACTAGCTTACGAGTTTAGAGCAAGAAGAGAACAAGTGCCAACGATCGCCAAATTGATCAAGAAGTGATCCTAACTACTCATGATCAAACATAACCCTACCGTGTTCACTTCCTGAAGCCCTTCGAAAAGAGACCATCACGGTTACTCACACAGGTAGTGTATTCTTATGAATAAGGTGTCAAGTTATCTACAACCGGATATTAACAAATTCCCATCTACCACAAAACCACGGGCACGGATTTCGAAAGATCAAAACTCTGCAGGGTTGTCTGAACTTAGCCCATCACAAGCTCACGATCTGCGGAGTCGCAAGTCCAAACTGGGAAGACCCGAGTATTCTCGGAATCCCGTGCACAAGATATTTCGATAAAGGTAAAACTAATCTAGCAAGACCTCCCGGCGTGCCGACACCTGATAGTAGCCGCGCGTATCTCGTCTAAGGCAACTACGGGATGAGCACAACGTACAGTGACCAAAACCCAAGTTACCAAGGGGGTACCACACACAACTCTGGGTCGGACCAATCACTCATGAGGAGCACTGGCCCGGGGGGTGGATTAAGAACTCGGGTTTGTAACGCCCTATGCAAGTTTTAGTTGTTTGGCAAATGTAAAACCAATGTTGGGCCTTGCTGGAAAAGCTTTAAACAGAGTGAATTATCAAGGGGGGGCCCATAAACCCCTACCGTTTTAGGAATGCAAAATCAAGGAACATAACACCGGTTTATCGGTTCATAAGGTGGCATGAGTGGAACGAAACACCAAGCAGAAGGCTTAGCCTTCCACCCATTACATATATATAGGTCCATTAGTTTAACCGGTTTTTATATATATATATATATATATATATATATATATTGTGTTATCCCAATAACAAGTTCATCATGGAGCAGTCTTCAAAACTTCACCTGCAACTAACAACGCTATAAGAGGGCCTGAGCGATGCGTACTTAGCCAAACAATGGTTTGCTAGGAAGGCGGTTAGAGAGTTTCATGGCAACAATAGGAGGCTGACAAATAGGAATAGGCATAGAGGCATATCTAAAGAATGAGACATCTAGCATAGGCAAAGATAGAGGTGATATCGGGGAATGGTCATCTTGACTATTGAATCCACGGAGGGATCTTGAACTTGCTCCTCAAAGTTAGCCTCGAAAGGAACCTCGAACTCCGAATCGTCACCGGGCTTTAACCAAACAACAATGCAAACACCGGAACACAATCAATCATCATGCAGTGCTCAAACACATGATGCATATGAATATGGGTAGGATATGATGCAAATCTTAGGGACAAGATGAGTGCACAAGTAACATGGCAATGAACAAGTTCAAAAGCAAGTAGGAACACAAGGAAAAAGGGAAACAACACTAGAATAGTGACAAGTGGTTATGTAGTTGTTTTAAACAAGCACCCAACAATTTTTATAAGTTGTTTAACATGGCAAGGGGTGCAACTAGGATCAACAACATCATGCTAGCAATTTAAATGGGCAAGAAAGAACAAACAACAATTTCTGGAAACTCTCATATTCATAATAACACATATAGGACAGATCTGAGAAGTCATATTTTTAAGTTGTTAAACATGAAAAACAACAGCACCATCTTAATCTACACATTTTTCCAACCCAAATACATATAAAGTTTGTCAAATTTGGAGTTGTGGTTAATTAGTTATGATTTTAACAAGTTTGAGTTTTTTTGAACACAAATAAATATCAAACATCATTTTAAATGTTGTTAACATGGCAACAAACTGCATATTGTTATTCTACATGAAAAACTAGGCAGTTTTCATTGATAAAGCATTTTCATCAAATGCATATATTAAAAGATATAAATATGCAAAAGAAAATGCAAAAAAGTAAATAAAAACAAAAACAGAAAAGGAAAAGGGGTCAAGCTGACCCAGCCTGGACCTAGCCCTAGGCACTGACCCGTGGGTCTAGGGGAGCTGAGGTGGCGTTGAGTGGGTGCGGGTGTGGGTGTGAGGAGCTGAGAGGCCGAGAGGTGGGGACGATTGTGAGGGACACAGGAAAAGGCAAAAAGGAGGGTTAATCAACTACCCCGACGGGGAATCGAACCCGCGTCTACGCGCTGCGAGGGAGGGGCTCAAGTCACTGAGCTATGTGTGTTCGACTGACAGAAGAGGGGCGCGTTGCCTTAAGTGTTAACTGAAGAAGCAGAAACCAGAGGGGAAATAGTGCCCATCGGAGTTGCTCGCTGGAGCCGCTCCGGCGACCTAAACGGGCGGCGGCGGCATGCACTATGCTCCTGGAGGAGTTCCGCACCCTCGGCAAGCACTAGCAGGGCCTATGGAGAACTACAACGTCGCCGGCGGCAAGCAATAGAGGCGGCGGCGACGAACTACGGTGCGACAAAATACGGGCCCAAACGGTGCGGCGAGAGCACAAGCAGACCCTACGCGACACGGCGATGATGATGGACACCAGCGGAGGAGCTACGATGGTCGGGGCACTCGCCGGAGACGAGGCCCGACAGAGATGAGCTCGGGTGCGCGCAGCTAGCACGGCTAGAGAAAGCAAACGAGGAAGAAAAGGTGTTGGGGAGGTACGCGAACTCACCACAAGCATGGAGGTGTGCTTGGTTAGCCGCGAGGAGGTCGGAGGCGACGGAATCTCGTCGGTGACCAAAGCGGGGAAACACGGCAAGGAGGTAGTCGAACTTGGCGTCCCTCGGGGCCGTAGAGGTAGCAGGTGACGTAGTCGACGACGGCGGACTTGACGGACACGATCTCTTGGGCGTCGGTGGCCGGGGAGCACGTCGGCGACGAGAACGAGCACTTTGCTGCACACGGGATGGCGGTGGATCAGTGGATTTGGGTGTCTAGGAGGCCTGGCAGCGAGCGAGGAAGGAGGAGGGAACCCTAGTGGGTTGGTTGGACAAGGTGGGAGCTTAAAAGAGGGGCCAGGGTGACGACGGAGCGGCGACGACGTCGTGCTCGCGGTCCCCATGGGGACGGCGTGAGGAGGACGATAAGGTGGGTGTGCGACTGTCCACAGACGCTGACCTGTGGGCCCGACCTGGCCACGTGGATGCAACGCAGAGGGGGTGAGCGGGGGCCTGGGTGAGAAAAGGTAGCAGGGACGCGCGCGGGCTGCTGCTGGGCTGCTGACGCAGGCTGGCTGCTTGCCCAAGGGAGAGGGGCCGATCCCAAGTGCTACTGGGCTGCACTGCTGCTGACTGCTGATGCTTTTTCTTTTTCTTTTTCTTCAGACAGAAAACAAAATGAAAAGCACATGCTAAAAGAAAAGGAATAGGAGAGAAATAAAATATCCCCTATCTCCTAGATTTATGCCCTATTTAAAAAATGACTTGGGCATTTTTAGAGGTAGAAAAATAAAATAAGTTTGAATATGGTTCAAACTTCTGTCATTTTTGAACCTGACCAAATCATTTTAAATTGGGGCAAGGCTTTGCAAGGTGGCTTAGGACAAGGTAACATAGATGTGGGGAGGAGATGAACATTAAAGGACAAGGTTAAGCCACTTGCAAAAATGCTTAAAGAATGGAAAAGAAGGGAGAGAAGAGGTGAGTTGTGCTAGAAGAAAGGGGTAGGGTTTAGCATGGCCATGATCTTGCCACCACCATCACACAAGAACAAGGTGAACTCACATGACAAGCTAGGAGAAGGACCAACACAAACACAAGTGAAAGAATGCCATGATGATCATGATGCAATGGTGATGATGAAGTAATGCATGAATGCAGAGAAAAGATACCATGACAATGCAATGTCAATAAGAGTGCATAATTGAAAAAGAACCCCAAGGAAGGACAAGGATCAATTGCTAAAAGCTTTATGGCCATATATTGAAGGTATCACATATGGGGTGTTACACCGCCCCTTGGCAACTTGAGGTATCTGGCTCCCGTACGCGTCGCTCATCCGATCGTGGCCTGAGACGAGATACGCGCAGCTGCTATCAAGGTGTCGGCACGCCGGGAGGTCATGCTGGACTTGTTTTACCACTGTCGAAATGTCTTGTGCACCGGGATTCCGAATCTGATCAGGCTGTCCCTAAGATAAGATGTTTTACCTCCGCTGATCGTGAGAGCTTGTGATGGGCTAAGTTGGGACATCCCTGCAGGGTTATGATCTTTCGAAAGCCATGCCCGTGGTTTTGTGGTAGATTGGAATTTGTTAATGTCCGGTTGTAGAAAACTTTACAAAGGATCTGAAATAAAATACACCAACCGCGTGAGTAACCGTGATTGTCTCTTTTCATTTTGAGAAGAGAACACGGTGGGGTTATGTTTGACTCGCAGGTAGTTCAAGATCATTTAGCGATCATTACTAGTTGCGACTGTTTGCGTAGATGCTTATCTTATCCTTGTACTCGTAAGTTAGACACCATACAAATGCTTAGTCGCTGCTGCAACCTCACCACTTATCCTTTTCCACACCCATTAAGCATTGCTAGTCTTGATATCCATGGTTATGGGATTGCTGAGTCCTCGTGGCTCACAGATACCACAACAACAATTGCAGGCACAAGTTTCCGATGACTTGACGTGAGAGCGCTGTTTACTTGTGTTGGAGTTCTTCTTCTTCTTCTTGGTCAGTCTTGGGTTAGGTTCCTGACCGGCAGCCTGGGATAGCAGGATCGATATGGTGGTGCTTTTCATGTTTTCTCATCCGTAGTTGGATGTCTTGTATATGATGATGTTGTATTCATGTGGAGTCGTATGCATTGTATGTATGCCCATCTATTTATGTAATGGTACGATGTAATGATATCCATCTTGCTAAGCGCCCGAAATGCTGTTGTGCCCTACTCACGAAGTTATCACGTGATCAGGATTGAATTGCATCTTGGGTGTGACAAGTTGGTATCATAGCCTCGACCGCCATAGGAGCCCCCTTGCTTGATCGTAGAATCACCGTTTTCGAGTCTAGCAATTTTTTTTTGGAGTCTAGTTATATCGGAGAGTAAGAATTCCTTTACTCCTTGGCCCCTTCGTCACTCTAGTGAGGAATCTTGACGTACGTGTTTTGAATTACTCCACTTCCCCCTCAAAATTTTTAGGATCACACAGTTAGTTATTCATTCATTGCGATGTCAGCTCTTGTCATCCGGTGCACTTCTCTTCGAGTTGATTCGATCCTCCTCATCTTTGCAAGTTCAATCCTCAGTTCTTTCCATCCGACGTCGTTTTCCCCGTCCAATGTGGTCTTTCTTTTTCCCACCCACCCACCCCTTTTCTTCTCGGAGCCGGATTCCTTAATCGAGTATCCGTTCTACTCGTGTGATGCTTTGCTTTCTTTCCTCAATTGTTTCAACTAGTGAATTCTCGTCTACTCCATCATCCTTCATCTCTTTTCTTCTCCGACGAATTCTCCTCTCGTTCGTCATTCTTCATTTCCTTTTATTCTCTCGTGGATTCAATTCCAATTTTAAGTGTTCATCATATTCTTTTCCTTGTCCAAATGTTTTCCCCTTGCTCGTTCACTTCTAGCCATTTAATCATTCTGGAGTTCCGAGGACATCTCAGAAGATTCGTGTTTGCGTTCAATTAATTCGAGGTTATCACCTCATTCGAGTCTTTCAATTGTTCTGGTGCATCATTTCTCCCTCGAATAATCCTTTCCAATGGTGTTTCTTTTGATTGGGCTCATAACCCACAGGTCTTTTCCCAGGATCTTACCTGACTCTTCTAATTTTCTGGAGTGATTCCAATTTTCTGAAGTGTGATGTAAGTATGGATTCCATCAGTCATATGCCTTCTCCGAGATCGCTTTCAAATTCATTAGATCGTTGGTTCAACCTTTCCTTTTCATTCGTCGAGAGTATCGCAACAATTCTTGGTGGTGTTCCTCGTCGTCGTTTGAAGACCGAAGGAGATTTTTACTCTAATTCTTATACGTTCTCTCGAAGATTCTTCATTTAGGATCATTGCTATCTCCTTAATTGTTCCGATCATCAAGAATTCTTTTCTTATCCATCCGGAATATTTCATGAACTCTTTCCTTCTTATTCCTACGAAGACCATCATTTCAGAAGAGTTCTTTGTTCTCAGTTTTCAACTTCGTCCTCCAACTATTCTTAAATGATGCCTCTTCGTCCGTCTCCATATTCTTCCGGTGCTTCGTCCAAGTATCATTTAATCAATTCGCGATCTCTTCGTTCTCTTGTATCCAAATTTCCTAAAGTTATTTGTTCTTCCTGGCGATTCATTGTCTTTTCTTGATTCATTTTTAAGTTCTTCCCTGTGGCTTGTACTTTTCTTCACCAGATTTCAATTCTTACGGTGGTTCGCTCAAGAGTTCTTTTCCTGTGTTATCATATCAAATTATTCATTCACTCCAATCCTATAGGTGGTTCATGAAGACTTTCTCAAGTTCGCGCTATACCTCCCCTTAATCTTTTCAACGTGAATAAGTAGTATGCAAATCCATTAATTCTCATCAATTTAATTGATGGAGGATAAACATAACATAATTCTGATTCTTTCATCAAGTTTATTTAATCCCTTCCTTCGGAGTTTGTTCATGATGAATAAATTCTAATCCTAAGTGTTCTCGTATTTTTCTATTCCGGAGTTCAAAGTTTCCTCGGGCATCTCAGCGGAACCTCCATCTAAATCATCGCAACGCTTATATCGTATTCTTGCATCCTTCATCTCTATATCATCATCCTTTGGTTACCGGAGTTCTCCATGGTGGTTCATCATATATGACTTAATTCATTCTTCAATTGTTCATCAAATTCTTGTGGAGCAGCTCAAGCATTATTCTTCTCGCACTCGAGTGCAAATATTTCTCCGTATTATTTTGAAGTGGAGTTTTGCAATTCGGCGTTCTTCTCAGCTATTCAATCTTTTAGTTGTGGTAAAAATTCACCTCAAGTTTTGAGAAGTTTTCTATAAGCCCACATCAAGCTAATTCTTATGTTGTTGATTCTTGAACAACTCCGTTCAAGCCTTACTTTGGAAGATGCTCTTTCAAATTCATTTGTGGCAGAAGTTGCCATCTTCTTGTCAGTTCTTTTCATTACACTCTTTAAATTCTTACGGAGGCATCATTTTGTTTATATCATCAAGTATTATTCCATCTTCTCGAGGTTATGTTCTATCCCTGCCATTTTCAGTTGGATTGCTTCCCAAATCCCTTTGTTCGAATTCCTTTTCTATCTCTTATTAGTCGAAGTGGTTTCAAATTCATTCCTCTTCTTATTTGATGTCTTTTTTTCCACCTACGTGGTTCTCGTTTATTCCCCGTTCCACTGTTGTAATGGAGCTTCTCAATCTCGTTCGTATCCGTTGGGTTCTTTCTTATAACTTGTCAACCTCTCAAGATTCTTTTATTTCAGTCAGTTCTCCAAGAAGAACTTTGTTCTTCCTATTTTTCCCATCCGTCTCGTTCCTAAGATCTCGAGACGAGGTCTCTTGTTAGTAGGGGAGTGTTGTGACACCCCGAGACCGATGCGCTAGATGTAATCCTCCTATTTGTTGTTGTTGCCATCTCATATGCTTGTGTGCTGCACTTTGACATGTCACCATGTGCATTTCATCTTCATGGTTTTCAAAACTTGCATTCGTTCGTAGCTGCTCATCTCCCAGTTCTCTCCGTTGTCCGTAATGAGTCCAGACACTCTCACGCACCCGCCGCACCTTCCAGATCTCGTATTGTGAGCAGGATAAGAACGTTCTCGGAATGGGCCGAGTGTTCATGTGTGGTCTTGGTATATCACCGGTAGACTGTCTGTCAAATTTCATTCCATTTGGAGGTCGTTTGATGCCCCAATGGTTAACCGCGTTAGCCGAAACCCTCCTTCTCTTTGTAGCCCAGCACACCTCCACAACATCCTTCTAGCCCATCTAAACCCCCTCCATGCTCTTCGCCGTTGGATCACGATTGGGTGGGTGAAAACCTCTCTGAAAAATACCACTCCTAGCTCCCTCTGCCTATAAAAACACCTCCCCCGTCCAAATCTGGGAGAGAGGCCACCCTAACCATAATCTGCCTTGTTTTCAGAGCCCCCAACAGTGCAGCCACCACCTCCTACCGCTAGGGTCCGCCAAGCCCATTGCCGGACCAACCGAGCCCATCTGGGCCCGAGCGTGCCGCCGGTCATGCCCGCCTCGCCGGACTTCGCGTGCGCCTCGCCGGACTTTGTCGACCAACACCACCACCTTACCCTGCGGGTCGCGCGACCCCGTCGCCTGGCCGCTCCGCCCCGCAGCTCCTCCCGCCGATGATCCACCGCCACCACCTCGCCGCCCGGACCCATTTCGTCTCGCTCCAGCACTGCGTGTCGCGCCAGTTCCCGTGCTGGCCGAGCCACACCTCGCCGCCGCACGCGAGATCCGCGTCCGCGCCTCCCCGCGCTCCGCCCTCGCCCATATCTGCCATGGCGTCACCGGATCCGCCCGTCCCTGATGTCCTCGGCCGCACCACCCCTGCCGAAGTAGACCGCCGCCGCCGCCGCCGAACTCCCCCTCACTCGCTCGGAGACGACGACTGTGCCCCGCTTGCGCCGTGTGGGCGATCCGGCCCAGCACGCCGGCCTGCCTCGCCTCCTCTTCACGTGGGCCAAGCCTAGGGTGAGCGACCACTACTATCCAACGCCCGTGCGCTATTTATCTATTTGACGCTCGCTTGTTTTTTTTCAAAACGGTTAAGTCCCTAGGAAGATCATATAATGTTGGCATCTTTGACTGCTTGTAACTTCATGCATGCTTGTCCAAATGAAGCATATAATATGTCAAATTGTCCGTCTCTTAATCCTCTACATGACGGTATAGTTCACATGTATGTTACTATTCATCTTGATGTCTTAATTATCGTTGCAAAAGTGCTAGTCGTTGTAAACTGATAAAAACTGTTATAACTTGCTGATTTGTCTTTTTCATATCTTTTTGTGTGATGTTTGTTTGAGCATCATGTCAACATGTGTTAGGAGCACAATCATGTCATATTTGCAATGGAGTAATTAGTTTTTCATTGTATGCCTTGTGGTGACTTGCACAAGCTTGCATACAGGCTAAGGCACTATTGCTGTTTTTCTCACACTTGTCGAAAACTGCAAAGTCTGAAACTATTATATTGTGATGCCATGTTTGCTTGATGCTACAGTCAAATCTATGCATGTTTGGAGATGTCTAATGATCATGTCTCGAAGTCCGTGTTATGCTCTATCCATCCATGCCCTTGTTTGCATTTATCGTTGCTGTAGCATTTCTCTTTCTGGCTCTCAAGTTGTCATCATGATGTTTCCATCAGCCTGTTAACAACATGTTCAATTTGGCAAAGCTTATCGTAATCATTCTATGCATCTTATGGAGCTGTGCCAATGGAGTTATTTGGAGTATGCCATGCCTACTACATCTTCATGACATGTGCATGCTAATTAGAATTGATATGCTTGCTGTTATGTGCCTCCAAAGCCAGCATCATAATGTTGTTGTTTGGCATTCCCAGATTTCATGAAGTATGAGAACCAGCTGATTTCATGCTTGCATCTTGTCTTGATGAATGCCATGAACCTGTTTCTCCCATGCATATGCCATGAGCTGTTCCTTGAGCACCATGTTATGTTCTGGCATGCCATGCTTTTGCTTGCCATGTTCTTGCACTATAGCTTAATTATTTCTTGCATCCAACATGTCAACATATGAACTCTACTCATGTATATGCTCTGTTTTTCACTAAGTCATAATCTGTGATATAAAGTTTGCTAGCTGCCTTCATCATGTTGGTTTACTATTGATGTCTATGAACCCGATCCTTGTTGTCATGTGAAGTAATGTGTGATGGCCTGGCTTATTAGGGATGATAGACTACTCATATCAATAAGGAATTCCTTCTTTTCCGGGAGCCCATTCGGATAGAACTCCAAAGTTAAGCGTGCTCAGCTTGGAGTAGTTTCAGGATGGGTGACCGACCGGGAAGTTGCTCCTGGGTGCGCACGAGTGAGGACAAAGTGCGCAGAAAAGACTACTATTGATATGTGAGGCCAGTCTAGATCCCGCCAGGAGTAACGACCACCGGCGGGTGTGTCCGGGGTGTTACAAGTTGGTATCAGAGCCGACCCTCGCGGTTACACGGATGTTTGCGGACAGTTTGCAGTCATGTTGTGCATGACGTTTGTGACCCGTCGTGGCACACGGCATGGCACATGTGCTGTCCTGGAAGCACAAACGGTTGTGCCAAGAGGGAACGTTCCTGTGGCCCGACGAGGACGTCGATTCCTCTGAGTGAGGGTGTATGTGATGGCCTGGCTTATTAGGGATGATAGACTACTCATATCAATAAGGAATTCCTTCTTTTCCGGGAGCCCATTCGGATAGAACTCCAAAGTTAAGCGTGCTCAGCTTGGAGTAGTTCCCGGATGGGTGACCGACCGGGAAGTTGCTCCCGGGTGCGCACGAGTGAGGACAAAGTGCGCAGAAAAGACTAGTATTGATATGTGAGGCCAGTCTAGATCCCGCCAGGAGTAACGACCACCGGCGGTTGTGTCCGGGGCGTTACATAATGCTATCTGTACTTTGAGTTCATGCCATGCTTATGCCTATCTTGTACTTGTAGCATGTTGTTTTGATGATTGTAAGATGCCTAGTTGCTGTTTTGGACAGCTTGTCCTTTAAACTTGTTTCATGTGTATGGGTTGAACCGTGGTTCCGTTTCGAGTGTGCTCTATATGAAACTTGCTAGGTTTTGCATGTAGATGCATCATGTCATGTTGTATCCATGTCTTGAGTGTTGTGCTTGATGTTTGAATGCATTTAGCATCAATGCCATGCTTGTCCTGTTTTGCTCATATCGTCTAGGCCATAGCTCCGAATTAAATGAACTTTATATGTTACTTGACTAGAATTTCGTGTAGATCATCATGGTGCAAGTTAACTTGCTGTTTAACAACTTTAAACTAAGGTTTGTTCAGATCTGCACAAATTTCGAAATTTGCATATGAGGACTTACCAAAATTGTTATATTTTGTTTTCAACCTCATTTAAACTTGCTTTGTGTGTTGATCTTGTGAGCTTCATCTCTTTCCGTGTTTTGAATCATGTAGCCTTGGCATGCATCATACTTGGTTAAGCATCATGTATTGTTTATGTGTTGTGTGTTTACCATGTTGTTTGCTACTTCCCGGTTGTACTTCTTCTCGTTAGTTCCTGTTTCGTTGTGATCATGAGGATTCATTCCTCTACACTTGGTTCATCTTCATGGCTTTTGTCTTTTTCATGGACTCGTTCTTCTTCCTTGTGGGATCTCAGGCAAGATGACCGTCACCTTGGATCTCATTACTATCATTGCTATGCTAGTTGTCTCAATGTTATCGCTATATGTCGTGCTATCTATCTATTGTTGCTAGCCTCTCTTTCTTTCCATTTAACCTCTAACCTTTGACGCCATCCCAGCAAACCGTTGTATGGCTATTTTACCACTTGCTAAGCCCCTCTTATGGGGACCCCTTGACCGTTCGCTTTGAATAAAACTCCTCCAGCAAGGCCAAACTTTGGTTTTAATTTGCAACATAATAAAACTATTAATTAATAAATTAATTTGCATAGGGGGTCGCGCCCCCGTGGATTCTTTTCCACATACAGGGGGACCAGTGCCGATGGTGTTGGTCCCAAACTAGAGCACTTTGCGGGGCCGCCCCTTGGCAACTTGAGGTATCTGGCTCCCATACGCGTCGCTCATCCGGTCATGGCCTGAGACAAGATACGCGCGGCTACTATCAGGGTGTTGGCACGCCGGGAGGTCTTGCTGGACTTGTTTTACCATTGTCGAAATGCCTTGTGCATCGGGATTTCGAGTCTGATCGGGTTGTCCCTAAGATAAGAGGTTTTACCTCTGCTCATCGTGAGAGCTTGTGATGGGCTAAGTTGGGACACTCCTGCAGGGTTATGATCTTTCAAAAGTTGTGCCCGCAGTGTTGTGGCAGATTGAATTTGTTAATGCCCTGTTGTAGAAAACTTGACAGAGGATCCGATATAAACTACACCAACTGCGTGAATAACCATGATTGTCTCTTTTCATTTTGAAAAGGGAACACGGTGGGGTTATGTTTGACTCGCAGATAGTCCAGGATATTTTAGCGATCATTACTAGTTGCGACCATTTGCATAGATGCTCATCTTAATCTTGTACTCGTAAGTTAGACACCATACAAATGCTTATTCGCTGCTGCAACCTCTCCACTTATCCTTTTCCGCACCCATTAAGCCATGCTAGTCCTGATACCCATGGTTATGGGATTGCTGAGTCCTCGTAGCTCACAGATACTACAACAACAATTGCAGGTACAGGTTTCCAATGACTTGACGTGAGAGCGATGTTTTCTTGTGTTGGAGTTCTTCTTCTTCTTCTTGGTCAGTCATGGGTTAGGTTACTGGCTGGCAGCCTGGGCTAGCAGAATGGATATTGTTGTGCTTTTCATGTGTTTCTCATCCGTAGTCGGATATCTTGTGTATGATGATGTGTCACAGCCCTAGAATCTGATTGCAAATAGTTGCACAAGCATCCATGCATCATGTCTAATTTTATTTGAAAGTTGAAATGGGGTTTATTCAAACCCTAGCACCAAATGAATTCAACTAGGTTCAAATAAAAATATTTTCAATAAACCCAAAATGCCCTTTAGAAAAGTTCTTCATTTTTGAATTGGCTAAAAACCTCTGACAAAAATCGTGCGCATCTTACTAGGCCATTCTGGATTTTTGAATTAACACAAAATTATTTGAATTGGATCCATTTAAATGCTATTTTTAAAAATGGTCCAAATATTCTGAAATTAGTTGTGGGACTCTATAATAACTCAGTTAGCCCCCACAACAATTTCTAGGATTTATTAAAATGATTTAGTGTATAAACTAAATCAGAACAGAGAAAATAAAATATAAAAAGGGAAAAACAGAATAGAGGAAAGGCTTACCTGGGCTTACTTACCAGATGGCCCAACCCACCTGGGCCTCCCCTGCCAGTCATCCCTGTCCTCGCGCTAGGAGGACAGGGGAGTGTGGTCGCCGCGCGCGTGCACACGCCGGCCACCTCCACCCTGCCTGTGTGCCTCCCCGACTGCAGGGACTTCCCTGGATACGCCACGCACATCCCTGGCCTCACTCTCACTCTCTCCCGTGCCTCCCCCCTCTATACTCTCTCCTCGCAACACCGCCAGACGTAGCCATCGCCGCCGCTCACTCTTGTCGCGGCCAGAGCCACCTCCTCGCCCTCCGTCCGTGTCCAGTAGGTCCGCCATCCTCCGCCACATCTCCTCGTCGAGTAGAACGAGCTCGGGCGCCCCGTGAAGCCGCCTTCGCCGTCTTCTTAAACCTCTGTTTGCCCACATCGCCGACGACCCCGTGCTCACCCGCTGCCTCCCTGAGCGTGATGTCCACCTCTACGTTATCAAAGTGAGCACCTGAGCTCCCCCTAATTTCGTGCCTGATTTCTCGACATAGCCACCGATTCCGTCGAGGCCGAGAGTGCTCCGCCCCACAAGCTCGTCGTCGATGAAGCTGCAGTGACCAATTGGTCCCGTGGGTGTCTCCGTTGGATTCGTGAGCACTCGTAGAGCCCGTAGGTGCAAACTACTGGTCGTCCCGCGCGTCGTGTCATCAATTCCATCGACACCAGAGCTCCTTGCCGCCGCCTCGCTCGCCGTCGTTTTCCATTTCCGGCCAACTCAGCACCGCTTGAGGCCACCGTTGGACGCGGCTCGGCCCCAGCTACCAGCAGAGCACATCCATGCATGCAGCCGCCGCTTGTAGCTCAAGTCTGGCATGCTTCCGCCGCGGTTATGGTCGCCGCCGACGAAACTCCGGAGATGGCCGACGTGGCACCGTCATTAGTGCTAACCAGCGCCAGCTAAATGCCCGACAACCACTGACTGTGGGCCCTACACCTGGTCAAACCTTAGTCAGCACAAGGTTTGACCAGGATTAGTCCCTGTGTCACTGACGTGTCGACCCCACACATCAGGTTTGACCTTGAAAGTCCCGTTTAACCCGCTGATGACGGCATGAGGTCATGCTAACGTAGTAAAGCTTTTCTATGATTTTAAATAAATCAGAAATGATTTATTTATTTCAGAAAATAGCTAAAACTTCTAAAAATCATACAAAATAATCTATAACTCCAATAAAAATAATTTATATATGAAATATTATTTAAAAAATATGAGGAATCTGTTTATCACATTGTCATGCATGTTTGAACAACTTAAGGTTGCTGTATATGACAATTTGATTAAATGGCAGTTGAAAATGTCTATATGGAGTTTGAATCTGAACCTAGAGTTCAAACCAACTTCATTTAAATCGTTGCTAGTTGCATTAGCTCAATCAACATCATATAGCCATGTCATGATCATGCATCATATTATTGCATTGCATTGATTGTGTTCCTTCTCTGTTTGCTGGTATTGTCCCCTCTCAGTGGACGTAGTTCCAATGATGAGTTCGGTGACACCGATGAATCGTATTACTATCTGCAAAAGTGTCAGGCAAGCAAACCCCCTTGTTCATTCCGATACAATCCCACTCTCTCGCTTTTTCTCTCTTTTACTTCATTAGGATAACAACGATTCAACTGTTACATGCTGTGGTAGTTGAACCCCTATTCTCCGCATGACCTGTCATTGCCACAGTAAATAGATGAAACCCACTAGCACGAGTAGGAGTTGTTTGAGCCCTGATGTGCCTACTAATTCATGCTTGTTTGTCATGCCTACTACTTCTTAGAGTTGTGTCACGTCTGATTCATCGGGGATGAATTGGAATGGTGATGAACATGTCCTACTGTGTGTGAGCTAACTGTGTGAACACGATTTGGTAAAGGTAGCGGTGAGAGCCCATGTTGGAGTACATGGTGGGTTGTCTCATTGAAACGGTCCTCGGGAACTGAGTTATGTGTTTGTGATCCATAAACATCTACTACCACACGTTGGGCCCGAAACCAATGGACCCTCTCGACTTATTAACTGCCCTTGTCCACTGTCCGGGAGTTGCAAGTAGTTTATGGTGTTTGTAGTACGCCAGAGGCCATCCGCAGCGCTGGCCCTAGGGGTGGGCTGTGATGAGGTAGGCACGTGGCACGGTGTACCGGACGCCCGTTTGGTGCCTCGGGAACCCTGCACACATCGTTTGGGGCCGTATGTGTAATCCTCAGCTGGACTCCGTGCGTATGGAACCAAGATAGGCGATAAATCTGGACTGGGTCGTGGCTGACAACCTCGCCAGGCTTCCACTTGAAGGTTGCCGAGATACATAACGTGTACATGGAGGTAAGTGGCGATAGTGTGTGTGAAGATGTACAACCCTGCAGGGTTAACATCATCTATTCGAATAGCTGTGTCCGCGGTAAAGGACTTCTGGGTTGCCTATACAGTTCATAGACAAGTGAAAGTGGATACTCTGAAATGCGCAAGATAAGTGTGAGTGCTATGGATGGCCTTATCGTAGGGAGACGGGAGCGGATCCATAGTGGTGTATTGATATGGTGAATATGTGGACTCGTGTGTGCCACCTCAAAGAGTTACCCGCCGTCGTAGTACATGATAGCAAGGAGTCAGAGCTGGCTTGCTGCAGTTAAACTCCAATACCCTTTGTTGATACTGATGCATATGTAGCTAGTTCTAATGTAAGTATTGCTGAGTACATTTGCTCTCATGTTTGCTTAATTTATGTTTATGCAGAGAGACTTCAGTCTCACTAGTGGTTCCGCGTGGACTTCGACATTTAGCTTGTTACCTCAGTTACGATCTAGTACCCTTGGGAGGGTCTTGTAGATAGCCTGGCTCTAAAGCCTTCTTCATTTTCAGACGTCTGTACCCAGACATGTTTATGCTTCAGTTGCCTTTATGCTGTGTATGTTGGGTCATGAGACCTACTGCTTATAATAAAATCTATGATGGCTCTTGTGGGCCTTTATCTATATGAGTTTTTTAGTTATGTTGTGTGGCACCCCGCTCAGAGCAACCGGTTTATCATGCATTGCTAGCCCAGAGACCATGTCTTCTGGCAACACACAACATCTTGGTATAGAAAACAACCACTTTATTAATGCTAGCGGATCAAAGTTTAGATTACAACAGGTAGCGAGGCCAAGCGGCACACGCGGTGTGGCTGAACAATATGTACATTATTTAGTGAACATAAAGGGGCCTCGCTCATAACAACTATGCGGCAGCGGAACAACGTCGTAGCGGAACTCCATAGCACAGGGACATCGATGTGGACACGATCTAGACTCGGACGACACTCTTTTCCAGCGAGACTTTCCTGAAATCTGGCATGACACGCCATGTCAGTACATTGAATGTACTTGCAAGCTTACAAGAAGCATAAACATAATGACAAACAATATCATGATAATTATTCAATTATTAAAATGCAACAATTTATATATCCAACATGCTGTGATCATGCTCCTGTGAGGGCAGTCCCTCGGACTGGCTTACAACGGTGATCTCTCTTAGATCACAAACGTACCAACTTCATGGTCTTAATTCAGGTTACCTCGTGATCTTTCCGGCGATCACAACCATGACCAACCCTTGGTCTCCAACATCTCGATGGTCTTCCCACCATCTACGATAGTGCAAAGTTCATGACTTAGTGTGCAAAGTTTTATTAAATGTTGACCCATGGTGTGACCTACTTTCGAGCGTGTCCGTAACCGTGGACACGCCTATCAATAGATTAATTACACTCTGCAGAGGTACTGCACTGTACCCACACCACGGAACCCATGGTCTCGCACTCCAATTTGGCTGGACGAACGTCATTCCGACGAAACCCCTCCATTGCCATGACACTCTCTCGGCTACTCCGACTCACTCCCGATCAGGCTAGTCCTCGGTGGCCCCGTGTCTGCCAAAGGCACAACAACCACTGTCGTGGCCAAAACATAAACTGTCCCAAACGGGGATACAGTAACATAAAACTCAACAATGGGCACACATGGTTATGTCTGCTTACTTGGACAGGGTACCGCACGCCCATAACCTTCCCTAGTTGGAGGCACCGACCAGAGGCATGACAACAGACCAAATAAAGGCCTTCCCATAAAAGGCAAATGTGGTTGCACTGGGAAAAACTCAATTCAGTGGCACCATGACCCGGTCAACGATATATTCAAGTTGAGTTATTAACAGGTTTGACTTAAAAGTAAAAATAACCGGTGTCATAAAATGCCATGCAAATGCAACACAACATATGCATCGTATATCATCGGAAATAACTAGGTCAACTCTTCCCACACTAAGCATAAACATCAACAACTCCTAACACTTCTCTGGTTAGGATTAAACTTCAATTTAAACAAATTCTTTTCTAGCAAATTTTATCATATTTCTTATGCAAGAAGAATAACTCCAAATAGTTACTTATATCCATAACCATATTAGTTCTTCATAACAAAACTTACTTCTAGTTACTTCACCAACTTAATTAACTTCCAACTTTTTGTATTCTAAAGATGACAACTTAAACAAGCAACCAACGGAATATAAATAATAATTGTTATTTAAATGCATGGATTAAATCATTCATTCAAGTTGGAAAATCACAAATATTGTAATGGCACCATGAAAATGTTGCTGTGGCTTGCCTTAGTGCATATGAGGTTCACAAACCTCCTGTTGATCCTCAAGACAAGCTTCACCTTCTGAAAACATTTACAAACACAAAAATAAAACATCAAGAACCCTCCTGAAAATCACCAGAAAATCTAGATAGCACAGAAAATCTCATTTTTGGTGAACTGCTAGATTTCTAGACAAAGAAAACAATGCTAAAAGAATCAATTCATTTGGACTTATGGTTAAAGAGTTATAGCTGTTTGAAGCTCTCTGGTAATAAAAAAGAAAAATGAATTGAATAATAGAGACTGGGGGGTGACGTCGAAGGTGTAAAGCCTCGGGGCGCCACCACTCATACCGCTTCACGCGCGTACTGAGTGGCTGACTCACGGGCACCACTAGTCAGGTGAGGGGGAGAGGGAGAAGGAAACAGAGGTGGCCGCGGCTTCGGCGGAGCTCACGCCGGCGACGAGGGCTCCTTGGCCAAAACGAGAGGGAGGGATCGAGAGAGGAGATGGAGGCGCACCTGCCCGTACCCGTAGCGTAGCTAGGGGTGATAGAACGGCGTCTGAATCGACCTCGCAAGCGGAGGCAGAGAGCGGTGGTCGCCAGAGACGAAGACAATGGCGAACAGCAGCAACTCCAGGGGCTCCAACCAGTCGAAATAGCACCGTCGGATAGTGGCGCAAGCCCTGGAAGGGTTGCCTAAGCCTGGGAAGGGCTGGAGCTACCGCGATGACCCGAGGGGATCGCCGGCGAGATCAAGCTCGGGGACGGCGGCCATGAGGGGGGATCGGGCTCTGCCGTCGACACCTGGACACTACGCCCGGCGACGAGCAGCGTCCGTGAGAGGGGGAGAAGGCGACGCAGCTAACGCGGGGACTGTAGGTGAACGGGGACAAGCACAGGATCGAGGAAAAGGCGACAAGCACCATGCACACCGCATTGTTACATTGGCCGGATCGTGCCCGTGCTCGCTGCGGCGAGCTCCGGCGTCGACAAGTGCCAGGAGGGAGTTAAGGGGGTTGGGACGAAGATGGTGGCGAGGTTTGGCGCGCTATGGCAGTTGGGGAAGCGGGCACGCGCGAAATAGAGTGCTCGGAGCGCGTCCACACGCATGCTGGCATCGTGTACACGCATGGTCACCGCTTGAACTTTGCCCCCAGGCCGACCTACGTCCAGAGGTCATGTCTGGCCTGTTGTTCGTGGTAGTTTTGAAGATTACCACGATTTGGTTTGGACCCAGACGTAGTAGAAAGGATTTCACAAGCCAGGTAGGTTTCTGATCAGTAACTTTTAGAGTTTAGGGCTTGGTTTTGGAGGCTAGCAATCATCTACTAAGGTGATGATGCACAAGAAAAATCAGCCGCAATAGAGCAAGTAAAATGGTAGTTGCTGTAGAAACCACCATTTCTGTCCAGAACAGAAAATATTTTCTGTTGCAAAAATATTCCAAAAAGTGGTGCAATATTTGTTCTCAAGAAGGTGCCCTAGGGTTCAAAAAATATTTGTGATTTTTCTCAGATTTTTGTGGGCAAGAAAAATTGGGGTTGCTTTGGAGCACATTGAGCTAGCTAGGGTTTTAGAGAGGAAAATGAATATTTTTCATTAAAGAAAAATATTCCAAATATTATTTTGGGGTGAACCAGAGAGGAAATGATGATTAGAGATGGAGATGAGCACTTGGGTGAAAGCCAAGGGTACCCAAGTGTTTAAGTCCACATGAAAAGATTCAAAAACTCCAAATTTCAAAATCAATCCAAATGAAAATCAGGCAAATAAAAGATGGCAAAAACCAGGCTGTCACAAACCTCCCCCACTTACAATGAATCTCGTCCTCGAGATTCGGTTGCTTGGGAAAACCATTCTGGATAATGTGCCCAGAGAAATTCTTCTCGTTCCCAAGTTAATCCTGACTTGGTGTGATGCTCCCACTGGACTTTGTAGAACTTCCGCACTTTACTATGAGTGACCCTTTCCATCTGATCCAAAATTTTGAACCACCTCTCTTCGTATGTTCAATCCTTTGCCAACTCAATTTCGGCCATAGCAGTCCTTTTCTGAGGTGGCGATATGCATCGCCTCAACTATGAGACATGAAACATGTTGTGCACGTCTAACAATTCTGGGGGTAGTTCCAACTGATAAGAAACAGTACCGACTGGAGAAATAACTGGAAATGGGCCAATAAATCTAGGTGCCAACTTTCCACGAGTCTGGAATCTCTGGACTCCTTTCATAGGAGTGACTCGGAGGTATACGGGTTCTCCGGGTTCAAAACTGATTTGTCGGTGCTTTGCATCATAATAACTCTTCTGTCGAGATTTGGCCAATTGCAATATGTCTCTGATCTCCTTAACTTGTTTCTGAGCTTCCATCATGAGATCTGTTCCGAAGATACGGCTATCTCCAGTTTGAGACCAATTTAAAGGAGTGCGGCACTTACGGCTATACAAAGCCTCGTAAGGTGACATCTTTAGACAGGTTTGGAAGAGGTTGTTATAAGAGAACTAGGCATACAACAGACATTCTTCCCATTTAAATCCTTGGGCGAAAGCACAGGCTCGCAACATATCTTCGAGTATTTGGTTTACCCACTCTGTCTGTCCATCAGTCTGAGGATGATAAGCGGTACTGTATTTCAGTGCTGTCCCCAAGGCTTGATGGAGACGTGACCAAAAAGCGGAGGTAAAGAGTGAACCTCGGTCGGAAGTGATGGTTCGAGGTACTCCATGCAGACTGACTATTCTGGATACATACAGTTGTACAAGATGATCTGCTCGATATGTGGTTCTGATCAGGATAAAGTGAGCTACCTTGGTTAAGGTGTCCACTATGACCCAAACTGCATCATTGCCTCGTTGTGTCTTAGGTAGCCCTGTGATGAAATCCATGCACACGTCATCCCATTTCCATTGTGTGACTCGCAGTGGTTGGAGAAGTCCGACTGGCTTCTCATGTTCTGCCTTCACCGTATTGCATATGTCGCAACAGGCCACAAAATAGGCAATGTCTTTCTTCATTCCATCCCACCAGAATATTTGTCGAAGGTCTTCATACATTTTTGTACCTCCCGGGTGAATGGAATACGAAGATTCGTGTGCTTCTGATAGGATTTTCTGCTTTAAATCTGCCAGATTGGGTACACAAATCCTTCCAAGGAATCGAAGGATACCAAATTGATCCTTTGAGAAATCAGAGGTACGTCCTGCTACTATATTCTTGGCATGTTTCTGTAGGACGGTGTCAGCTGGCTAGGCCTTGCGGATCTATTCCTCAAGTGTGGGGGCAACTTCCAAAATATTAGCAAGACCAGCATCAACTATGACCAGGTTGAGTTGAGCAATCTCATCTTGAAGTTTAGGGGGCAAGGATTTTAATATGACATTTAGGCTGGCCGGCTTTCGACTGAGCGCATCGGCAACCACTTGGCCTTACCCGGGTGGTAATTTATTCCAAGATCATAATCCTTGAATAACTCAAGCCATCTTCGCTGACGGAGATTTAAGTCTGGCTGAGTAAATATATATTTGAGACTTTTGTGATCGGTAAAACTTTGGCACCTCTTCCCTATGAGGTAGTGTCTCCATATTTTTAGAGCATGAACCACCGCGGCCAATTCTAGATCATGAGTAGGGTAATTTCCCTCGTGGGGTCGTAGCTGTCGCGATGCATATGCTACTGCCTTGCCGTCTTGCATAAGTACGCATCCGAGTCCTTGTCTGGAGGCATCACAGTACACATTAAAATTGCGGTACATATCTGGAAGAGTTAACACGGTTGTGGTCGTCTGCCGTATCTTTTGCTCAGTGAAACTTTTCTCACAATCTTCAGTCCATTCAAAATTCTTATCCTTTTTGAGCAGCTCCGTCATGGGTTTAGCAATTTTGGAAAACCCATCAATGAAGCGATGGTAATATCTGGGTAGTCCAAGAAAACTCTGGATCTGTCATACTGTTGTGGGTGGCAACCAATCGGGCACATCGTTTACTTTGCTTGGGTCCACAGCTATACCTTCAGTGGATAGCACATGTCCAAGAAATCCAACTTGCTTGAGCCAAAACTCAAAATTACTGAATTCGGCATATAGTTGATGGTCGCGGAGTCGTTGTAGCACTACTCGGAGGTGTTCTCTATGTTCCCCTTCACTATTTGAATATATAAGTATGTCATCGATAAAGACTACCACGAACTTATCGAGGAAGTCCATTAATACTTCGTTCATCATATGCATGAAGAAAGCAGGGGCATTGTTGAGACCAAAGGACATAACTTTATATTAATAAAGACCGTATTGAGTGGTGATTGCGGTCTTAGGAATATCTTTCTTTTTAATCTTGAGCTGATGATATCATGTCCGTATATCAATCTTGGAGAATACCTTGGCCCCACTGAGCTGATCAAACAAGTCATCAATTCTTGGCAGCGGATATTTATTTTTGATGGTGACATCATTCAGCTGACGGTAATCCACACACATGCGGAGGCTTCCATCCTTCTTGTTCACGAAGATAGCAGGTGATCCCCATGGTGAAGAGCTGGGACGGATATATCCTTTCTGGAGCATTTCATCAAGCTGTTTCTTTGCTCCACTAATTCTGATGAGGGCATCCGGTAATAATTCTTGTATAACAGTGCGGTTCCGGGCACAAGATCTATTGCAAACTCAAGCTCTCGATCTGGTGGCATGCCTGTTAGTTCTTCTGGAAATACATCAGGAAATTCACTGATCATAGGAATTAATTCCAACTCAGCCACATCGTTGAAAACCATTTCTTTCTTGGGTATGCTTTTGCGAGAATAGAATTTGGTACTCTGCCCCTTCTGATTGGTCAAAGTGACTTCTCGAGTCGCGCAATTTATGCATACTAGTATTGGTTCAACCAATTCATACCCAAAATAACATCTAACTGTACAGATTCAATGAGTATCAAGGAAGTTGGAAAACGGACTCCGTTGATATTGATTTCCAGATCACGGCAGACCAGATTGCTCTTGATTAAGGATCCCAAGGTTTGTACCAGCATAGTCTTGCCCAAAAGAGAACAAGGAAATTTGTTTCGGGCAACAAAACTTCGAGAAATAAAAGAGTGGGAAGCCCCAGAGTCAAATAAAATTACGGCAGGAATGCTATTAACAGAAAACATACCAATGAGGACTTTGGGGTTTTCATGGGCTTCATCTGCGGAGAGGTGATGAATGTGCCCAGTGATGTTTTGCTGGTTCAGGCATGACTCCATAATGTTGACTTGTGGCCTGATTACTGCACTTGCTTTGCTGTATCTAGGACACTGTCTGGCATAATGTTCGTTTTGCCCACAACTGAAGCAAGAACTGTTACGCTGGCGCTCCTCGTACACTGGGTTGGTCACGACATTTTTGACTTGGTTAGTGGTCTTGTAAACATTTTGTTGCCAATTGGGCTTGTATTCCACCTAAGCATGCTGCCAGGTACGAGCCTTTTGCACCGGTTGCCCTTCCATCCTTGGTTCAAACTTGCGCTTGTGATCGTTATTAGCAGGCCTATCATATGATGCAAATTTGTGCTCCCTTTCAGCAATGAAAGATTTGTTCACCAAGGTTTGGAAGTTTGGGAAATCGAGCATACAGAGGGTACACCGGAGTTGCGAGTTTAATCCCCCAAGAAATCTGTCAATCTTTCTTTCTTCGGTGGCTACGTCAATAAGGAGTAACGGGCCAGATGATTGAATTTTTGCAAATATTCACCCACAGACTGATTTCCTTGGGTGAGTGTAAGAAATTCACGCTGCTTAGTCTTCATAATTCCAGTAGGGATATGACATTTCCGGAACTGATCCTTGAATTTTGATCAGGTAATTTCTTCATTAGCAGGCCACATGGCTTTTGCATTCTCCCACCATATGGAAGCAGCACCATTAAGATAACGAGTTGCAAATGGAACTTTATCCTCTTCTGCAGTACGGGCAATCTCAAGCTTCCTTTCAATGGTCCGCAACCAATCGTCCGCATCCAAGTAATCAATAACCTGACTGAAACTGGGAGGCTTGGTTCTCTGAAAATCTGATACCTTGGAGTGATGACCGTTCTGATTTCCATTCTTTCCAACCATAGCTTCAAAACTTCTTAACATCTCAGTCAGATCATTATTCCTCCTTTCCTCAAACATACGCGGAATTTGCTCGGTGGTAGGCGGATTTGGAGGTGGAGGCGGTGGTGGTATGTACGGCTCGGGAGAGTGTCCTGCCTGTCGGGCGGAACGACGAACAAGAACATCCTCGTGAGCGCTGCTACTGCTGCCTCCCCGCGGCATCCTATTATGGATTTTTCCCAAGACAACGCAACCGAGATGAGAATCATCCAATAGGAAATTGGGGAAAAGCCAGCAACAAACCCCGAGAGAAAACGAAATGATGAAGAAAATAGAACGAATAGAAGAAGTAAAGTTCCAACATAATTATACGTAGACTCATACATGAAAGGTAATCAACATGCCAGGTTCCACTACTCTCATACAAGAAACGAAACATCATGACTCGTACGGCTACATCCGTACACCATCCTGACAACTGTGAACACTCAGAAGCTATACTGCTCTGTTGGTGCTACGGGGTCCTCTCCTGAAGCGGGCTCAGATCCTGAACTGACGAGGTTAACTGAAACCTCTGGGTTAAAGGTAACATGATGGCGCTGCCTCAAGGGCTCTCCCTCCGGGGCAGCAGTAGGGTGAAGCATAGGAGATATAGGAGTAGTGAGAAGTGAAACTCACTTAGCAGGAGGACTGAGAGGATTTATTGTCGAGGCACCCGAGCTACTCGGAGGAGTAACCGGTGAAAGAGGGGAACAAGAACTGGCTGGAGTGTAAGGGGTAAATCCCATAGATGCTGGAATAGTGGAAGACCTAGTAGTGGATAAAGCAATACGAGTACGAGTTAGCTCTCGAGCCAGCTCGTGGATCATAAGATAGCTAGCAGTAATATAATGGGAAAGGTGGCTAGGACCACTATCAGACTCTGGGTCAATGATAGGGAAACGGACACGACCTTTGTCGTGCAGAAAAGGATAGTATTGGAAACCTGGGTGGTTCTGCATCCAGACCTCGCTGTAACGAAGCTCGACAAGGACCTCGAATGCAGCAAATTGGACGGCCTGGGAAGCGGTAGAAGCGTAACTGCTCCGAGAGGTACGAGTGTAAGTGCTGGAAGCAGAACTGGTGCGCAGAGTAACCACTGCCTGTTACTCATACACTGAGCCTGCTAGACGCTCCCGGTACACATGATAGACAGGGTCGTCTCCGAGATGGTACAACCGACGCCACACTTACGAAGGAGGTGTAGTGACGTGTACGGCATCAGCTGCAACTGGCACGGATACGGCACCGAAGCCATCTACACTCGCAACCATTAGTAAGTTAGTATAAAAATAAAACAAGTATATGCAAAGCAACAACCAGCTACACATGCTACCGGCACTCAACTTAAACTCATATCTAACATCCAGTTAACACGTTGTAGTCTAGCGTGGCCTACAGTCAGCGTAGCTCTGCTACCAATCGTTGTGTCACCCTGGCTTAGAGCAACTGGTTTACCATGCATTGCCAGCCCAGAGACCATGTTTTCTGGCAACACACAACATCTTGGTACAAAAAACATCCGCTTTATTGAAGCTAGCGGATCAAAGTTTATATTACAACAGGTAGCGAGGCCAAGCGGCACACATGGTGCGGTTGAACAATATGTATATTATTTAGTGAACATAAATGGGCCTCGGTCATAACAACAATGCGGCAGCGGAACAACGTCGTAGCGGAAATCCATAGCACCGGGACACCGATGTGTACACGATCTAGACTCGAACAACACTCCTTTCCAGCGAGACTTTCCTAAAATTTGGCATGACACGCCAGGTCAGTACTTTGAATGTACTTGCAAGCTTACAACAGGAATAAAAATAATGACAAACAATATCATGATAATTATTCAATTATTAAAATGCAACAATTTATATATCCAACATGCTGTGATCATGCTCTTGTGAGGGCAGTCCCTCGAATTGGCTTACCAACGGTGATCTCTCTTAGATCACAAACATACCAACTTCATGGTCTTAATTCAGGTTACCTCGTGATCTTTCTGGCGATCACAACCATGACTAACCCTTTGTCTCAAACATCTCGATGGTCTTCCCACCATCTACAATAGTGAAAAGTTCATGACTTAGTGTGAAAAGTTTTATTAAATGTTGACCCATGGTGTGACCTACTTTCGAGCGTGTCCGTAACCGTGGACTCGGCTATCGATAGATTAATTACACTCTGCAGAGTTTGTGCATTGTACCCACACCACAGAACCCATTGCCTCGCACTCCCATTCGGGTGGACCAACAACATTCCGAAGAAACCCCTCCATTGCCATGACACTCTCTCGGCCACTCTGACTCACTCCCCATCGGGCTAGTCCTTGGGGGCCCCGTGTCTACCAAAGACACAATGACCACCCTCGTGGCCAAAACATAAACTGTCCCAAACGGGGACACGGTACCATAATCTCAACAATGGGCACACAAGGTTATGTCTGCTTACCGAGCCAGGGTACCGCACGCCCATAACCTTCCCTAGTTGGAGGCACCGACCAGAGGCATGACAACGGACCGAATAAAGGCCTTCCCATAAAAGGCAAATGTGGTTGCACTGGGAAAAACTCGAATCAGTGGCACCATGACCCGGTCAACGATATATTCAAGTTGAGTTATTAACAGGTTCAACTTAAAATTAAGAATAACTGAAAGCACATTTGCTCCCTGGGTGGTTTTGGTAATTAATGACAACATACTTTGTGGTTGGACTAATGCTTTTATCAAGTATGTTTCAGGAAATCTAATCACATTGGCTATGGAAATGACTGAAGAAGTGGACCCCTCAAAATGCTAAGGCAAGCATTGGCAAAAGCTCAAGACTCCATTTTTGGTTTAGTGATCCAAGATCACATTGAGTCCATAGGAAAAGCCAATACTATTAAAAGGGGATGAGGTTGTGTTGATGATCTGGTTGCTCAAGTGCTTAGTGATTTAGCTCCTTCAACTATCAGCAACTTTCACTACTATACACACTCATAAGTAATCTCGGACAAACCGATTCTTCCAACTCAGTCCCACCGAGATGAACCACCTCAGCCATAAGCCAAACCCTAGAAAAATCGGTCAATCCGAGTTTGAGATCGGTCTCACCGAAACACGGGCTGCCAACCTTCTGTAACCGTTTGTCATCATATCGGAATAACCGAGATTGCATTTTCGGTCTCACCGAAATTGGCAAGCTCCTGTCTTGGCTAAAATCGGTCTCACCGAGATTGCATTTTCGGTCCCACCGAAACTGGCAAGATCCTGTCTTTGACTCAAATCGGACCAACCGAGATGGTATTTTCGGTCCCACCGAAAACCCCAACGTTCACTATATTTGAACTTTCGGTCTGACTGAGTTTTCACTTCGGTCTCACCGAGATTGCTCAATTATGTGTGTAACGGTTGGATTTTGTGTGGAGGCTATATATACCCCTCCACCCCCTCTTCATTCGTGGAGAGAGCCATCAGAAAGAACTACCACTCCTACCTTACACTTTATGAGAAGAGAACTACCTACCCTTGTGTTGAGATCAAGTTGCTCCATTCCTACCATATGAAACTTGATTTCTAACCTTCCCAAGTTGCTTTCCACTCAATCCTTTCTTCCACCAAAGCCAAATCAGTGAGGAGAGTTGAGTGTTGGGGAGATTATCATTTGAAGCACAAGAGCAAGGAGTTCATCATCATCTACAACATCTATTACCTTTTGGAGGGTGGTGCCTCCTAGATTGGTTAGGTGTCGCTTGGGAGCCTCCGTCATCGAGATGTGGAGTTGAACCAAGAAGTTTGTAAGGGCAAGGAGATCGCCTACTTCGTGAAGATCTACCCCGAGTAAGGCTAGCCCTCCGTGGGCGTAGGCCATGATGGAATAGACAAGGTTGCTTCTTCGTGGACCCTTCGTGGGTGGAGCCCTCCGTGGACTCGCGCAGCCGTTACCCTCCGTGGGTTGAAGTCTCCATCAACGTGGATGTACGATAGCACTACCTATCGGAACCACGGGAAAAATCATTGCGTCTCCAAATTGCGTTTGATCTTCTCCACTTCTCTTTACTACTTGTGCAATTTACTTTCCGCTGCCCATACTCTAGAATTGCATGTGTAGTGTGCTACTTGACTTGTGTGTTGTGCAAAATCTGCCAAAATCTGTCCTTGATAAAAGACAGAATTTTTATCTTGTCGAGTAGTCTAATCACCCCCCCTATAGACACTCTCACCTTCTTTGATCCCTCAATTGGTATCAGAGCTTTGGTCTCCATTGCTTTGGTTTACACACCATTGGAGGAAGATGGACGTGTCTACGTTTGGGAGTATTAGCCATAGAGTGCCTATTCTTAATGGAGAGTCATATAACTCATGGAGGTTTGAAATGCTTAGTATCTTTAAGAAGTACAATTTGTGCAAATATATTGAGAACCCCTATGTGCCTCCATTTGATCCCTTGCACCCTACCATGGATGAAGAGCTTGATTTGCTTTGTAACCTTAGAACTGTAAATCTTATCATTAGAGGGTTACCCGATGATTTGCTTAAGCTTGTTACAAACTTTGAGTGTGCCTATGCTATGTGGAAGTTCTTGGAAGAACTTTATCCGGACTACTCTATGAGAGGTCTTGATAAAATTCTATACAAGACTATTGAATTTGATAAGATGCACCCCAATAATCCTAACCTTGATAAATGCTTCTTTGAGCTTCGTGATCTTATGAAAAAGAAGGGTGATCCCGCTCTTATCAATGTTTTAATTAGAAATGCTCTTGCATTGCATTCCGAAGATTATTGTCACATTGACAAAACTAATGCAAGTACTTATCAAATTGACCTAGGTGTTGATGATGAACAATCTATGGGTCAATATGATGATGAGCATGAGCATGATGATGATTACTTCGATTCGGACGCCAAGCTAGACAAGGTCATGAAGAGTCTCAATCTCATGGCAAACCTGAGAGACTACATGTCCGGCGGAAAAGAGTGGATTCTTGATAGTGGATGCACCGATCACATGACCGGAGATAAAGACATGTTTCGAGAGCTTGCAAAGAACGATGGTCCACGCAAGTATGTGACTTTTGGAGACAACTCCAAGGGTAAGGTAATTGGCCTTGGTAAGGTGGCCATATCTCATGATAGCTCTATTCAAAATGTCATGCTTGTAGAATCTCTTGGATACAATTTACTTTCCGTGTCTAGATTAGCTGACTTTGGATTCAATGTGCTATTCACCAAAGTAGATTGCCAAGTCTTTCGTCGTGACAATCAAAACATGGCATTTACCGGTATCCGTAGAGGTGATCTATATATTGTTGATTTCACTAAGAAAGCCCAACCTAGAGCTTGTTTCATTGCTAAATCCTCTAAAGGTTGGTTATGGCATAGAAGGCTAGGACATGTTGGTATGCGTAATCTAGACAAGCTAATCAAAGGTGATCATATTCTTGGTGTTAAAGATGTTCTCTTTGACAAAGATAGACTTCGTAGTGCTTGTCAAGCAGGAAAACAAGTAGGTGGAAGTCATCCCGTAAAGAACATCACGACCACAAGGAGACCGCTTGAGCTTCTTCATATGGATCTCTTTGGTCCCAATGCTTACAAAAGCCTTGGTGGTAACTCCTTTGGTCTAGTTATAGTTGATGATTATTCCAAACTTACGTGGGTATTTTTCCTTGATGATAAATCGCAGGTTCAGAGAATCTTCAAGACCTTTGCCAAAAAGGCCCAAAATCAGTTTGAGGTGAAGATCAAGAAAGTTCGGAGTGACAATGGAACGGAGTTCAAGAACGCCAATGTAGACTCTTTTCTCGATGAGGAATGAATTCTACATGACTTCTCGGCCACGTACACTCCTCAACAAAATGGAGTTGTTGAGAGGAAGAACCGAACGCTCATAGAGATGGCAAGAACGATGCTTGATGAATACAAGACACCGAAGCATTTTTGGGGAGAAGCGGTCGAGACAGCTTGTCATGCTATCAACAGGCTTTATCTTCATAAGCTCCTCGGCAAGACATCATACGAGCTTCTCACCGGTAACAAACCCCAAGTGGGATACTTTCGTGTCTTTGGTTCAAAATGCTATATCCTTGATAAGCATCATCGGTCTAAATTTGCTCCTAAATCTCATGAAGGCTTTCTCCTTGGTTATGGATCAAACTCCCACACCTACCGTGTCTACAATAATTTCACCCGAAAGGTTGAAGAGACGGTAGATGTGAAGTTTGATGAATCTAATGGCTCGCAAGTAGAGCAAATGCCTATTGATGTAGGAGACAAGGACCCATTGGAAGCTATCCAAGACTTATCTATTGGAAAGATCCGTCCCATGGAAGTGAAGGAGAGTACCTCATCTACATATGTGGAGCCCCCTACCTCACGGCGTGATGAACCTCAAGGCAACATGGAGGCCTCCACAAGTGGAACTCACCAAGATGAGGAAGTGCAACAAGAAGATCCACCACAACCTCCTTCTCCACCGCCTCAAGACAACACCAACAACAATGAAGAAGAGGAAGATGAAGATGATGAGGAAGCTCAGCCACAACATCAACAAAAGCTATCCCGAGTTCGAGCAAGAGTCAAGAAGAATCATCCCGTGGAACAAATGATGAACGACATCAACTCCGGGAGAATTACTCGCTCTAAAACTCGCTTAGCTAACTTTTGTGAGCATTACTCATTTATCTCTAGTATTGAACCTATGAAGGTAGAAGAAGCACTTGAAGACCCGGATTGGGTGAACGCTATGCACGAAGAACTACACAACTTCGAGAGGAACAAGGTGTGGACTTTGGTAGAGAAGCCCAAGGATGATCAAAACATCATTGGAACCAAATGGGTGTTTCGGAACAAGCAAGATGAAGATGGACAAGTCATCCGCAACAAGGCTCGTCTCGTAGCTCAAGGTTACACACAAGTCGAAGGTATGGACTATGGTGAGACCTATGCCCCCGTTGCTAGACTTGAGTCCATTCGCATTCTTCTTGCTTATGCCAATCACCATGATATTACTCTCTATCAAATGGATATCAAAAGTGCTTTCCTAAATGGTGAAATTGAGGAGGAAGTATTTGTGAAACAACCTCCCGGATTTGTGAACCCCCAAAAGCCTAATCATGTTTACAAGTTGCACAAAGCTCTTTATGGTCTTAAACAAGCTCCTAGAGCTTGGTACAAATGCTTAACTAGCTTTCTTCTTGAAAAAGGCTTTGAAATTGGAAAGATAGACTCAACGCTGTTCACGAAAAGGGTTAATGGTGAACTATTTGTGTGCCAAATATATGTTGATGATATTATCTTTGGTTCAACTAACCCCCATTTTAGCAAGAAGTTTGGACAGCTCATGTCGGAGAAGTATGAGATGTCCATGATGAGTGAACTCAAATTCTTCTTTGGGTTGCAAATCAAGCAATCTAAGGAGGGTACCTTTGTCTCACAAACAAAGTACACCAAGGATCTCTTCAAGAAGTTCAACATGCAAGAAAGCAAAGGTATGAGTACCCCCATGCCTACAAGTGGACATAATGACTTGACAAAAGATGGAGAACCCGTTGATCAAAGGGTTTACCGATCTATGATTGGTTCTCTACTATATCTTTGTGCTTCTCGTCCTGACATAATGTTGAGTGTATGCATGTGTGCGCGATATCAAGCAGCCCCTAAAGAATGTCATCTTAAAGCTGTGAAAAGGATAGTGAGATATTTGATACACACACCAAACTTTGGCATTTGGTATCCTAAGAGGGCCTCTTTCGACCTTGTTGGCTATTCCGACTCGGACTATGCCGGTGACAAGGTTGATAGAAAGTCAACTTCGGGTACATGTCAATTCCTTGGTCGATCCCTTGTATCTTGGTCCTCCAAGAAACAAAATTCGGTATCATTATCCACTGCTGAAGCGGAATATATTGCTGCTGGTTCGTGTTGTGCTCAATTGCTATGGATGACACAAACGCTTAAAGATTATGGGATACATGTGAGACATGTTCCTTTGCTTTGTGACAATGAGAGTGCAATTAAAATTGGACACAATCCAGTGCAACACTCTCGAACAAAGCATATTGAAGTTCGTCACCATTTTATTCGTGATCATATTGCCAAGGGTGACATTAATCTTAAGCATGTTCGTACTGACAAACAACTCGTTGATATCTTTACAAAACCTCTTGATGAGAAAGTGTTTTGTCGCTTGAGGAGTGAGTTGAACATCATTGATGCTTCAAACTTGGAGTGATAACTCCATTGATGCATGCAAGGCATGAGCTCTCTTGACTAATCCTTGATATTTCTCTTATGATGATGATCATATGTCTTGGACACATTTGCCTCCTTGTATTGCATCTAACTCTTTGCAGGTACTTGGATGATCTACATTCCACAAGATTACCACACACTCAATTCATGAGTAATCTTGTCATTGACCAAGTATCTAGCCCTTTGGGATGTTGAGTTCAAGGAACAAAATTCCACATATCCTTTTTTGACATCTTATACATCTTGTATTTCACTCTTGTCATCTTGGATATCCTCGAGTATTTCCTTGCTTGCCTAACCCATGTAGGAAGATGAACTACACAAGTAGAAATGGCGCTCCAACTTCACATTCAATGAGCACCTACATCGAGCTTACCTACATGAGCAAAGCATCAACAAGCCCAAGGTATGTTCTTCACATCTTTAAGGAGCTTTACTCAAAGTCATGAGTACAAGCAGCTTCATAAGATGTGATCACATCAAATGCTTAATCGAAAAATGGCAACCCCATTTTGAGCTTAAATGATGAGTATGACCTATGATCAAATGTCCTCATTTGACTCCTAAGTCAACATACTCAAACATAGGTGACCTTGGCGCCGACCTTTATCTAGATGAAGTACATATGCTTTTGGAGTCTTTCTATTTTCTCTTATGTTCTCTCATTGAGTTTTCTTTAAACAAAAAAAAACTTCTTCTAGGAATCTTTTTCATTTCTTTTCTTATGTCTTTTTGAATATCCTTCTGGCTCTGATCAATTTCCCGAAAATCTTTTACAAATTCTTTGCAAATCTTTTGAAACATTCCTCGCAAAGTGAGCTGAATTATTTCTGTATTTCCTTGGAATTAAACTCGGCGTCACCGATTTATTTATTTCGGTCTAACCGAAAAGGGTCTACCCGAACTCAATTCGGTGTCACTGATTTATTTCCTCCAGGATATCATCTCCTGCAGCTCCACTCATTGTTTCTCTATGCATGTTCTTATTTGCCCTGTTGTGATTCTTAAGGATCCCACCTCTTTCTTTCCATCTTTCCTAACCTTCCTAGTTTGCTGTCCTTTTCGGCACTTGATGTCAAAGGGGGAGAAGACTTAGGGGGGGTAGGGGGAGAAGAGAAGACTTAGGGGGAGAAGAAAAGCAATCTTATCTTAAGGGGGAGAGAATCACATCAAAGCTTTGTCGTGTCTTACATTGGACATCATTCTCTTTTGGCATCATTCTTTTGATTTTGCTGTTTCCATCACATCCCTGTTCTGAGAGAACTCAAAGGGAGAGGAATCTTCACAATTGATATCTTATGGAAAGCAAAATCTCTCAGAGTTCATTGAAAATCTTTTAGTTTCGGAGACATGTTTGCTGGTTCAAGCCTGTGCTCAATATGAGACACTCTTTATACATGTCATCCCTGGCTTGGTACTCTTGATGTTCTTGCAGTTGGTTGAAGGAATACTCTTGTGTTATCTAACCTTGTTTTCCCAAGTTTATCCCTTCAGGTACAATGCCATGGAAACTCAAGGTAAGTATATGCATCTTGCAGAATGTGCATGATGGTGACTTGCTTGTAAATACTTGTTTGCAAGAAATCACCATGCACATATGCAGTATCACTCACTTCTTTTTCTTCTGCTCTGATGCATATAGCCAAGCTGCATGTAGCACATCTTGCTTATCTCTCTTGTGTGCTTGTGGTATTCCAAAACCAAAATTTATGAAAATCTTGCACACTTGTAGGGGGAGCCTGTGTACTACATGCTTGTCAAAGCTTTCATGATAATTCTGTCTTTCTTTTAATAAGCTTTGATGTCTTGTTTAGTGTGATTTTAGTGTGTTGCCATCAATTACCAAAAAGGGGGAGATTGAAAGCACATTTGCTCCCTGGGTGGTTTTGGTAATTAATGACAACATACTTTGTGGTTGGACTAATGCTTTTATCAAGTATGTTTCAGGAAATCCAATCACATTGGCTATGGAAATGACTGAAGAAGTGGACCCCTCAAAATGCTAAGGCAAGCATTGGCAAAAGCTCAAGACTCCATTTTTGGTTTAGTGATCCAAGATCACATTGAGTCCATAGGAAAAGCCAATACTATTAAAAAGGGATGAGGTTGTGTTGATGATCTGGTTGCTCAAGTGCTTAGTGATTTAGCTCCTTCAACTATCAGCAACTTTCACTACTATACACACTCATAAGTAATCTCGGACAAACCGATTCTGCCAACTCAGTCCCACCGAGATGAACCACCTCAGCCATAAGCCAAACCCTAGAAAAATCGGTCAATCCGAGTTTGAGATCGGTCTCACCGAAACACGGGCTGCCAACCTTCTGTAACCGTTTGTCATCATATCGGAATAACCGAGATTGCATTTTCGGTCTCTCCGAAATTGGCAAGCTCCTGTCTTGGCTAAAATCGGTCTCACCGAGATTGCATTTTCGGTCCCACCGAAACTGGCAAGATCCTGTCTTTGACTCAAATCGGACCAACCGAGATGGTATTTTCGGTTCCACCGAAAACCCCAACGTTCACTATATTTGAACTTTCGGTCTGACCGAGTTTTCACTTCGGTCTCACCAAGATTGCTCAATTATGTGTGTAACGGTTGGATTTTGTGTGGAGGCTATATATACCCCTCCACCCCCTCTTCATTCGTGGAGAGAGCCATCAGAAAGAACTACCACTCCTACCTTACACTTTCTGAGAAGAGAACTACCTACCCTTGTATTGAGATCAAGTTGCTCCATTCCTACCATATGAAACATGATTTCTAACCTTCCCAAGTTGCTTTCCACTCAATCCTTTCTTCCACCAAAGCCAAATCAGTGAGGAGAGTTGAGTGTTGGGGAGATTATCATTTGAAGCACAAGAGCAAGGAGTTCATCATCATCTACAACATCTATTACCTTTTGGAGGGTGGTGCCTCCTAGATTGGTTAGGTGTCGCTTGGGAGCCTCCGTCATCGAGATGTGGAGTTGAACCAAGAAGTTTGTAAGGGCAAGGAGATTGCCTACTTCATGAAGATCTACCCCGAGTAAGGCTAGCCCTCCGTGGGCGTAGGCCATGATGGAATAGACAAGGTTGCTTCTTCGTGGACCCTTCGTGGGTGGAGCCCTCCGTGGACTCGCGTAGCCGTTACCCTCCGTGGGTTGAAGTCTCCATCAACGTGGATGTACGATAGCACTACCTATCGGAACCACGGGAAAAATCATTGCGTCTCCAAATTGCGTTTGATCTTCTCCACTTCTCTTTACTACTTGTGTAATTTACTTTCCGCTGCCCATACTCTAGAATTGCATGTGTAGTGTGCTACTTGACTTGTGTGTTGTGCAAAATCTGCCAAAATCTGTCCTTGATAAAAGACAGAATTTTTATCTTGTCGAGTAGTCTAATCACCCCCCCTCTAGACACTCTCACCTTCTTCGATCCCTCAATAACCGGTGTCATAAAATGCCATGCAAATGCAACACAACATATGCATCACATATCATCGGAAATAACTAGGTCAGCTCTTTCCACACTAAGCATAAACATCAACAACTCCTAACACTTCTCTGGTTAGGATTAAACCTCAATTTAAATAGAATCTTTTCTAGCAAATTTTATCATATTTCTTATGCAAGAAGAATAACTCCAAATAATTACTTATATCCATAACCATATTAGTTATTCATGACAAAACTTACTTCTAGTTACTTCACCAACTTAATTAACTTCCAACTTTCTTTATACTAAACATGACAACTTAAACAAGCAACCAACAGAATATAATTAATAAAAGTGATTTAAATGCATGGATTAAATCATTCATTCAAGTTGAAAAATCACAAATATTGTAATGGCACCATGAAAATGTTGATGTGGCTTGCCTTAGTGTATATGAGGTTCACAAACCTCCTGGTGATCCTCAAGACAAGCTTCACCTTCTCAAAACATTTAAAAACACAAAAAGAAAACATCAAGAACCCTTCTGAAAATCACTAGAAAATCTAGACAGCAGAGAAAAAAAATCTCATTTCTAGCGAGCTGCTAGATTTCTAGACAAAGAACACAATGCAAAAAGAATCAATTCATTTGGACTTATGGTTAAAGAGTTATAGCTGTTTGTAGCTCTCTGGAAATAAAAAGAAAATTGAATTTAAATAAAATAGACTGGAGGGGGTGATGTCGAAGGTGTAAAGCCTCGGGGCACCACCACTCGTACCACTTCGCGCGCGTACTGAGAACCTGATTAGCGTGCCCTGCTAGTTAGGTGAGGGGGAGAGGGAGAAGGAAACAGAGGCGACCGCGGCTTCGCCGGAGCTCACGCCGGCGACGAGGGCTCCTTGGTCGAAACGAGAGGGAGGGATCGAGAGAGGGGATGGAGGCGCACCTGCCCGTACCCGTAGCGTAGTTAGGGGTGATCGGACGACGTTAGAATCGACCTCGCAAGTGGAGGCAGAGAGTGGTGGTGGCCAAGACGAAGACGACGACGAACATCGGCGAATCCAGTGGCTCCAACCAGGCGGAACAGTACCGCTGGAGAGTGGTGGAGGCCCTGGAAGGGTTGCCCAGGCCTGGGAAGGGCTGGAGCTACCGCGATGACCCGAGGGGATCGCCAACGAGCTCAAGCTCGGGGACGGCGGCCAACGGCCTGCCCGGCTGGGCTACGGTATCCTACGAGGTTGTGGGGTGTGTGGGAGTAGAGGATGGTGCTCGAGGAGGCTGGGGGTGGCTCCATTTATAGGCAAGCCGCAAGGGGGGGATCGGGCTCCGCTATCGACACCTGGACACTGCGCCCGGCGACGAGCGGCGTCAGTGAGAGGGGGAGAAGGCGACACAGCTCACGCGGGAACTGTGGGCGAATGGGGACGAGCACAGGATCGAGGAAAAGGCGATGAGCACAGTGCAAACTGCACTGTTACGTTGGCCGCACCGTGCCCGTGCTCGCTGCGGCGAGCTCCGGTGTCGTCGAGTGCCAGGGGGCAGTTAAGGGGGTTGGGACGAAGATGGTGGCGAGGTTTGGCGCACTATGGCAGTTGGGGAAGCGAGCACGCGCAAAACAGAGCCCTCGGCGGCACTCAGAGCGCGTCGACACACAGGTTGGCATCGTGTACAAGCATGGTCACCGCGTGAACTTTGCCCCCAGGCCGACTTACGTCCAAAGTTCATGTCTAACCTGTTGTTCGTCGTAGTTTTGAAGAATACCACTATTTGGTTTGGACCTAGACGCAGTAGAAAAGATTTGACAAGCCAGGTAAGTTTCTGATCAGTAACTTTCAGAGTTTACTAAGGTCAAACGGCTGGGAGTTTGGGGCTGGGTTTTGGAGGCTAGCAATCATCTACTAAGGTGATGATGCACAAGAAAAATCAGCCACAATAGAGCAAGTAAAATGGTAGTTGCTGTAGAAACCACCATTTCTGTCCAGAACAGAGAATATTTTCTGTAGCAAAAATATTCCAAAAAGTGGTGCAATATTTTTGCTCAGGAAGGTGCCCTAGGGTTCAAAGAATATTTGTGAATTTTCTCAGATTTTTGTGGGCAAGAAAAATTGGGGTTGCTTTGGAGCACATTGAGCTAGCTTGGGTTTTAGAGAGGAAAATGAATATTTTTCATTAAAGAAAAATATTCCAAATATTATTTTCGGGTGAACTAGAGAGGAAATGATGATTAGAAATGGAGTTGAGGCACTTGGGTGAAAGCCAAGGGTATCCAAGTGTGTAAGTCCAAGGAAAAGATTGAAAAACTCCAAATTTCAAAATCAATCCAAATTAAAATCAGGCAAATAAAAGAGGGCAAAAACCAGGCTGTCACATGTTGTGATGCCATGTTGTACTGCACATACCTGCATGTTATGCGTACGTGTAATGTGTATTGCTATGTGTGGGATCCAACACCTACTTGTTTACCCTTGGTAGCCTATCTTATGGGGATAATATAATCATACATAAAAGATTTCAGAAAATAATCAAATATTTCTCATAGATAATCTTGATTATAAACCCACAATTCATCAGATATCGACAAACACACTGCAAAAAAAGATTAAATCAAATAGATCTCCTCGAAGATCGAGGAGAACTTTGTATTGAGATCCAAAAAGAGATAAAAGCCATCTAGCTAATAACTATGGACCCGAAGGTCTGTTGTAAACTACTCACAACTCATGGGTGAGGCTATGGTGTTGATGTAGAAGCACTCCGCGGTAGATTCCCCCTCCGGTGGAGCTCCAGAACATGACCCAAGATGGGATCTCACGGGAACAGAAGGTTGCGGCGGTGGAATTAGTGTTTTCTCTGTTGCCTCGATGTTTTCAGGGTACATGGATATATATAGGAGGAAGGAGGGCATCGGGGGAGCCAGAGGGGACCCACGAGGGTGGGGGCGTGCCGAGGGGAAGGGGGCACGCCCTGGACCCTCGTGGCCGCCTCTCTCGTTCCCTCGTGTGTACCCCAAGTCTTCCGGGTAGATACGGTTCCAAAAATAACTCTCGCGAAGGTTTCATTCCGTTTGAACTTCGTTTGATATTCCTTTTCCGCGAAACCCTTGAATAGGCAAAAAGAAAGCAATCTGCACTGGGCCTTGGGTTAATAGGTTGGTCCAAAAACTAATACAAAAGTGTATAATAAAGCCCATTAAACATCCAAAACAGAATATATAATAGCATGGAACAATAAAAAATTATAGATACGTTGGAGACGTATCAAGCATCCCCAAGCTTAATTCCATATCTACCTTTGGTAGGTAAATGGTAAAAACAGAATTTTTGATGTGGAATGCTAACAAACATAATTCTCAATGTAATTTCTTTATTGTGGCATGAATGTTCAGATCCGAAAGATTCAAGACAAAACTCTATATTGACATAAGAATAATAATACTTCAAGAATGCTAACAAAGCAATCATGTCTTCTCAAAATAGCATGGCCAAAGAAAGTTATGCCTACAAACTCATATAGTCTGGCTATGCTCCCTCTTCATCACACAAAATATTCATATCATGCACAACCCCGGTTTCAGCCAAGCAATTGTCTTCATACTAAAATTTTTTCAAACCTTTCAACTTTCACGCAATACATGAGCGTGAGCCATGGATATAGCACTATAGGTGGAATAGAGTGGTAGTTCTGGAGAAGACAGAAAGGAGGAAGAAAGTCTCACATCGACTAGGCATATCAATGGGCTATGGAGATGCCCATCAATAGATATCAATGTTACTGAGTAGGGATTGCCATGCAACGGATGCACTAGAGCTATAAGTGTATGAAAGCTCATCAAAAGAAACTAAGTGGGTGTGCATCCAACTTGCTTGCTCATGAAGACCTAGGGCATTTGAGGAAGCCCATCGTTGGAATATACAAGCCAAGTTCTATAATGAAAATTCCCACTAGTATATGAAAGTGACAAAACAAGAGACTCTCTATCTTGAAGATCATGGTGCTACTTTGAAGCACAAGTGTGGAAAAGGATCGTAGCATTGTCCCTTCTCTCTTTTCTCTCATTTTTTTGGATGTTTTTTTATATTTAGCCCCTCTCTATATTTTTTTGGGCCATTTCTTTTTTATTTGGCCTTTCCTCACATGGGACAATGCTCTAATAATGAAGATCATCACACTTTTATTGACTTACAAGTCAAAGATTACAACTCGATACTAGAACAAAGTATGACTCTATATGAATGCCCCCAGTGGTGTACCGAGATGTGCAATGAGTCAAGAGTGACATGTATGAAAAATTATGCATGGTGGCCTAGCCACAAATACGATGTCAACTACATGATCATGCATGGCAATATGACAATGATGAAGTGTGTCATAACAAACGGAACTGTGGAAAGTTGCATGGCAATATATCTCGGAATGGCTATGGAAATGCCATGATAGGTATGTATGGTGGCTATTTTGAGGAAGGTATATGGTGGGTGTATGGTACCGGCGAAAGTTGCGCGGTACAAGAGAGGCTAGCAATGGTGGAAGGGTGAGAGTGCGTATAATCCATGGACTCAACATTAGTCATAAAGAAATCATATACTTATGCAAAAATTTACGAGTCATCAAAACAAAGTAATCAACGCATGCTCCTAGGGGAAGGGTTGGTAGGAGTTAACCATCGCGCGATCCCAACCTCCACACAAAGGATGACACTCAATAAATACCTCATGCTCTAACTTCGTCACATAGCGGTTCACCATACATGCATGCTACGGGAATCACAAACTTTAACACAAGTACTTCTCAAATTCATAATTACTCCACTAGAATGACTCTAATATCACCATCCTCATATCTCAAAACAATCATCAAGCATCAAACTTCTCATCATATTCAATGCATTTTATATGAAAGTTTTTACTATAATCATCTTGGATGCCTATCATATTAGGACTAGTTTTATAACCAAAGCACATTACCATGATGTTCTAAAAGACTCTCAAAAGGATATAAGTAAATCATGGGAGATAAACAATTTCTAAAAAAGAAAACCACCACCGTGCTCTAAAAGATATAAGTGAAGCTCTAGAGCAAAACTATCTAGCTCAAAAGATATAAGTGAAGCACATAGAGTATTCTAACAAATTCTAAACCATATTTATCTCTCTCAAAAGGTGTGTCCAGCAAGGATGATTGTGGCAAACTAAAAAGCAAAGACTCAAATCATACATGACAATCCAAGCAAAACACATATCATGTGGTGAATAAAAATATAGTCCCTAGTATAGTTACCGATAGATGAAGACGAAAGAGGGGATGCCTTCCCGGGGCATCCCCAAGCTTAGGCTTTTGGTGGTCCTTTAATTTTACCTTGGGTTGCCTTGTCCATCCCCAAGCTTAGGCTCTTGCCACTCTTTGTTCCATAGTCCATCAAAGCCATATTCAAAACTTGAGAACTTCACAACACAAAACTTAGCCAAAAATCTCGTGAGCGCCGTTAGTATAAGAAAACAAACCACCACTCAAAGGTACTGTAATGAACTCATTATTTGTTTATATTGGTGTTAAAACTACTGTATTCCAACTACTCTATGATTCATATCCTCCAATACTACTCATAGATGCATCAAAATAAGCAAACAACACACGAAAAACAGAATTTGTGAAAAACATAACAGTCTGTAGTAATCTGTAACTTTCGAATAGTTCTATAAATCCAAAAACTCGAAATAAATTGGTAAATGTGAGGAATTTTTCTATTAATCATCTGCAAAAAGAATCAACTAAATAGGACTCTCTAGTATAATCTGGTAGCTAATCTCGTGAGCGCTAAAGTTTCTGTTTTTTTACAGCATGATCATATAAACTTCACACAAGTCTTCCCAAAGGTTCTACATGGCACACACTAATTAAACACAAAACCACATCTAAACAGAAGCTAGATGCAATATTTATTCCTAAACAGAAGCAAAAACAAAGAAAATAAAATTGGGTTGCCTCCCAACAAGCTCTTTCTTTATATCCATTCAGATAGTCTGGAGAATTCAATGATGCTCACACGAAAGATAAGAATTGAAGCACAAAGAGAGCATCATATAGTATGTGAGAATCAAATCTAAGTCTAATATACTTCCTATGCATAGGCATTTTATAGGAGAACAAATTAGCAAGACAAGCAAGATCAAGTATATGCGAGGAAGAAGAAAGAAACAATAGCAATTTCAACATAACGAGGGGTAATTTAGTAACATGAAGATTTCTACAACCATAATTTCCTCTCTCATAACAATTGCATGTAGGATCGTAAGAAAATTCAATAATATAGCAATCACAAAACATATTCTCAACACGATCCACATGCATACGGAGTTGACACTCTTCCAAAATAGTGGCATCAACATTAACTAAAGTCATGACCTCTCCAAACCCACTTTTATCAAAAAATTCATAAGATTGAATGATCTCCAAATATGTGGGATCTAAAGTTGGCACTCTTACAAATCCACTTTCAATATTATTGCAAACTTTATTATCAATCTCATATTCATCATGGGTCTTAAATAAATTTTCAAGATCATAAGAAGAATCACCCCAATCATGATCATTGCAACAAGTAGTGGACATAGCAATACTAGCATCCCCAAGCTTAGGGTTTTGCATATCATTAACACAATTTACATTAATAGAATTAATAACATCATCGCAGTCATGCTTTCTATTCAGGGAGCTATCTCGAATCTCTTTAAACACTTCATCACAATTTTCAGATTCATGAATTTCAAGCAAAACCTCATAATGATAATCTAGTGCACGCAGCTCACTAGCAATTGGTTCATCATAATTGGATCTCTTAAAAAGATTAGCAAGTGGATGAGGATCCATAATTTAGCAAGCAAAGATGCAAGCTAATAGAAGGCACATGGCAACACAAGCAAACAGAAAGGCGAACGGAAAAAGACGAATAAAACAGCAAAGGTTAAGTGGGGGAGAGGAAAACGAGAGGCAAATAAATGTAGTGCGAAGGATAAGGGTTTGTGATACATACTTGGTATATGACTTTCGCGTAAGCCTCCCCGGCAACGGCGCCAGAAATTCTTCTTGCTACTTCTCGAGCTTGCGTTGTATTCCGTCGAAGAGGAAATGGTGATGCAGCACTGTAGCGTAAGTATTTCCCTCAGTTTTTGAGAACCAAGGTATCAATCCTGTAGGAGACCACGCGCGAGTCCCTCGCACCCGCACAAACAAATAAGAACTTCGCAGGCAATGCGATAAGGGGTTGTCAATCCCTTTACGGTCACTTATGAAAGTGAGATCTAATAGATATGATAGTATAATATTTTTGGTATTTTTGGATATAAGAACAGAAAGTAAATAAAGCAAAGTAAAGTAGATGGAAGATTAATATGTTGAGAATAGACACGGGGGCCATATGTTTCACTAGTGGCTTCTCTCATGATAGCAGAATTCTACAGTGGGTGAACAAATTACTGTCGAGCAATTGATAGAAAAGCGAATAGTTAAGAGAATATCTAGGCATGATCATTATATATAGGCATCACGTCCGTGACAAGTAGACTGAAACGATTCTGCATCTACTACTATTACTCCACACATCGACCGCTATCCAGCATGTATCTAGAGTATTAAGTTCATAAGAATAGAGTAATGCTTTAAGCAAGGTGACATGATGTAGAGGGATAAACTCAAGAAATATGATATAAACCGCATCTTTTTATCCTCGATGGCAACAATACAATATGTGCCTTGATGCCCCTGCTTTCACTGGGAAAGGACACCGCAAGATTGAACCCAAAGGAAAACACTTCTCCCATTGCAAGAACTATAGATCTAGTAGGCCAAACCAAACCGATAATTCGCACAGACTTTCAAGGATATTATAATCATACATAAAAGATTTCATAAAAGAATCAAATATTTCTGATAGACAATCTTGATCATAAAGCCACAATTCATCGGATCTCGACAAACACACTGCAAAAAGATTATATCGAATAGTTCTCCTCGAAGATCGAGATGAACTTTGTATTGAGATCCAAAAAGAGAGAAGAAGCCATCTAGCTAATAACTATGGACCCAAAGGTCTGTGGTAAACTACTCACAACTCAATGGTGAGGCTATGGTGTTGATGTAAAAGCACTCCGTGGTAGATTCCCCCTCCGGCGGAACTCCGGAACAGGCCCCAAGATGGGATCTCACGGGAACAGAAGGTTGCGGCGGTGGAATTAGGGTTTTCTCTGTTGCCTCGATGTTTTCAGGGTACATGGATATATATAGGAGGAAGGAGGGCATCGGGGGAGCCAGAGGGGGCCCACAAGGGTGGGGGCGCGCCAATGGGGAGGGGGGGCGCCTTGGACACTCGTGGCCGCCTCTCTCGTTCCCTCGCGTGTACTCCATGTCTTCTGGGTAGATATGGTTCCAAAACTCTCGCGAAGGTTTCATTCCGTTTGGACTCCGTTTGTTATTCCTTTTCTACGAAACCCTGAAATAGGCAAAAAAAACAACAATCTGCACTAGGCCTTGGGTTAATAGGTTAGTCCCAAAAATAATATAAAAGTGTATAATAAAGCCCATTAAACATACAAAAACAGAATAAATAATAGCATGGAACAATCAAAATAATAGATATGTTGGAGATATATCACTCAGCACCGCCCGAGGCCACCGTTCGACGCGGCTCGGCCCCAGCTACCAGCAGAGCACATCCATGCATGCAGCCTCCGCCTGTAGCTCAAGTCCGGCGTGCTTCCTCCGTGGTTATGGTCGCCGCCGGCGAAACTCCAGCGACGGCCAACGTGGCACCGTCATTAGTCCTAACCACTGCCAGCTAAATGTCCCACAACCATTGACAGTGAGCCCTACACCTGGTCAAACCCCAGTAAGTAGAGGGTTTGACCGCGCTTAGTCCCTGTGTCACTGACGTGTGGAAACCACAGGTCAAGTTTGACCTCGACATCCCCATTTGACCCGCTGACGTCGGCATGAGGTCATGTTGATGCAATAAAGCTTTTATGTGATTTTAAATAAATCAGAAATGATTTATTTATTTCAGAAAATAGCTAAAACTTCTAAAAATCATAGAAAGTAATCTATAACTCCAATAAAAATAATTTATATATGAAAAATTATCAGAAAAATATGGGGAATCTTTTTATGGCATTGTCATGCATGCCTGAACAACTTAAGGTTGCTATATATGACAATTTGATTAAATGGCATTTGAAAATGTGTTATATGGAGTTTGAATTTGAACCTAGAGTTCAAACAACTTCATTTAAATCGTTAGTAGTGGCATTAGCTCAATCAACATCATATTGCCATGTCATGATCATGCATCATATTGTTGCATTGCATTGATTGTGTTCCTTCTCTGTTTGTCGATATTGTCCCCTCTCAGTGGACGTAGTTCTGACGATGAGTTCGATGACACCGATGAAGCATATTACTATCTTCAGAAGTGTCAGGCAAGCAAAGCCCCTTGTTCATTCTGATACACTCCCACACTCTCGCTTCTGCTCTCTTTTATTGCATTAGGACAACAACGATTCAACCGTTACATGTTGCGGTAGTTGAACCCCTTTCCTCTACATGACCTGTCATTGCCACAGTAAATAGATGAAAGCCACTAGAAGGAGTATGAGTTGTTTGAGCCCTGATGTGGCTACTCATTCATGATTTTTTGTCATGCCTGCTACTACTTAGAGATGCGTCAGGTTTGATTCATCGGGGATGAATTGGAATGGTGATGAACATGTCCAACTGTGTGTGAGCTAAGTGTGTGAACACAATTTGGTAAGGTAGCGGTGAGAGGCCATGTAGGAGTACATGGTGGGTTGTCTCATTGAAACCGTCCTCACCAACTGAGTTCTTTGTTTGTGATCCATGAACAGCTACTACCACGCGTTGGGCCCGAAACCAATGGGCCCTCTCGACTTATTAACCGCCCTTGTCCTCTGTCTAGGAGTTGCAAGTAGTTTTTGGTGTTTGTAGTATGCTGGAGGCCGTGCGCAGCGCTGAACCAAGGGGTGGGTTGTGATGTGGTAGACACGTGGCACGGTGTACCAGACGCCCGTTTGGTGCCTCAGGAACCAAGTACACATCATCCTGGGCCGTATGTGGAAACATCGGCTGGACTCCCTGCGGATGGAACCTGAATAGGTGATAAACCTGGACTAGGGACTTGTGTGGTTAGTCAGGTCATGGCCGACACCCTCGCCAGGCTTCCTCTTGAAGGTTGCCGAGATACATAACGTGTACATGGCGGTAAGTGGCGAGAGCGTGTGTGAAGAAGTACACCCCTGCATTGTTAACATCATCTATTCGGATAGATGTGTCTGTGGTAAAGGACTTCTGGGGTGCCTATAGAGTTCATAGAAAAGTGTAAGTGGATACTCTAAAATTCGCAAGATAAGTGTGAGTGCTATGGATGTCCTTCTCGTAGGGAGATGGCAGCGGATCCATAGTGGTGTATTGATATGGTGAATATGTGGACTCGTGTGCGCCACCTCAAAGAGTTACCAGCAGTCGTAGTACAAGATAGCCACTGAGTCAAAGCTGGCTTGCTGCAGTTAAACTCCACTAGCCTTTGTTGATACTGATGCATACTTTGCTAGTTCTGATGTAAGTCTTGCTGAGTACATTTGTACTCACGTGTGCTTAATTTGTGTTTTTGCAGAGAGACTTCGGTCTCACTAGTGGTTCCGCGTGGACTTCGACGTTTAGCTTGTTACCTCAGCTATGATTTTGTACCCTTGGGAAGGTCTTGTAGATAGCCAGGATCTAAAGCCTTCTTCATTTTCAGATGTCTGTAACCAGACATGTTTATGCTTCTATTGTCTGTATGCTTTGTATGTTGGGTCATGAGACATAATGCTTGTAATAAATGCTATGTTGGCTCTTCTGGGCCTTTATCTATATGAGTTGTTGACTTATGTTGTGATGCCATGTTGTACAACACATACTTGCATGTTATGTGTACGTGTAATGTGTATTTCTCTGTGTGGGATCCGACACCTAGTTGTTTACCGTTGGTAGCCTATCTTATGGGGAAATGCCTCCTAGTGCTTCCATTGAGCCTTGGTAGCTTGCTACTGCTCCGGAACACTTAGGCTGGCCGGCATGTGTCCTTCTTCATTCCTGTGTCTGTTTCTTCAGGGAAATTTCACGTGTTGTTCCTTTAAGTCCTTATAGCTTGCTACGATTTGGGTTCATACGTTGATGACCGACACGTTCGTTGCTGGGTCGTGTATGCATGTCCCTGTAATTTAGCGCCACTTTTGGTTTATAACTAGTCATGTCGACCGGGGTTGTCTGTCATATGGATGCTAGATACACTATCATATTCGTGAGCAATAATAAGCAAACGGTCCCGGGCCAGGTAAGGTGGCACCCATGGGGGATAGCATGCGTGAGGCCGCAAAGTGATATGATTTGTTACATGCTAGATCGGTGTGACTTAGGATCGGGGTCCCGACATGATGTTGTATTCATGTGGAGTTGTATGACTTGTATGTAGCCCCATCTATTTATGTAATGGTACAATGTAATGATATCCATCTTGCTAAGCGCTCGAAAAGCGGTTGTGCCCTAGTCACAAAGTTATCACATGATCGGGATAGAATCGCATCTTGGGTGTGACAAGTTGGTATCAGAGCCTCGACCGACCATAGGAGCCCCCTTGCATGATCATAGAAAGGCTGTTGTCGAGTCTATCAATTTTTTTCGGAGTCTCGTTATATCGGAGAGTAGGAATTCTTTTACTCCTTGGCCCCTTCGTCGCTCTGGTGAGGAATCTTGACGTAGGTGTTTTGAATTATTAATATTCCCCGTCAATTTTTTTTAGGATCACACAGTTAGTTTTTCGTTCGTTGCAATGTCAGCTCTTGTCATCCGGTGCACTTCTCGTCAAGTTGATTCGATCCTCCTCATCGTTTTCTCCGTCCGATGTGGTCTTTATTTTTCCCACCCGCCCACCCCTTTTCTTCTCGGAGCCGGAGTCCTTAATCGAGTATCCATTCTACTCGTGTGATGCTTTGCTTTCTTTCCTCAATTGTTTCAACTGGTGAGTTCTCGTCTACTCAGGCATCCTTCATCTCTCTTCTTCTTTGATGAATTCTCCTCTCATTCGTCATTCATCATCTCCTTTTATTCTCTGGTGGATTCAATTCCAATTTTAAGTGTTCATCATATTCTTTTGCTTGTCCAAATGTTTTCTCCTTGCTCGTTCGCTTCTAGCCATTTAATCATTCTGGAGTTTCGAGGACATCTCAGAAGATTCGTGTTTGCGTTCAATTAATTCGAGGTTGTCACCTCATTCGAGTCTTTCAATTGTTCTGGTGCATCATATCTCCCTCAAATAATCGTTTCCAATGGTGTTTCTTTTCAGTGGGCTCATAACCCACAGGTCTTTTCCTAGGATCTTCCCTGACTCTTCTAATTTTCCGGAGTGATTCCCAAATTGTTTTGAAGTGTGACATAAGTATGGATTCCATCAGTCATATGCCTTCTGCAAGATCGATTTCAAATTCATTAGATCGTTGGTTCAACTTTTCCTTTTCATTCGTCCGGAGTTTCTTAATAATTCTTGGTGGTGTTCCTAGTCGTCATTTGAAGACCGAAGAAGAGTTTTACTCTAATTCTTGTATGTTCTCTTGAAGATTCTTCTTTCAAGATCGTTGCTATCTCCTTAAGTGTTCCGATCAACAAGAATTCTTTTCTTAACCATCCGGAGTATTTCATGAATTCTTTCCTTCTTATTCCGAAGACCATAATTTCAGAAGAGTTCTTCGTTCTCAGTTTTCAACTTCGTCCTCCAACTATTCTTAAATGTTGCCTCTTCGTCCGTCTCCATATTCTTCCGATGCTTCGTCCAATATCATTTAATCAGTTCGCGATCACTTTGTTCTCTTGTATCCAAGTTTCCTCATGTTCTTTATTCTTCCCGGCGATTCATTCTATTTTCTTCATTCATTTTTAAATTCTTCCAGGTGGCTTGTTCTTTTCTTCACTAGGTTTCAATTCTTACGGTGGTTCGCTCAAGAGTTCTTTTCCTGTGTTATCATATCAATTTATTCGTTCGCTCCAATCCAATCGGTGGTTCATGAAGACTTTCTCAAGTTCGCGCTATACCTCCCTTTAATCTTTTCAACGTGAATAAGTCGTACGCAAATCCATTGATTCTCATCAATTTAATTGATGAAGGATAAACATAACATAATTCTTATTCTTTCGTCAAGTTGATTTAATCCCTTCCTTTGGAGTTTGTTCATGATGAATAAATTCTAATCCCAAGAGTTCTCGTATTTTTCTTTTCTGGAGTTCGAAGTTTCCTCGGGCATCTTAGCGGAACCTCCATCTAAATCATTGCAAGGCTTATATTCGTATTCTTGCATCCTTCATCTCTATATCATCATCCTTTTGTTACCGGAGTTCTCCATGGTGGTTCATCATATATTATTTAATTCATTCTTCAAGTGTTCATCAAATTCTTGTGGAGCAGCTCAAGCATTATTCTTCTTGCAATCGAGATGCAAATATTTCTCCGTATTATTTGTAAGTGGAGTTTTGCAATTCGGTGTTCTTCTCAGCTATTCAATCTTTTAGTTGTGGTACAAATTCACCTCAAGTTTTGAGAATTTTTCTATAAGCCCACATCAAGCTAATTCTTATGTTGTTGATTCTTCAACAACTCCGTTCAAGCCTTACTTTTTTAGATGCTCTTTCGAATTCATTTGTGGCAGAAGTTGCCATCTTCTTGTCCATTCTTTTCATTCCACTCTTTAAATTCTTCCGAAGGCATCGTTTTGTTCATATCGTCAAGTAATATTCCATCTTCTCGAGGTTATATTCTATCCCTTCCATTTTCAGCTGGAGTGCTGCCCAAATCCCTTCATTCAAATTCCTTTTCTATCTCTTATTGGTCTGAGTGGTTTCAAAATCATTCTTGTTCCTTCAGCTCTTGTTTCATGTCTTTTTTTCCACCTATAGGGTTCTCGTTTATTCCCCGTTCCATTGTTGTAATGGAGCTTCTCAATCTCGTTTGTATGCATTGTGTTCTTTCTTTCAAATTGTCAACCACTCAAGATTCCTTTGTTTCAGTCATTTCTCAAAGATGAACTTTGTTCTTCCGATTATTTCCCTTCGGTCTCGTTCCTAAGATCTCGAGACGAGATCTCTTGTTAGCCGGGGAGTGTTGTGACACCCCGAGACCGATGCGCCAGATGTCATCCTCCTATTCGTTGTCGTTGCCATGTCATATGCTTGCGTGTTGCACTTTGACATGTCATCATGTGCATTTCATCTGCATAGTTTTCAAAACTTGCATTCTTTCATAGCTGCTCGTCTCCCGGTTCTCTCTGTTGTCCGATCTGAGTTTAGACACTCTCTCACGAACTCGCCGCACCTTCCAGATCTCGTTTTGTGAGCGGGATAAAACGTTCTCAGAATGGGCCGAGAGTTGATGTGTGGTCTTGGTATATTACCGGTAGACTGCCTATCAAATTTCGTTCCATTTCGAGGTCGTTTGATGCTCCAATGGTTAACGCATTAGCCGAAACCCTCCTTCTCTTTGTAGCCCAGCAACCCTCCACAACAGCCCTCTAGCCCATCTAAAGCCCCTCCATGCTCTTCGCCATTGGATCACGATTGCGTGTGTGAAAACCGCTCTGAAAAATAGCACTCCTAGCTCCCTCCGCCTATAAAAACACCTCCCCCGTCCAAATCTGGGAGAGAGAGCACCCTAACTCTAATTCGCCTCGTTTTCCAAGCCCCAACAGTGCAGACGCCACCTCCCATCGCCAGGGCCCGCCAAGCACACCGCCAGACCGACTGAGCCCATCTAGGCCCGAGCGCGCCGCCGCCCGTGCCCGCCTCGCCGAACTTCGTCGGCCACCACCTCCACCTTACCTAGCAGGTCACGCGAACC
>LR738715.1:391031139-391184381 GCA_902687465.1 Secale cereale | reverse complement strand
CCTGGCCGCTCCGCCCCGCAGCTCCTCCCGCCGGTGACCCACCGCCACCACCTCGCCGGCTGGACCCATTTCGCCTCACTCCAGCACTGCGCCCCGCGCCTGTAACTGTGCAGGCCGAGCCGCACCTCACCGCCTCCCGCGAGATCCGCGTTGGCGCCGACTCAGAGAAGCCCGCCTCAACGTCCGCGCCTCCCCATGCTCCGCCCTCACCCGGATCCGGTATGGCATCATGTAATGCCCAGGATGGGACTATACCTCCTACGTGTCGAGGCACGACTTAAAGGTATAAGCCCATTCTGGTATTATCTCAAGTTTGGTATCTTTGCATAACTCATGTAAAAATAGGGATGAAATTGCAAAAAGGAGATAGTTGGCTTACACTCGCCACTTCACACAATACATTACATAAGCAAATCATCATTCAAAACATCACAGCCCATCTAAGGGTAAGATCCAAAAGAAAGATACCAAAACAACATAAAGCCACAGGTCCAGATTGAATCCTAGTAGAAACCACTACTGATCGTCGAAAACGTCACAAGCATACGGCCACTCTCTTCATCGAGCTCCCAGTGAAGTAGTTGAACCAGCTCCTGCATCATTCTCGGCTGAACCTGCATCTGGTGTTGTAGTATCTATGAGCCACGAGGACTCAGCAATCCCATAACCATGGGTATCAAGACTAGCAAAGCTTTATGGGTAGGAAGAGGTAAAGTGGCGAGGTTGCAGCAGCGGCTAAGCATAATATGGTGGCTAGCTTACGAGTACAAGAATAAGGTGAGCATCTACGCAAACGATCGCAAAAGTAGTGATCGCTAAAGATCCTGAACTACATACGAATCAAACATAACCCCACCGTGTTCTCTTCTCAAAGTGAAAAGAGATAGTCACGGTTACTCACACAGTTGTGTATTTTACTTCGGATCATCTGTCAAGTTTTCTAAAACCAGACATTAACAAATTCCAATCTGCCACATAACCGCGGGCACAGCTTCCGAAAGATCATAACCCTGCAGGGGTGTCCCAACTTAGCCCATCACAAGCTCTCACGATTAGCTGAAGTGATAAATATAATATCATCACCCCTTATCTTAGGGAAATCCGATCAGGCTCGGCATCCCGGTGCACAAGACATTTCGACAATGGTAAAACAAGTCCAGCAAGACCTCCCGGTGTGTCGACACCCTGATAGTAGCCGCGCGTATCTCGTCTCAGGCCACATCCGGATAGGTGATCCTACGAGTAAAACCAAACCTCGAGTTTCCCCGTGGTGGCCCCGCAGTCTCCCCGTTTGCGACCAACACCATCTGCACTGGCCCCCCCTGCTATGTAGAAAGAATCCTCGGGTAGCGCTAACTCCCTATGCAATTTAATTAATTAATTAAGTTGTTATTATGAGCAAATTAAAACCAAAGTTGGGCCTTGCTGGAGGAGTTTTATTCAAAGTCGAACTGTCAAGGGGTCCCCATCCACCCATCGTGTAAGGAACGCAAAATCAAGGAACATAATGCCGGTTTATCGGCGCCTAAGTGGCATGAGTGGAACAAAACACCGAGCAAAAGGCCAAGCCTTCCACCCATGCCCAGTATATAGGTGTGTTAATAATAATTATAGATATTGTGATATATCCAACAACAAGTTCCCTCCTGGAACGAACTTCATCTTCACCTGCAACTAACAATGCTATAAGAGGGGCTGAGCAAGCGGGTAACATAGCCAAACAGTGGTTTTGCTAGGAAGGTTTCAAAGGTTAGAGGTTTCATGGCAACAAGGAGAGGCTGACATAAAAGATGGGTAGCGCGACCTGTAACGATAGCATCGAGACAACTAAGCATGGCAATGGTAGTAAAGGTATCCAAGGGTATGATCATCTTGCCTGGGATTCCGCAAGGGAGAAGAACGCGTCCATGAAGTAGACGGAGCAACATAGACGAGCGAATCCTCACAACTCCGGAACGAAACCGAAGCTAACAAGAGAAGCAACCGGAAAGAAGAAAACAACACGGTAAACACACAAGCATAGACATGACATACGATGCACATCCAAGTATGATGCATGTCCGGTTTAATATGCATGGCATGGCAAAGTGCACAAACAAGTACTACAAGTTAAGTGGAGCTCAATATGCAACGAGTTGCATATTGACGAAACACCACATTTTAATTATTTAATTGACTCTCGTTTACTTACAAGACAAGGTTAAATGTTTTTTAACATGGCAAGAGGTGAAGCAAAAACAAACTACCTATTTAGGCAATTTAAATGAGGCCGGAAATAACAACAACAATTCCGGGAAAATCCCCATGAGCATGTTTAGCAATTTTTAAGCAAACAATAATTTACACATTTAAATGTTGTTAACATGATGCGGATGACATGATCAAGTTTTATGCAATTTAGTTAAACATTAACATGAAGAGATAAGGAGTATTTGTCACCGTGGTGGAAGAAAGGGGTGCCACGGCAACGATCCGAAAATGATGCAACACAACATCTCAGTTCCGGTAACTCGTTGATAGTCCGGTGCAAAAGATGACGGAGAGCGTGTCAAGAGAAAGGTGGGGTGATCCCATCACCGGGTTCCCACGGGTCGGCGACGAGGCAACCGAGGAGCATGACCAAAGACAAAACGGGCACGAGCAAACATTCGATACATCTCATACAATACATCACATGCATTCCATGGGTCATCGTCTCGGGGTTATACCTTCGAAGCGTTCGTACTCGGAGGGGTTTGAGGTCGAGGGACGTAGTGGAAGTAGTGGAAGTAGACGTTCCGTGGCGGGATGTAGTCGAACACGGGTCGTAGAGGAAGTAGTGGTCGTGACGGTAGTGGAAGTAGTTGTACACGGGTCTTCGGCGACGGTAGTCGTTCACGTTTTCGTAGAGGAACTTGGCGTATCGTCATGTAGTCGTACACGTTCCGTAGATGTACAAGTCGTCGGTAGAGGTACTCATCATCGGAGAGGAAGTAGCCACTCGGGCGTCGAGGTACTTGGTTTCTTGGCGAATCCAGGACGGTCTTGTGACTTGCCGGTCTTGGATCTTGTGACGAAAGTGGTGCAAGGAACTTGCGTTCCGGTCATGTAGTCGTTCGGGCGATGGAGTCCAACTTGGCGTATCCGGTGCACACACAAAAACAACCACACTCAGGCTTCATGGAGGCATCGGTTCCAGCCGCTCTTGCTCGGGAGGAGGCACTGCAAGAACGATCGGAGGTTGCCCGCAGCAGGACGAAGTGGTCGGCGTCGGTTGCCGGAGCAGAGGACATGGCCCGGCGGCGACGAGGTACTTGGCGAAGGAGGGCGCTGCTGGTGGCCCGGGAGGCCGGAGCAGAGGCGGGAGATGGGGGCGCGACGCGTCCATGGCGGCAGGAGGAAGCTAGAGGAACGAGGAGGCAGGAAGTGGAGACGCGGCTGCCTTGGACGGGGAGGCGAGGCGCTGGCCTTGGCGCAGCTCCTGGCCGGGCCGCGGGATGCCATGGCGAGGCGCTGGGGGCGCTCGAGAAGAGGGAAGAAGGATGGCGCGGCGCTCTGCGTCGTCGGAGAGGAGGGGCGTGGCGCAGGGCGCTGGGCGTCAGGCGCGATGGAGACGGAGGCAGGGGCGGCGCCGGCCTTGGCGACGGAAGGGCGGCGTCCACGCGAGGACGGAGCAAGACGGCAGCAGGTGCTCCGCCGCCAGGCGATGCGGGGACGGGAATCGCGGGGTGCGGTGCTCGGGGCCTGCGAGGCGGAGGAGGTGGGAGGCCGCATGAGGGAGGAGGCAGGGTCGCTCGGGGGGAGAGATGAATCGAGGGAACGAGGGAATCGGGGATGGGGTTCGGCCGCGAGAGAGCGACGGCGGCTGAGGGAAGAGAGGGAGTTGGGGTGCGGTCGGCTAGGGTTAGGATGCGGTTGGGCTGGGCCAAGAGGCCAGATGGGCCGGCTTAGGGAGGCTGAGGCCCATATGGACTAGGAGGGAGGGGCGCTAGGAGGCCCCAAGCTGGGATGTCCTCTCCCTTTTTAGGTTTTTCCAACACAGAATAAGAAGAAAGAAAAAAGGAAGAAAATGAAAAGGTTAGAGAAGGAGTTTGGGCAAGGGGATATTTTTCCTGGACTCGCATAAATGTTCATGGTCCACGAAAAATAGGAGAGGCAAGAATGCAAGATATAAAATCGAACTCATTTGAATTAAATTCAAATGATTTGAATTAGGGCATGACTTAAAAGTGTCCAAAAGTGTTGAGGTTTTTGGAGGAACCTCGATAAACGGAAAAAGAAATATAGGGAGGTTTTGACGGTGAAACTTGAATTAAAGAGGCATGGGGAAAATATGCAAGTGTGTTTGTGTCGGGGGAAACTGTCCTCCCACGAGCACCTATGGGACCGGAGCCCCTTCTACGTTGCGGTAAGGGAGCGGAGGGAGCACGGAGAGCAGATCGAGGAGCGCACGTGGGCAGTTTACCCAGGTTCGGGCCGCGAGGACGCGTAAAACCCTACTCCTGCCTTAGGTTGTATTGAGTTCTTGAGCTCGGGAGCTTGAAGAGCTACAGTACTGGCTACACCGAGCGAGAGAGTTGTCTGGGTTTCGAACCCTTTCTACGTTGTGCATGGGCCTCCTTTTATAGCACAAAGGGGTCACCGACAGGTGTCAACGTAGAGGAGGGTAAAAGCGTAATTTTGGTGGTAGTTGTAACAGTGCGGGAATAGTGCGTGAACAGTGGATGAACAGTGGTCTTCACCTAACTTTGACAGTGGGGTACAAGGGCTTTAAATGCCCGTCGCCGTCGTCCCCAAAAGTGTCCGTCCATGCTTCTCCGTTCGCCACGGCGGTAGCCTCGTCACCGTGGCTTGCCACCGTGTGCCCCAAGCTGCACAGCCATCTGCCACGTGCCCCTGGAAGGGCCCCAGGGTGACGCGTGGGCCGATGAGCTGGAGCGCGGGCACACAGCATAGGTTTCCCCGGCAAGCACCTTGCCGGGGTAGTGATCTTGCCGGGCCCGGAAGCTTGTCGCTCTCCGGGTCCTGCCGGGGCGCATGATGCGCCGAGGCATTTCTTGAGATATGTAATCCTTGGCCTTCCTGACAAGCTCCTCTTGCCAGGGTCTTGTACTAAAGTGATATCCTTGAGCCTGGTGCGGCCTTCCCGACAAGCTCCTCTTGCCGGGGCCTTGATCTTCTGACTTGTATACTTTATTCTTGAATGGCTTCATAGGGACCAGAAAGGTTTCCGGCGAGCACGTGGTAAGCCCTGCCGCGGGAAGCTACCACTGCCCGTGCACAAGTTGGGGTACTAAGGTACCCCTATCTTAGTACACCGACAGGAGCCCCCGGGCCTGGGCCACACACGGTGCCGAGCGCTGTTGGGCCAGGCCCAAGACAGTGCACGGGCACGCGTGGCCCACGGCAAGCCGTATCCCCTTCCGTATCCGCCGCATCCCTCCCTAACAGCACGCGTCGATTGCGGCGTCGTTGGAGAGATCGTGGCCTGTTTCTTTAATGGGAAATGCGGAACGCCCCCCACTCCCCCTTAAAAGCAGAGGAAGCAGGAGAAGTTCCCCTCCATCGTCTTCATTGCGCCTTGATTCTCCAGAAAACTTCCGCTGCTTCTTGCCTCCGCTCCTCCTCCGCCGTCTTCCGCATCCGCGGCGCCGTCGAGCTCCTCGCCTCTTCCCTCGCCGCCTCCGCCATGGCTCCGAAGAGCGACAAGGCGAAAAGCGACAAGGCCAAGAACGACAAGGCCAAGAAGGAGAAGTCCGAGCAGGCGGCGAAGCTGGCCGCCCTGCGGAAGAGGAGCGTGGTCTTCGCGCCGAGGCTTGGCGCGAGGGAGCTGCGGAACAAATATTATTTGTTCTGGGCGAGGGAGACCAAAGCTCATCCCCGCACCAAAGCCTTCCCCGCCGTCGCCAAAGACATGTTCCCTGGCGGGTACTTCTTCTTCGCTGCATTTTTCCACTGTGGTCTGTGCCCTCCGTTCTCGGAGTTCTTTTGTGATATCATGAACACATATGGCCTCCACCTCCTAGATTTCACCCCCAACGCCATCCTTACGATGGCCGTTTTCGTACATCTGTGCGAAAACTATGTTGGGATTCATCCAAACGTAGCCCTTTTCCGCCACTTCTTCATGCCTAGAGTAGAAGCTGGCGCTCCCCTCTCCGGCGGCATCTCCTGGATCTTCAGGCTGAACAAGAAGGACGCGTACCTGAAGGGAGAGCTCCGCGACAAGTGGGAGGAATGGAGAGCCGATTGGTGCTGGGTGGTGGAGGATAAGCCGGAGCCCTTCACCGCGCCGCGCACAACTGCCATAGTGCGCGGCAGGGATTGGAGCGAATTGGCCCCGGAGGACAACAAGCTTAGTATCGCCCTTATCAGGATTATTCGTCTCCGGGTCGCCAATCTGACTATCGGAGAGGTTGGGGTAGATTTCCTCCGCCGCCGCATCGCCCCTTTACAAGGAAGGAAAAGGGCCGCCTGGGAATTCGGCAATGCGGCAGATATCATGAGGCTGCGCCCTGGGTTAAACTATAACTTCACTGCCTTGGAGTTGAAGGGGATGGTCCGAGAGCTCTTCAAGCATGACCCGGCCCACCCGGAGTGGTTCAAACCTTCCCGGGGAGTGGTGCCGCTGTGCAACAGCACTGCCCGAGATTCCTTGCGTGCGATGATGCCTGCGTGCGACTCCCATGGCGTCGTCCCCACCTGGATCGAACCTCCGCCGGACACCGTGCTCAGCTTCTTTGACAACTTGGTTGAGACGCCCCGCAATGCCGAGGAGAACAGGGGCCTCACCCGGGCCACTACGGCACGGGATATAGCTTACATTGCCACCAGGATGGAGGAGGCCGCCGCAGCTGCGGCGGCGGGTAACTTTGGGTATACTGTGGAAGAGGCACAGGCCGCGGACGCAGTGAGCCAAGCAGAGGAGGCGGAAATCCTGAAGCTGCTGAAACTTGTGCCCGAGGAGTTTGCCGGGGAGCCTTCCGTGCAGTTTGCCGGGACGAGCGAGGTCGCCGGAGGGAGCGAGGCCGCTGGGCATGGTGCTGAGTCCAGCGGGCCTGTTGGGGAGGAGGAGGACGTCGAGGCTGACGAAGACTCTGGTGGATCTCTGAATCTTGGTGACGACGCCTCCTCATCTTCAGAGAACTCCCCGCCTCCGGCAAGCCCTACGCAACAACCGAGGAAGCGCCTCCGCAAGGCGGCTACGGCGACGAGGCCGCAGGCGCCTCGACAGCAGCCGGTGCGCCGGGTGACGCGCGCCACCAGGACGAGCGAAGTCGTCAAGGAGGCACCCCGTGCCCGTGCGCCAAGCGGGGGAGGATCTTCCCGGAGTGGAACGGGTGTTCCGTCTGCTCCTCGGGCCCCGGCGACGACGGGGGCCGGGTCTTCGCAGCCCACTGCCCCGGAGCCCACCAAGCGCCCGAGGGAACCTTCTCCTCCAGCTCCTCGCGCGGGAGCAAACCAGGCGGAGTTTGACTTCTCCGCCCTCAGCTCCGACGAAGAGGAAGAGGAGTAAGTACTTGTACTTCTTTAGTTTCTTCGATTTTGTCTTGATTTTCCTTGTTGATTCTGATCTTGTTTTTGTTTTGCTTTCAGGATCGTGACCCAGTGGATGGCGAAGAGGGCCAGGATCCCTGTGGTCGAGGTTGAAGACGACTCGCCCGCCGCGGCGACCGGAGACGTGCCAGCGGCAAACTTGCCGGATCAACCTGCTGCTCCGAGGAGCAGCCCCCAGCGCAGCCCCCAGCGTAAGTCTGGTTTTTATCTTTCTGCTTGACGGGCGCGCTTGAGGTTGTTGCTTGTACTGATATTTTGTTGTCTTGTTCGTCTTGTGCAGAAGTGGAGCCGCAGCCACAGGAGCACCAGGAGGTCGCCCCCGACGAGCCACCTGCTCCACCCTCCCCGCCAAGGACGGACTCCCCGGCAAGGGAGAATGCTCCGCCAAGGACGGGTACTCCGCCAAGGGCGAGTACCCCGCCAAGGGTGAGCAGCCCGACAAGGGTGAGCACCCCGCCAAGGGAGGGCGCGGGCGGCCCTCCGCCAGCAGGGGCCACTACTCCGCCGCCAAGGGTGGATTCCCCGGCGAGGGAGCCTGTCGTTGAAGAAGTCTGCGAAGTTAAATCTTGTAGCTTCTTCTTCTTGGACTTGTCTTTTTGGATATTTGCTTGACTCTTTCTTTTCTTTTTCTTCTGCTAGATCCCCCTGCACCGGAGCGGATGGAAACGGAGGCCACCGGCGAGGAAGGCGTGCACGGCGACGGCGGCAACCCCACTGCTCCCGAGGGAGGGGCTGGAGCCGACAAGCCTGCCGCTGTAGAGACCGCCCCGCCCGCACACGCCGCGGCTGGGGAAGGGACCGGCGACCACACTACTGGCCCGGAGGCAGCAGGAGCATCAAGTGCTGCACCGGCCGCCGACCCATCCGCCTCTGCGGCTGGGCAGGGCGTCTACCTGGAGGCCCCCAACGGGGTTTTCATACAAGTCCCGTGGGGGTCCTCGTCTCGAGCCCCCGTGGAGGGAGAGACCTTTGACGGAGAGGTCCTCGCCTCCGCGGGGTTGAAGGTTGTTGAAGCGCCCGGCGGCAGCGACGAGCCCGAAGAGGAGAAGCTCCTTCATCGGCTCCTGGCCTTGTACCGGGCCAGGCAGGCGAAGTTGGAGTCCCGGGAGGCTCTTGCCGCCAAGGCTGGAGCTGATCTGGAGAAGCGCGCCGCTGAGCTCCGCGCCGATAACCAAGCAGCCCTCCGCCACCTGGCTGAGGAGTGCGAAGAGCTTGCCGAGGCGCAGCAAGCCTTCCTCCTGGAGAAGGCCGAGGAGGACGAGCAGCAACGGTTGGCCGCCGAGGAGCTGTCCCGGCGAGAAGGAGTGCTCAACCAGCGGAAGGTTGACCTCGATGCCCACGAGGACGACCTCACCGCCCGGGAGCAGGCCATTGGCGGGGCCCTGAAGGAGGCGAAGGCCGCCGCAGCCGCCGCGGAGACCGCCAAGAAGGACCTGGAGGCCAAGGTGGAGCAGCTGGAGCTGTACCTGAAGGCGAGCGAGGACAGAGTCACCGCGCTCAATGTGGAGCGGGAGAAAGATGCCCACACCAACTCTGACTTGCAGGTACGTCTCTCCAAGAAAGGCGACGAGCTCACTGCCGCCAAGGATTCCATTGCTGACTTAGAGTTGAAGGTCTCCACTCTGACTGATTCGCTCGACGCCGCCCGGGACCGCGAGACGAAGCTGAAGGACGAGCTCCGCAAGGAACGAGGCCTGGTGGAGAGCGCCGCCGTCTCGGCGAACTAGTTCAGCCGGGCAGTGGAGCAGTGGACTGATGAGCTGGTCACCTCCGCTGCCAATATTGACGCGGAGATGGTGGCGCTAAAAGCGGAGCATCTCGTTTATTCTCCGGACGAGAATCTCCCCCACAGCGCCAAGTTGAGCCTGTTCTTCCGGGGAATTGCGCCGGCGCTTGCGCGGCTGCGGGAGAAGATCTCCGCGCAGCTGGCCGACGAGGCGCGTCGGCTCTGCATGGGCACCCTGGAGCGTGTCTTGACGAAGATCGTCTACCGCAACCCCGGCATCAACCTCGTCAACGTCCTCCGCACCTTGCCGCCCGAAGCTGACCAGGAGGCGTTGAAGGCGCAGGTTGCCCACATTGTCGCCAAGGTGAGCAAGATCACGAGGCGTGAAGGCGATCGCGTAGACTAGATTCTTTTCCTTTCTGCTTTCCTTGCCGCTGCCAATTTAGTCATAGGCAGTAATTGATTAGAACAGCGGCAAGCTATCTTTGTAATATACAATCTTATTTCGAGCAAACAATGCAGTGTTATCTCCCTTGCTTTTGGTCCTCCACTTTGTATGCTTTTTACCCTACGCTTTTAGGGGACTTACCGGCAGGGGGCCCTTGCCGCGAGCGCTGAGTGCTGGACTCTTAGCAGCCTGCTGGCAAGGACCTTGTCGGCAAGCAACCTTGCCGCAGCTAGTCGCAGCACACTTAAGTTGCTGAGCGAACTCGAAAACGAAGTAAGGGCGCGACACTTGTCGCAGCTCACTCAAGTCGTTGAGCGTGCTCGAAACAAAGTAAGGGCGCGGTTAGCCGCGGGTAGGTTCCTCCGCGCACAGGTTTTCCATACAAAGTGTGGTTGTTCAAGGAAGACAACTAAAAATTTGAAAAATTTGAATTACTCAAACTTTGGTAACTTAGCTTTCATAGGTCGTTTGTTCCCCGACAAGGCTTCTCTTTCTTGAATAGCACTTGGTTCATCCTCCATCTCCTTCCCCCCGGCAAACTTGTGCGCGAGGAATATTCCTTCTGCTCAAGAGGGAAAGAAAAAGAGGAGGAAAAACAAGTATAGGGCCTCATGGCTTGTTAATGCTTACCGGGGACGTGCGCTGCACGAGGTGCCAAACGATGCATGCAAATAACAAAGAAAACCATGGAAATGGCAAATAGTGCGAAGCACAAAAACTTTACTGATGCACGGGGTCTGCGCCCGGCTCTGTACAAAGGTTTACATGCAACAGCGGCAAGACTCGTACAAAAGGTGGTTGCCGGAGCGGATCACGGCAACCGCGCCTCATGGGTGAAACTTGAGAAGATGCTCTATGTTCGAGGAATTGCTCACCGGTAAGCCCTCTTCGGTCTCAAGGCGGACAGCTCCGGGCCTTGTGACTTGTCTCACCCGATAAGGGCCTTCCCACTTCGGCGTCAACTTGTTGGAATTCTTGGCGGACTGAACACGCCGAAGAACAAGGTCGCCTTCCTCGAGACTCCTGGCCTTGACCTTGCGGCTATGATAGCGACGCAAGGCTTGCTGGTATCGAGCAGCTCGTACAGCAGCCTGGAGACGTTCCTCCTCAAGGAGCAATGCATCATCTTGTCGCAGTTGCTCTTGCTCGAGCTCATCATAAGCGAGCACTCGAGGAGATCCGTATACGAGTTCCGTGGGGAGAACTGCCTCTGCTCCATAGACAAGAGCAAAGGGTGTCTGTCCGGTGGCTCGATTTGCTGTCGTCCTGATTGACCAAAGAGCCGCCGGCAACTCCTCTATCCAGTTTCTTCCGCACTTGCGCAGCCTATCGAAGGTTCTTGTCTTGAGCCCGCGCAGCACTTCAGCTTTGGCCCTCTCCGCTTGACCATTGCTCCTCGGGTGAGCGACAGAAGCGAAGCGGACCTTGGCGCCAAGGTCTTGGACGTACTGCATGAAGGTGCGACTTGTGAACTGTCTGCCGTTGTCGGTGATGATCCTGTTAGGGATTCCGAAACGGCAAACAATCGCTCTGAAGAACCTGACTGCTGACTGTGCTGTCACTTTTCTCACTGGTTCCACTTCCGGCCACTTTGTGAACTTGCCGATTGCAACGTACAAGTACTCAAAGCCCCCGACAGCATGGGGGAAGGGGCCGAGGATATCGAGCCCCCAGACCGAAAAGGGCCAGGACAAAGGAATCGTCTGGAGAGCTTGAGCTGGCTGGTGAATTTGCTTGGCATGGAACTGGCACGCTTCACATTTGGTTACTTGTGCAGTTGCATCTTGGAGGGCTTCTTGCCAGAAGAACCCTTGCCGGAACGCCTTCCCGGCAAGTGCCCTTGCGCCAATGTGGTGGCCACATATGCCTCCATGTATCTGTGCCAACAGCTTCTGTCCATCTTCCCTGGAAATGCACTTCAACCTGACACCATTGAATCTTCTTCTGTACAGTTCGTTGTCAACGAACTGGTACATGCTTGACTGTCTGGTTATTTTCTCTATCTCTTCTGGCTCGTCGGGAAGTTCTCCAGTTTGCAGAAAACAGACGATCTGCTGTGCCCATGCCGGAGCCCGAGGCTCAACGGCAAGGACTAAAGGCATGAGGGCTGCTGCGGGAACCCCAACTTCTACGGAAAGAACCTCCGGCTCTGCCGGAGCTGATGGTCCCCCGGCAAGCCTGCCGGGGCAGGGCTTGTCGGGAATGCCTGCTTCAACTGTACAGACCCTTGGATCTGCAGGAGCAAACTGTTCCTCAGCATCTCGGCTATTGATCTTGGGGACCTTGGCGGCGGTTTCGGGAAGATCCGCCGGCAAGTAGTCGCCGGAGACCAACTTTCTCTTCTTGTTCTTCCCAACTGATGGTGTAACGGATGGTTGAGTTAACTTGAGCAGGAAGGTCCCTGGTTCCACAGGTAACTTCATTGCAGCACACTTTGAAAGGCCATCCGCAATATCATTCTGAGCTCTTGGGACGTGCTCCATTTGCAGACCTTCAAAGTGCTCTTCAAGCTTCCTCACTTCATCAACATAAGCTTCCATCAAAGGGCTCTGATAACTCTTATTCACTTGTCGGACCACCAACTGTGAATCTCCCCGCACAATCAACTTCTTGATCCCAAGCTCGGCCGCAATTCTGAGGCCGGCAAGCAGACCTTCATACTCAGCAGTATTGTTTGTCGCTTGTTCCTTGGGAAAGTGCGTCTGGACAACATACTTGAGGTGCTCTCCGGTGGGCGCTATGAGTACCACGCCGGCACCGGCGCCTTGCAGCGAGAAAGCACCATCAAAGTACATCATCCATTCGCTGCTCGCTTCTTGGATGGGGACGCTTGTCTCTGGGACTTCTTCCTCTAGTGTTGGGGTCCATTCCGCTATAAATTCTGCCAAAGCTCTGCTCTGTATGGTTGAAGTACTCTCAAACTTGAGACCAAAGCTTGACAGCTCCAGTGCCCACTCGACGATCCTGCCTGTTGCTTCGGAAAGCGAGTGACCACTGTTATCTCGTGTGCTTGGAAGTAGTGGCGTAGCTTCCTTGAGGCCATGAGGAGGCCGAACAGCAACTTCTGCACCCCAGAGTATCTTGATCTAGCCCCCTGCAAGAGGGAACTTACAAAATACACTGGGCGCTGCACCATCTTCTTTCGCACTTCTCCTTGTTCCCGCGTAGACTTGTCCTTGTCGGGGCCAGAGCTTGTCGGAGTAGAACCCTGCTTGTCGCTGGATTCGCTTGCCGGAGGTGTGGGTTCCTCATCCGCCTCCCTCTCCGCTACCAACGCAGCACTAACCACTTGATTGGTTGCCGCTAGATACAGCAGCAACTTCTCTTGTGGCCTAGGTGCGACAAGTATCGGAGTAGTGGACAGGTATCCTTTCAAGTCTTGCAGCGCTGCCTCCGCTTCCGGAGTCCATTGCATAGGACCTGCCTTTTTCAAGATTTTGTAGAAAGGCAGGGCGCGTTCTGCAGACTTTGAAATGAACCTGCTGAGGGCAGCCACACAACCAGCAAGTCTCCATACGTCCTTGACGCGCTTCGGGGCTTCAATCTGCTTGATGGCTTTTATCTTGTCGGGATTGGCTTCAATCCCCCTCTGGGACACAAAGAACCCGAGAAGCTTGCCGGAGGGGACTCCGAAGACGCACTTCTCGGGGTTCAGCTTGAGTTGGATCTTGCGCAGATTCTCAAAGGTTTCTTCTAAGTCTTGGATCAGGGTATCTTTGCTCTTGCTCTTGACCACTATATCATCCATGTAGGCTTCCACATTTCTGTGTATCTGTGGCTCGAAAGCAGTGTGCACCACCCTTGCAAATGTCGAGCCTGCATTCTTCAATCCAAAGGGCATGCGTATGAAGCAATATGTGCCACATGGAGTAATGAATGCAGTCTTCTCTTCATCTTCCTTGGCCATGAATATCTGGTGGTAACCTGAGTATGCATCAAGGAAGGAAAGCAGCTCACATCCGGCGGTGGAGTCAACAATCTGGTCAATACGCGGCAAGGGAAATGGATCCTTGGGACATGCTTTATTCACATCAGTGAAGTCTATACAAAGTCTCCACTTCCCATTGGCCTTGCGTACGACAACTGGATTGGCCAACCACGTAGGATGGATCACGCCTCTAACTAGGCCTGCTGCTTCCAACTTCTTTATCTCTTCGGCGATGAATTCTTGGCGCTCCACGGCTTGCTTTCTGACCTTTTGCTTAACGGGCCGCGCATGAGGACAAACAGCAAGCTTGTGCTCAATTACCTTCTTGGGAACGCCGGGGATGTCAGATGGTTGCCATGCAAACACATCGACATTCGCCCGCAGGAAGGCAACGAGCGCGCTTTCCTATTTGTTGTCGAGAGTAGCACTGATGGTGAAGGTACCACCAGTGCCGTCCTCCTTGGCGGATACTTTCTTGGTTGCCGGTGGAATTGCAATTCCTTTCTTGCACTTGCCGGTGGAGCTCGATGGTGCGTCCTCGACGGCAGCGCAGCACTCCGAAGAGGTGCGTTTGCCGGAGTGGGCCCCAGAACTCTTGCCGGACTTGGTCTTGGTCTTCCCCCCGGGAGCTTCAGCGGTAAGTGTGTTGTTCTCTGCTGCGGCTGCTACATCCCGGTAGATCTTGTCGGCGCAGATAAGCGCGTCCTTCTTGTCGCCAGGGACAGAGATGACGCTTATCGGCCCCGGCATCTTGAGTATGTTGTAGGCATGGTGGGAAGCTGCCATGAACTTGGCGAGGACAGGACGTCCAAGTATCCCATTGTATGGTAATGGGATATCGGCAACATCAAATGTGATCCTCTCTGTCCTGAAGTTGAGTTCCCCGCCAAAGGTCACTGGCAGAGTAATCTTGCCCTTCGGCTTGCTCCTTCCCGGGTTGATCCCTTGGAACGACCCGGTTTCTTCGAGCTCGCCAAAGATGTCGGGGGAAACTGTCCTCCCACGAGCACCTATGGGACCGGAGCCCCTTCTACGTTACGGTAAGGGAGCGGAGGGAGCACGGAGAGCAGATCGAGGAGCGCACACGGGCAGTTTACCCAGGTTCGGGCCGCGAGGACGCGTAAAACCCTACTCCTGCCTTAGGTTGTATTGAGTTCTTGAGCTCGGGAGCTTGAAGAGCTACAGTACTGGCTACACCGAGCGAGAGAGTTGTCTGGGTTTCGAACCCTTTCTACGTTGTGCATGGGCCTCCTTTTATAGCACAAAGGGGTCACCGACAGGTGTCAACGTAGAGGAGGGTAAAAGCGTAATTTTGGTGGTAGTTGTAACAGTGCGGGAATAGTGCGTGAACAGTGGATGAACAGTGGTCTTCACCTAACTTTGATAGTGGGGGACAAGGGATTTAAATGCCCGTCGCCGTCGACCCCAAAAGTGTCCGTCCATGCTTCTCCGTTCGCCACGGCGGTAGCCTCGTCACCGTGGCTTGCCACCGTGTGCCCCAAGCTGCACAGCCATCTGCCACGTGCCCCTGGAAGGGCCCCAGGGTGACGCGTGGGCCGATGAGCTAGAGCGCGGGCACACAGCATAGGTTTCCCCGGCAAGCACCTTGCCGGGGTAGTGATCTTGCCGGGCCCGGAAGCTTGTCGCTCTCCGGGTCCTGCCGGGGCGCATGATGCGCCGAGGCATTTCTTGAGATATGTAATCCTTGGCCTTCCTGACAAGCTCCTCTTGCCAGGGTCTTGTACTAAAGTGATATCCTTGAGCCTGGTGCGGCCTTCCCGGCAAGCTCCTCTTGCCGGGGCCTTGATCTTCTGACTTGTATACTTTGTTCTTGAATGGCTTCATAGGGACCAGAAAGGTTTCCGGCGAGCACGTGGTAAGCCCTGCCGCGGGAAGCTGCCACTGCCCGTGCACAAGTTGGGGTACTAAGGTACCCCTATCTTAGTACACCGACAGTTTGGGTGATTCCAAAGCAATGGAATATTTATTTAAAATAGCTCCCTAATATTAGGAGGATATGTTATAAAGAGAAGTCATCTTTCCCTCGATTTAAATGGACCGAAGGTTCACACGATTTATTTAAGTTGAGATGCAAAGATTAATGACATGATGGCATGATGACATGATGCAATGCAAAAATAAATAACACAAGCCCAAATGAAACACACGGGAGACCCGGAACATCTGGAATCTTCTAGAATCTTCTGGGACGTCGGTCTTCGGGCGTCACACATCACCGGATCCGCCTGTCCCTGATGTCCCTAGCCGCACAACCCACGTCGGAGTACACCGCCGCCGCCGCCGCCGAACTCCCCCTCTCTCGCTCGGAGACGACGACTGTGCCCCGCTCGCACCGCATGGGCCCGTGTGGGCGATCCGGCCGAGCGCGCCGGCCTGCCTCGCATCCACTTCGCGTTGTCCGAGCCCAGGGTGAGCGACCGCTGCTATCCAACGCTCGTGCACTATTTATCTATTTGACGCTCGCTTGTTTTTTTCCAAAACTGTTAGGTCCCTAGGAAAATCATATAATGTTGGCATCTTTGACTGCTTTTAACTTCGTGCATGATTGTCTGAATGAAGCATATAATATGTCAAATTGTTCGTCTATTAATGCTCTACATGATGGTATAGTTCACATGCATGTTACTGTTCATCTTGATGCCTTAATCATCGTTGCAAAATTGCTAGTTGCTGTAAACTGATAAAAAAAGTAATAACTTCTTGATTTCTCTTTTTCATATCTTTTTGTGTGATGTTTGTTCGAGCATCATGTCAACATGTGTTAGCACAATAATGTCATATTTGCAATGGTGTTATTGGTTTTTCATGGTATGCCTTGTGGTGACTTGCACAAGCTTGGATACAGGCTAAGGCATTGTTGCTGTTTTTCTCACACTTGTTGAAAACTGCAAAGTCTGAAACTGTTATATTGTGATGCCATGTTTGCTTGATGCTACAGTCAAATCTATGCATGTTTGGAGATGTCTAATGATCAAGTCTTGATGTCCATTTTATGCTCTATCCATCCATGCCCTTGTTTGCATTTATCGTTGCTGTAGCATGTCTCTTTTTGGCTCTCAAGTTGTCATCATGATGTTTCCGTCAGCCTGTTAAGAGCATGTTCAATTTGGCAAAGCTTATTATAATCATTCTATGCATCTTATGGAGTTGTGCCAATGGAGTTATTTGGAGTATGCCATGCTTAGTACATCTTAATGACCTGTTGATGCTTATTAGAATTGATATGCTTGCTATTATGTGCCTGCAAAGTCAGCATCATAATGTTGTTGTTTGGCATTCCCATATTTCACTAAGTATAAGAACCAGCTGATTTCATGTTTGCATCTTGTCTTGATGAATGCCATGAACATGTCGCTCCCATGCATAAGCCATGAGTTGTTCCTTGAGCTCCTTGTTATGTTCTGGCATCCCATGCTTTTGCTTGCCATGTTCTTGCACTGTAGCTTAATTATTTCTTGCCTCCAACGTGTCGACATATGAACTCTGCTCATGTATATGCTCTGTTTTTCACTAAGTCATAATTTGTGATACAAAGTTTGCTAGTTGCCTTCATCATGTTGGTTTACTATTGATGTCCATGGACCCGATCCTTGTTGTCATGTAAAGCATGCTATCTGTAATTTGAGTTCATGCCATGCTTATGCCTATCTTGTACTTGTAGCATGTTTTTTTGATGCTTGTAAGATGCCTAGTTGCTGTTTTGGACAGCTTGTCCTTTAAACTTGTTTCATGTGTATGTGTTGAGCCGCGGCTCCGTTTCGAGTGTGCTCTATATGAAATTTGCTTGGTTTTGCATGTAGACTCATCATGTCATGTTGTATCCATGTCTTGAGTGTTGTACTTGATGTTTGAATGTATTTTGCATCAATGTCAATGCTTGAGTTGTTTTGCTCATATCTTCTAGGTCGTAGCTCCGAATTAAATGAACTTTATATGTAACTTGACTAGAATTTCATGTAGATCATCATGGTGCATGTCAACTTGCTGTTTAACAATTTTAAATTACGGTTTGTTCAGATCAGGACCAATTTCGAAATTTTCATATGAGGACTTACCAAAATTGTTATATGTTGTTTCCGGCCTCATTTAAACTTGCTTTGTGTGTTGATCTTGTTTGCTTCATATCTTGCCATGTTTTGCATCATGTAGCCTTGTCATGCATCATACTTGGTTGACCATCATGTCTTGTTTATGTGTTGTGTGTTTACCATGTTGTTTGCTTCTTTCTGGTTGTGCTTCTTCTCGTTAATTCCTGTTTCTTTGCGATTGTGAGGATTCGTTCGCCTACACTTGGTTCATCTTCGTGGCTTCATATTATTCATGGACTTGTTCTTCTTCCTTGCGGGATCTCAGACAAGATAATCGTCAGCTTGGATCTCATTACTAGCATTGCTATGCTAGTTGTTTCGATGCTATCGCTATATGTGCGCTGTCTATCTATTGTTGTTAGCCTCTCATTGTTTCCATGAAACCTCAAACCTTTGACGCCATCCCAGCAAACCATTGTATGGCTATGTTACCACTTGCTCAGCCCCTCTTATAGCGTTGTTAGTTGCAGGTGAAGATGAAGATTGCTCCATGTCGGATCTTCAATATTTGGAATATCACAATATATATTACTATAATTAATGCACCTATATACTTGGCTATGGATGGAAGGCTTGGCCTTTTGCTCGGCGTTTTGTTCCACTCCTGTCGCCTTAAGAACCGATAAACCGGTGTTATGTTCCTTGATTTTGCGTTCCTAACAAGGTTGGGTTTATGGGGACCCCTTGACAGTTCGCTTTGAATAAAACTCCTCCACCAAGGCCCAAATTTGGTTCTAATTTGCATCATAATAAAACTATTAATTAATTAATTAATTTGCATAGGGGGTCACGTCCCCGGGGATTATTTTCCACATATAGGGGGGGCTAGTGCTGATGGTGTTGGTCCCAAACTAGAGCACTTTGCGGGGCCGCTCCTTGGCAGCATGGGGTATCTGGCTCCCGTACGCGTTGCTCATCCGGTCGTGGCCTGAGATGAGATACGCGTGGCTACTATCAGGGTGTCTACACGCCGGGAGATCTTGATGGACTTTTTTGACCATTGTCGAAATGTCTTGTGCATCAGGATTCCAAGTCTGATCGGGTTGTCCCTACGATAAGAGGTTTTACCTCTGCTGATCGTGAGAGCTTGTGATGGACTAAGTTGGGAGACCCCTACAGGGTTATGATCTTTCGAAAGCCGTGCCCGCGGTTTTCTGGCAGATTGGAATTTGTTAATGTCCGGTCGTAGAAAACTTTACAGAGGATCCGAAATAAAATACACCAACCGCGTGAGTAACCGTGATTGTCTCCTTTCCTTTGGAGAAGAGAACACGGTGGGGTTATGTTTGATTCGCAAGTAGTTCATGATAATTTAGCGATCATTACTAGTTGCGACTGTTTGCGTAGATGCTCATCTTATCCTTGTACTCGTAAGTTAGCCACCATACAAATTCTTAGCCACTGCTGGAACCTCACAACTTATCCTTTTCCACACCCATTAAGCTTTGCTAGTCTTGATACCCATGGTTATGGGATTGCTGAGTCCTCGTGGCTCACAGATACTACAACAACAATTGCAGGTACATGTTTCCGATGACTTGACGTGAGAGCGATGTTTACTTTTGTTGGAGTGCTTTCTTCTTCTTCTTCATCGATCTTGGGATAGGTTCCTGGTCCGCAGCCTAGGATAGCAGGATGGATGTCGTTGTGTTTTTTATGTTTTTCATCTGTAGTCGGATGTCTTGTGTATGATGATGTTGTATTCATGTGGAGTTGTATGACTTGTATGTATCCCCATCTATTTATGTAATGGTATGATGTAATGATATCCATCTTGCTAAGCTCCCGAAATGCGGTTGTGCCCCAGTCATGAAGTTATCACATGATCAATATAGAATCACATCTTGGGTGTGACATCATTTCTCCTTCTTCTCCTTGTGCGAGACCTTTTTTATGCACTAGGGGAAGGAGGAGTAACGACCATCACCGACGGTCGAATATATACACCACATGAGCTGAGAGTTTAGAAGTAAAGGCTCAGCAGACCGATAGTCAACCCGTGATGAATAATAATGATCTAATATATTTTTTGTAGTACATTTTTTTGAATTATATGAGACTTTAATCTTTGAATTATATGAACCTAGGAAATGTCGTCATCGGGCGACGAAAGTCTCCAGGGGGAGCGCGACTAGTGTAACTACGACCGGGGTCATTGCGACAGGCCTCACCTGGACGAAGGTCGATGCTTCAGCATTAAGCTCTAGGAGACCTTCGATGTTGAAACGGTACACAACAACGACAAGTTTTTTTTCGTATTTAAGCACGACTTCTACTACTCCAATGTGTACTTCTCGTCTTTTACAATTCGACTAGCTTATCCCATGCCATGCAAGACGCTATGTCTTGGAGAGGCTAGATTTTGAATATCATGAAACTATTGAAACAAAGAAAATTCACCTAAGGACCCATCATGATATGGATTTTGAAGTAAATCTATACAATTCTGAGAGCGTAACCCATTTTGGTTGCAAGAATTCAGAAGCACTTTGCAAGATGTATGGTTTTTATGAGGGTATGCTTGTCACCATGGATCTTGGTGATCCTATCATCGCCGAAGACAATTTGGACATTTGGGTCCTTGTTGATACGCTTCCAATTCAACCGCTATGTGAGTTGCTCAAACATAGTTTTTATGTGGGTAACCCATGTATATTGTTTATTTCAAAATAGTTGACAACTTATTTCCATCGACAGCTTATTTTCATTCTTCAAAGAATATGCGGAAGATGGTAGACAGAACCTACTACACCGATGGATCAGAATTAACTTATCAGGAGAAAAATCATCTGATTGCATTTTGTACTGATTTGGAGAATTACAATATATGTTATCAAACTCCTCCACATTATGGTCATTACGTGCTACTAGTGCACGTGCTGAACTACGGTAACATCAATGGATATGTCATGGTAAGATTTTTTACTATTACGATGTCCATGCATGTTTCGCATAAATTCTTTTAAAACTGAACTACATTGCTAACTACGAAGTCATTACTATGTTTTTCAACAGAAAATCCAGAAGGATTGTGTGCCTCATCTGATGTTTCAGAATGGTCGCCTTGATGTTTTGAACATACGGCCAGGTCAGCCTATGAATCAGACACCTATCCATATCGGATTTCTAAAACCAGTGAAGACATCAAAATAAAAGAATGGAAGAAAAATGCATGGTCAGTCATAGGGAGCTACCGATACGTCTCCAATGTATCTATAATTTTTTATTGTTCCATGCAATTTATGATGTTTTGGATGTTTAATGGGATTTGTTATAAACTTTTATATTATTTTTGGGACTAAACTATTAACCAAGAGCCCAGTGCCAGTTTTTGTTTTTCTCCTGTTTTAGAGTTTCGCAGAAAAGGAATATCAAAAGGAGCCCAATTGACCTGAAATTCAACGGAGATCGTTTTTGGACCAGAAGAAGCCCATGGAGTGCCGGAGGGGGACGAGAGAACCTACGGGCTGCCCACGAGGGTGGGGGGCGCGCCCCCCTACTAGGCGCGCCCCCTGCCTCGTGGACAGCCCGTAGACACAATTTGCTTGGTCCCGACTCCAACACCTCCTATATATACTGAAACCTCCGGAAAATAAACTAGATCGGGAGTTCCGGCACTGAAAGCCTCTGTTGCCACCGAAAACCAATCTAGACCTCGCTCCGGCACCTTGCTGAAGGGGGGAACCCTCACCGGTGGCCATCTTCATCATCCCGGTGCTCTCCATGACGAGGGAGGAGTAGTCAGCCTCGAGGCCGAGGGTATGTACCAGTAGATATGTGTTTGATCTCTCTCTCCCTCTCTCATGTTCTTGAGATGGCACGATCTTGATGTATCGTGAGCTTTGCTATTATAGTTGGATCTTATGATGTTTCTCACCCTCTACACTCTTGTAATGGATTGAGTTTTCACTTTGAAGTTATCTTATCGGATTGAGTCTTTAAGGATTTGAGAACACTTGATGTATGTCTTGCGTGTGATACCCGTGGTGACAATGGGGTATTCTTTCGATTCACTTAATGTATCTTTTGGTGATCAACTTGCGGGTTCCGTGACCTTGGGAATCTATCCATAGGGGTTGGCACACGTTTTCGTCTTGACTCTCCGGTAAAAACTTTGGGGCACTCTTTGATGTACTTTGTGTTGGTTGAATAGATGTTTCTGAGATTGTGTGATGCATATCATATAATCATGCCCACGGATACTTGAGGTGACAATGGAGTGTCTAGGTGACATTAGGGTTTTGGTTGATTTGATTCTTAAGGTGTTATTCTAGTACGAACTCTATGATAGATCGAACGGAAAGAATAGCTTCATGCTATTTTACTACGGACTCTTGAATAGATCGATCAGAAAGGATAACTTTGAGGTGGTTTCATACCCTACCATAATCTCTTTGTTTGTTCTCCGCTATTAGTTACTTTAGAGTGACTCTTTGTTGCATGTTGATGGATAGTTATATGATCCAGATATGTTATTATTGTTGAGAGAACTTCCACTAGTGAAAGTATGAACCCTAGGCCTTGTTTCCTACCATTGCAACACCGTTTATGCTCACGTTTACCACTTTCTACCCTGCTTTTTTTATATTTCCTTATTACAAAAACCTATACCTACCATCCATATTGCACTTGTATCACCATCTCTTCGCCGAACTAGTGCACCTATACAATTTACCATTGTATTGGGTGTGTTTGGGACACAAGAGACTCTTTGTTATTTGGTTGCAGGGTTGTCTGAGAGAGACCATCTTCATGCTACGCCTCCCATGGATTGATAAACCTTAGGTCATCCACTTGAGGGAAATTTGCTACTGTCCTACAAACCTCTGCACTTGGATGCCAAACAACGTCTACAAGAAGAAGTTTGTGTAGTAGACATCGGCTACTTGGAAGCAACATTGTGCGAAAGGCAAGAATTGGAGACATGATAATCTCCATTCTCCATAATGGAGATTCAGGGCCTATCTTGTTTGATGCTATTTTACCTAAGAGAAGGTAGTAGGTCTTTAGATGACTATGATGATGATGAGTATGACTTGTTATTATGATACCAATGATGAATTATTTTTTATTACGATCGATGATGCATGATGCTAAGTTGTTAAATGAACATGATGAGTTATTATATATATTAGTAGGTGATATGAACATGGATTAGATTCAAGTGGAGCCAACATGTGGTGCACTTCGAAAGTACTACTAATCCAAACTAGATCAAGTTTGGATTAGTAGTACTTTCGACATGCACCACATGTTACCTCCACTTAAATCTATTCCACGTTCATTTCACCCACTGTTATATATAATAACTAATCATGGTAATAAAATCATATGATGAAATGCTTGTATATAAAACCATGACGAAAATAAGCTATATTTTTAAAAATATAGGAAAAGTTAGCAGTAGCGCTTTTCAGGAGAAACGCTACTGCTACTTACTACTATCGGTAGCGTTTTCCCCACAAACGCGCTACTGCTAACTAGGTATAGCAGTAGCACTCCGTTTCCAGTGCTACTGCTACTAGTTAGGTGTAGCGCCTTAGTTGTAGCGCTGGTACAAGCGCTACTGCTAGCTATAAAACAAGCGCTACTACTAGGGTTTTCCCTAGTAGTATAGGGAGAAGGGAGTCTGCCCAGTTGCCCGATTTCGTGTCATTCTCAGGCACCAAAGAATTACCGGGAGCTCATCAATCGATCGCCTGACGCACTTCTGCAGCTTATCAAAGGTTCTTGTCTTGATACCTCGAAGCACTTCAACATTCGCCCTCTGAGCCCATCCATTGCTTCTAGGAAGTGCCTCAGAAGCAAATGAGATCTTGCTTCCGAGGACATGAACATAGTGCGTGAATGCTTGGCTAGTGAATTGGGTGTCGTTGTCGGTGATGATCCGTGCCAAGACCCCGAAGCGACAAACCAATTCTTCTGAGAACTTGATAGGTGACTGAGCAGTCAACTTTCTCACGGCAACTACTTCCGGCCACTTTGTAAACTTCTCGATGGGAACGGACAAGAATTCAAAGCCTCGGCATCTCGGGGAAAAGGCCGAGGATATGGAGCCCCCACACCAAAAACGACCATGACAAAGGGATTTTCAGAAGAGCTTGGGCAGCTATATGGATGTTCTTGGAATGGAACTAAGAGGCATCACATTCGTGATTAGCTCGACCGCATCTTGGAGGGCTATGGGCCAATAGAATCCTTGCCAGAATTCTTTCCCAACCAATGCCCTTTATCCAATGTGGGAGCTGAACATGCCTTTGTGAATCTCTGCCAGCAGTTCCTTTCCTTCTTCCCGGCATATGCACTTTAATTTCACACCGTCAGCATCCTTCTATACAGAGTGTAATCAACAAACTGGTATATACTGGCCCTCCGAGCTACTCTTTTAGTCTCATCTTGCTCTTTTGGAAGTTCTCCAGTCTGGAGGAAATGGACAATGTGCCTTGCCCAAGTTGGAGCTTGGGGCACTGCAACAAGGACTAACGGCACCTCCGCATTCATGGGGGCGTGCTCTTCGACTGCGGGGACCGGGGGTCCGGCAGGAGGATGCGGCCCGACAAGCAAATGAGAGTTGTTTCCGGCAGGGTCCCTACAAGGTGCCCTGGAGAGCTCGACCGGCAGAGGCATACCGGAGCCCAAATTCCTCCTTTTTCTTGCCATTGTTGCTCGGGATACGAAGGGCTGAATAATGTGGAGAATAAAAGTTCTTGGTCCCACAAGAAGCTTTTGTGCACCACATTTTGACAGATGATCAACAATGATGTTTTCCACACGGGGTACGTACTCTATTTGCAATCTATAAAAATGCCCCTCCAATCTTCTCACTTCCTCAAGGTATGACTCCATCAATGGGCTTTGATAATATTTATTGACTTGCCTCACCAACTGTGAATCTGCTCAGATGATCAGCTTCTTGATTCCCAGTTCGGTGGAAATTCTGAGCCCGGCAAGGAGCCCTTCATAATCTGTTGTATTGTTGGTAGCGTCCTCCCGTGGAAAGTGCATCTAGATGACGCACTTCAAGTGTTTCGAGTGGGGGCGACGAGAAGCATGCCAGCTCCGGCGCCTTGCAAGGAGAAGGCACCATCAAAATACATGATCCACTCTTGGGGTGATTCCTTGTCGGGGATATCTGTCTCTGGCTTTTCCTCATCAGGGGTTGGTGTCCATTCCGCAATAAACTCTGCCAATCCCTGATCTATATAGTTGACGTGCTCTCAAACTTCAAACGGAAGCTGGATAAGTCCAAAGCCAAGTCCACAATCATGCCGGTAGCCTCTGGGTTCCGGAGTATCCTTTGCAAAGGGAAGCGTGTGACCACCGTTATCTCATGAGCTTGGAAGTAGTGGTGCAGTTTCCTTGAGGCCATCACTAAGCCAAAAATCATGTTTTGCACACGAGAGTACCTGGATCTTGCACACCAAAGTTTCCTTGACACTGAAGTGGGAAGGCCCTTACCGGGTAGTACGAGTCACCAAACCTGGCATGGTCTGTTTGGACACCAGAGATGGCATTCAATTGCAAAACTCATGGAATATTGAGCATCTTCGTAAGTGCTACCCGTAAGGCACGGCTATCGGGCCCTGCCCGACAACCATCGTTTTGTACAAGCATTGCTTCAGTTGCATTAACCCTTTGTACAAAGCCAGACGTAGATCCCGAGGAACAGAAAAATAAATGAAGTGATGGGGGCCCCCGAAGAAGATTGCATGCATGCATAAGCATATCATGAGCATAGCATGTTCATATAGATAAGATCATATATGGCATTTTTCATCTGCATCAAACTGCAGGATTCCCACCGTGGACTTGGTCCTGAAGAGAAGAAATGAAGACAAGCCTACGCAACGATCCCCGGCAAGCCAAACATATAAGTTTTGTTCTTATCCATATGTGTTCCGTAAAATAAAGACTTGTGCATATGAAAACTTCGTCACCCTTGAAACTTAGGTGCTCCCATCCTTTGGCTCGAACGTTGCTTGGGTCATGATGGTTGTAGTTGACTTTGTTGAAAAAGGTTGGCTGGGGGCTGGTCCCTCCTTATGGTTTTATGCCTGGTAGACCTTGCCCCGCGTCAACAGACCGAGGGTACCGACAGGATAGCATGCCGAGGAAAACTTTTTTACTTATGCGTATAGAGACATCACACCTCTGCATCGATACCATACATGCACAAGTACCCGGCAAGGCTCATCTTTTTCATTAGTATACATTGATAAAGAAGTTTACATATACTAAAGTTTGGCGATTGCCTGCACGTTTTCTCATGAAAAAGGATTAGTGCCCGTAATCCCCTTCACTGTCCCTTTTCTCCCAGGCACTGCAGTGGAGGAGGATAAGGCGGAAGGGACACCTAAGCAAGAGCCTGTTCTAAACCTGTCTGGACCCGCCAAGGGAAGCCTGACAAGATCGGGAGTAGCGAGGCTTCGAAGGGGAGGGACGAAGAGGACAGTTGGGCGGTGCCCCTAGCCGCTGCCAAGGCCGGCGGGGCACTCCAGCATCGGCGCGAGCAAGGAGAGCCTACCAAGCCCACTGGAGGACTGCTAGAGGAGGCAAAGAAACCAAGAGAACATCCCTCCATGGCAGGGGAATGGGGAGGGGATGTCGAAGAACCGATGGGTTGGGTGATGAGCCGACAGTACAAGATGAAGGCCTCGGTACCATCATACTCTGACCTGGCGGTCTGCTAGCCACCTCTACTGCCGTCAGCCATTATATCTGTGTCACCACCGCTCCAGGAAGACGACGAGCCAAGAGCCCGACGCCCCCCTCTGAAGGGGCGGCAAACGGTAGCGGCTTTGCCCGGGGCGCACGCAGAGCACCGCCACCCACCTTGGTGGGCAGGAGGACACCACCATCTTCAGCATGAGCCCTAGCTCTGCTGAAAGGAGCAGTTATAATGCCCAAGATGCGACTATACCTCCTACATGTCGACGCACGACTTAGAGACATAAGTGCATTCTGGAATGATCGCAAGCGTGGTATCATTGCACAACTCATGAAAAAGAATAGGGATGAAAGAGTAAAATAGTTGGGTTACACTTGCGACGTCACACAATGAATACAATAGCATACAATCATCCAAATAACACAGGGTCCGACTACGGACGAAATCAAACGAGAAAAGATACCACAACCACAAGTCCTGATCGCCCCTAGTAGGAACCACTATTGATCGTCGGGATACGTCACATACATACGGCCATGCTCTTCATCGAACTCCCAGTGAAGTTCTGATCCATCTCCTGCATCGTTCTTGGCTGTACTGGCATCTAGTGTGTGTTGTAATCTGTGAGTCACAAGGACTCAACAATCCCATTCCCGGGTTTCAAAACTAACAAAGCCTTTAGGTGTGGAGATGTATTAAAGTGGCTGCAGCAAGCACTAAGCAACTATCTTACGAAGTCAGAGCGAGATGAGAAAGGTGCCAACGGTCGCCAAAGATGAATAATAAGTGACCCTAGCTACTCACGTTCATGCATAACCCAACCGTGTTCACTTTCCGAAACCCCCTTCGAAAGGAGACTGTCACGGTAACTCACACAAGTAGTGTATTCTTAAGGATATGGTGTCAAGTTATCTACAACCGGATATTAACAAATTCCCATCTGCCACGTAACCGCGGGCACGGCTTTCGAAAGTTCATAACCCTGCAGGGGTGTCCCAACTTAGCCCATCACAAGCTCACGATTTCCTGAGTCGCAACTCCAAATTGGGAAGACCCGAGTATTCTCGGAATCCCGTGCTGAATATATTTCAACAAAGGTAAAACTAATCCAGCAAGACCTCCCGGCGTGCCGACACCCTGATAGTAGCCGCGCGTATCTCGTCTCAGGCCACTACTAGATGAGCAGTACGTACGACAACCAAAGACCCAAGAAACTAGGTGGCACCGCAAGTGGCTCTAGTTTGGACCAACGCACAAAACGAGCACTGGCCCGGGGGTTGATTAGTAAATCCCCGGGTTAATTACTCCCTCGGCAAGTTTTAGTTGTTAGGCAAATGTAGTACCAAAGTTGGGCCTTGCTGGAAAAACTTTAAGTAGTGCGAATTATCGAGGGGAGCCCATAAACCCCAACCGTATTAGGAACACAAAATCAAGGAACATAACACCGATTTATCGGGTCGTAAGGTGGCATGAGTGGAACATAACACCAAGCAGAAGGCCAAGCCTTCCACGCATTACCAATATATATGTGCATTAATTAATTAAGATATATAGTGTGTTATCCCAATAAAACAAGTCCAAACATGGAGCAATCTTTCAACTTCACCTACAACTAACAAAGCTATAAGTGGGGCTCAGCAAAAGCGTACTTAGCCAATCAACGGTTTGCTAGGAAGGCGGTTAGAGTGTTTCATGGCAAAATAGGAGGCTCACAAGATAATAATGGGCATCGAGACATAACTATAGAGCGAGACAACTAGCAAAGCAAAGATAGAGGTTATATCGGGTAACGTTCATCTTGCCTGGGATTCCGCAAGGAAGAAGAACGAGTCCATGAAGTAGTCGAACAAAACCTCACAACTCCGGAACTAAACCGGAGCTAACAAGAGAAGTATACCGTAAAGAAGCAAACAACATGTTAAACACACAAGCATAAACATGGCATGATGCACACACAAGTATGCTGCATGTCCGGTTTAAATATGCATGGCATGTCAAAGAGCACAAACAACACTACAATTTAAGTGGAGCTCGATATGCAACGAGCTGCATATTGACAAAACACCACGTACTATTTATTTATTTGACTCTCGTTTATTTACAAGACAAGATTAAATGTTTGTTACATGGCAAGAGGTGAAGCATGAGCAAACTACATAACCTATGCATTTTTAAATGATGCCGGAAATAACAACAACATTTTCGGAGAATCCCCATGTGCATGTTTAGCAATTTTAAGCAAACAACAATTTAAACATTTTAAGGTCGTTATCATGATGCGGATGCCAAATGCAAGTTTTATGCAATTTTTGTTAAAATTGGACATGAACATGTTAGGAAGCATTTGTCACCGTGGTGGAAAGAGAAGGTGGCATGGTGATGAATCCGAAAATGATGCCACGGCAACATATCGGTTCCGGTAACTCATCGAGAGACCGGTGCAAAAGGAGGATCGACATGAGCGTGTAATGCTAGATCATGGGATGATCCCGTTACCGGGTTCCCACAGGTTGGTGGCATGGAAACGAGTGGCAAAACAGACACGGTGCAAACGAGTGATACATCTCATACAACACATGCAACATTCGTCATGGGCGTCGTCTCGGCGGTATAACTTCGAAGCTTTCGTTTGGAGCGGTTCGAGTTCGTCAAGGGAAGTAGTGGAAGTAGTTGTACACGGGTTTGTCGTGGGAAGTAGGCATTCTCGAAAGTCATGGAAGTAGTCATTCTCTCGGTCATGACGACGGAAGTTGTCCACTCGACGGCGGTAGTGGTACAAGTTCGTAGACGATGTAATTGAACTTGAGGGTCGTCGACAGCGTGGTACTTGGCGTATCATCGGGCGTAGTGGTACTTGACGGTCGATGGATGTCGTGGTACTTGGGGTCTCAATAACAGTAGGCGTTCACGCTGTCGGGGTACTTGGGGAATCCATACGGTCTTTGGACTTGGTCATGGCACCTTACAGAAGACAGTAATGCATGGCCGACTTGGTGTGCACCAAAATATGGACTCCGGGCGTCTGGGTTGTCTTTGAGGGGAGCCTCTCGGACGGAGTAACTCCCGAGGCACCAACAACAGCAGGACGAGGCATGGAAACTGACAGCACGACAGCCATGAAGGAGGCGCACGTGGTTGTGGTGTCTCGGGCAGAAGGCCATGGAGGGGCACGGCTGGCCAGGAGGATGTCGAGGTCCCGTTGCCTACCGGATCAAAGCAGAGGCAGCAGGGAGACGCGAGGATAGGGGCAGCACCATGGCGACTCGACGAAGTAGAGCCCGGCGCTGGTCTCCCGCGGCAGAAGGCGAGGCCGGAGGTCGGGGAGGGAGCGGGCGACGGCGAGAGCTCTTGGTGGAAGGACGGTGTGGGCGGAGCAAGAGGAGGCCGCAGGTGGGGGAGATGTACGGCATAGCAGGGAGGTCCGAGGGCGCGGCCAACCATGGAGGCCGGCGGGGTGCCATGGCCGTGCGGGTAGGCGAGCTCGCGGGGGAGGTTGGTTGAGGGGGTCGCTTCTCTCTCTTCTCTGCGGTGGCGGCGTGAGCGAGGGAGAGGGAGAGATCGAGAGGAGGGAAAAGGAGGCGGGGGTCGACGTGGATCGAGGACGAGGACTGGCGGTGGAAGGGAACAAGGATGAGGGGGTCGATGTGAGGAGTGGGTCGGCCTTTGCTAGCTAGGGTTAGGAGGGAGAGGCTGGCTGGGCCTTGATCGCCGGCCTGGGTGGAGGCCGCAGGTGGCCTCTGGCCTGCTGGGCTCACTGCTCCCTCTGTCTTTCTTGTTATAGATCTTCCAAAAAAGTAACAGAAAACAAAGAAGAATAAAGGAGAATAAAGGATGGAGGTGCTAGGGATAGTGTTTGGACAAGAGATTATTTTTCCCCGACTCATAAATATGAGCATGATCCAAGAAAAATATAAGTGGCCACGGGTGTGCAGTTGAATTCAAACTCATGTGAAATTAATTCAACGAGTTTGAGAAAGAAGTGGGTATTTGGGAGGTCCAAAAAATGTTAAGAATTTTGGTGGAACCTCAATAAAAGAGATAAATAATTATTGGCAAGGTATGAGAGTCAAAACTTGAAGTGAAATAGGTGTGGGGAATATTTGCAAGTGTGTTTAGTTGACTCCAAATCAATGGAATATTTCAATATAGCTCCCTAATAATATTGGGAGACTTTTATATGTTATAAAGAGAAGTCACCATTGTGAATATCCCTCAATTTAAATTTATCGAACATCCACACAACTTATTTAGTTGAGATGCAAAAGGTTTATGACATGATGGCATGATGACATGATGCAATGCAAAATAAATAGAGCAAGCACAAATCAAACACACGGTGAAACCCAAAAAATATGGAAGTCTTCTTGAGCATCGGCCTTGGAGCGTCACAGTAGTGCTGAGGTCATTCATCACCACGATCACTGCACCGCAGGATGGCTGATGTCACTTGAGATGCTTCGGCATTTCCCCAAGGAATAAGGGAGGATGCAGCACAACAACAGTAAGGTATTTCCCTCAGTGCTGTGACCAAGATTATCGAACCAGTAGGAGAACCACGCAACATTAGGTAAACGGTACCTGCACACAAATAACAAATACTTACAACCCAACGTGTTAAAGGGGTTGTCAATCCCTTTCGGGTAGCGGTGCCAAAAAGTGACGTAAGGATAGGATAAAATTGTAGTAGATTGATAGATGCAAAAAAGTAAATAAAACGCAGCAAGGTATTTCTGGGTTTTTGATAATATAGATATGTAAAAAGTGGCAAATAAATAAAAATGCAAATGGCAATATAGATCTGAAAGTACATGATTGGAAAATAGACCCGGGGGCCGTAGATTTCAATAGTGGCTTCTCTCGAGAAAATAACATGCGGCGGGTAGACAAATTACTGTTGGGCAATTGATAGAAAAGCAAATAATTATGAAGATATCCAAGACAATGATCATGTATATAGGCATCACGTCCAAGATTAGTAGACCGACTCCTGCCTGCATCTACTACTATTACTCCACACATCGACCGCTATCCAGCATGCATCCAGTGTATTAAGTTCATGGAAAAACAGAGTAATGCAATAAGAACGATGACAAGCATCATAAAACTCTACTGAATTGGAACATTAGAGGCATAAATGTTGAAGCCAAGTGGCTAGCTTTAAAACAAAAATAGAAAAAAGTGCAGCTGGGATCATTTGTCTGTAGGAGACCAAATGGGAGAGGTTTGATTTGTCCTATGTTCATAACTTCTGCCTACACAGATTTACTAAATTTGAGTACCTACCATCTATTGGGGCTTCGGGAGGCATTATAATTATCTGGGTTGATTCTCTTTTCCATGAAGAAACTCTGTTCCAAAATAAGTATTCTCTCTCTATGAAATTCACTTGTAACATTTCCAACCAGTCTTGGGTTTTGACAAACATCTATGGTCCTAGCAACCAGGAAGATAAAGCTGAATTTCTGCAGTGGTTTAGTAACATCCAAATGCCACCTGATGTGGATTGGATAGTCATGGGAGACTTCAATTTCATTAGATCTCCAAGTGACATGAATAAGCCAGGGTAGATGTCACTCAAATGATCCTCTTTAATGAGGCTATTAGCAACTTAGGTTTGCTTGAATTACCCTTAAAAGGCAGACAATTTTGCTGGAGTAACATGCAGGAAAACCCTTTGTTAGAAAAACTAGACTGGTTCTTCACTTCTGCTTCCTGGATGATTTCTTACCCAGATTCCATAACTCTTCCTCTTGCAAGACCTATTTTTGACCACCTGCCATGTTTGATTAAAGTTGGAACCTCTATTCCAAAAGCAAAAGTGTTTATATTTGAGAATTACTGGTTGAAACACAGCTCATTTAAATACATAGTCAAAGTAGCTTGGGACATTCCTGTGGGCTACTCTAACCCTGCCAAGTTTATCAATGCTAAGTTTAAAAACCTAAGGAGGGCACTAAAATTGTGGTCAAAGAGTTTGACATGCCTTAAGAAGCAGATTGCTGACATCAATGAGTGCATATTTCTTCTAGATCTCTTTGAGGAATTTAGAAGATTGGACACCATAGAGTGGAATTGTAGAGCATTGCTAAAATAACAACTGTTGATTATTTTGAAGAACCAGAAGATATATTGGAAACAAAGAGGAAAAATTAAAGGAGTAAAATTTGGAGATGAAAATAAAAAGTTTTTCCACACCAGAGCTTCAATTAATTACATGCATAATAAGATTGCTATACTCCTTAATGAGGACCAAATTGAAATCACTAACCATGATAGAAAGGCTGGCTTACTTTGGGAATCCTTCAAATAGAGACTAGGAAAATGTGAGGGACATATTATGCATTTTGATTTGGAAAACCTTCTTGCCAATCAGATCAACCCAGAGGTCTTCAAGGATATTGAACAACCTTTTTCAAGTGAGGAAATAAATAATGTGGTGAAGGACTTGCCTACTGACAAATCCGCTGGGCCAGATGGTTTCAACAATGAATTTATAAAATCTTGCTGGGACATTATTGGAGCTGATATAAGAAACTTGGTACATGCTTTCCATGAAGGTAATCTTTCTCTAGAGAGCATCAACACATCATATATCACCCTCATCCCCAAGAACTCACCTCCTCTCACCCCTAGTGAGTTTAGACCCATTTCATTGCTTAATGGGGTGCTAAAAATCATCACTAAGCTTTTGGCAAATAGATTACAAAAGTTATCCTGCAAATGATCCACATTAACCAATATGGATTTCTTAAGGGCAGGGTCATTCAAGACTGTTTGGGGTGGTCCTTTGAATACATTCATCAATGTTACAAATCCAGGGAAGAATTGCTTGTGCTGAAATTAGACTTTGAAAAAGCATTTGATAGCATTGAGCACCAAGAAATTATACACATTCTCAGAGCAAAAGGCTTTGGCAATAAGTGTATTTCATGGATACAAATGATCTTTAACTCTGCTACAACTGCTGTAATGCTGAATGGAGTTCCTGGTAAGAAGATTTACTGTAGAAGGGGAGTACCACAAGGAGATCCCCTATCGCCCCTGCTGTTTGTCATAGCTGCTGATATGCTCCAATCAGTACTCAATAAAGCAATGGGAATGGGCCTCCTTCATGCACCTCTACACATAAATACATGTACTGACTTTCCAATTGTACAGTATGGAGATGACACCCTGTTAATTATGCAAGCTGATTCTAGACAGCTCATGTGTCTTAAAGCCCTACTGAACACTTTTGCACCTGCCACTGGTTTAAAGGTAAATTACCAAAAGTCCATCATGGTACCTATTAATGTTCACGAAGAGCAGGCTCAAATTTATGCTGGAACTCTTAACTCTCAGATGGGACAATTTCCATTCACATACCTTGGGCTACCTCTAGGGCTTCACAAAGCAACAGTGGAGCAATGCTTACCATTGGTTAACAGGATTGCAAAAATATTGACTGGCATTGCCACATTCATGACCTATGCAGGCAGACTGTTGATGGTTAAATCAATTCTGGCATCTTTCACAATTTTCTTCATGAGCTGTTTGGATGTACCAGTTACTATTAAGCAACAAATCTTGAAATACTTCAGACACTGCTTGTGGAGAGGACCAGATATGGGGGACCATAGACCAGCTTTAGTAAAATGGACCACTGTTTGTAGAACAAAGGGTCAGGGAGGGCTAGGAGTCATGGATATCTTCACACAGAACAAGGCACTACTCATGAAAAACTTACACAAGTTCTACAGCAGACATGACATTCCATGGGTGAATTTGATTTGGGTGACACATTGCAATGAGGACAAATTGCCAGGAGATGAGTTAGTAGGTTCTTTCTGGTAGAAGGCTAACTTGCAATTAGTTCAACAGTTTATAGGTTTAGCAAGGTGCAACTTGGGAGATAGCAGAAGTTCTTTTTTCTGGTTGGACCTATGGTCAGAGCAAATACTGCAACATCCGTTTCCCCATCTCTTCTCTTTTGTGATTAATGACAAACTTACAGTGCAGCAGGTTCTGGCCATAGAATTCTTTGAAGATCTCTTTCACCTTCCATTATCAATAGAGGCTCATGAGCAGTTCTTACAGCTTGAAGACATGTGTTAGTCCATGAGGCAATCACAATACCATAACCACACAGATACATGGAGCTATATCTAGGGTAATGAACAATACTCCTCTACCAAGGCTTACAATGCTATGATTGGTTTCAAACAATCTCCACCACACTTCACCTGGATCTGGAATTCATCATGCCAACCTAAACACAAAATGTTCTTCTGGATGCTCTTACATGACAGACTCAATACAAGAAACCTTTGGAGAAGGAAAACATTTGTTTTAGAAGACTATAACTGTGCTCTCAAGGGGTGCCAACAGGAGGAAACCCTGTATCATTTGTTCTCGGGATGCAACTTTGCTAAAAGATGTTGGGATCACATATGACCCACCAGAACTACAAACATATCTGTTCTTGATGCATTCCAGGACATTAAGGAAAAGCTAAGCTTACCATTTTTTATGGATATATTAATACTTAGCTCTTGGGCTACTTGGATCTCCAGAAACAACAAGATCTTTGAACATATTCAACCCAGTTTTCAAGGATGGAAGAACATTTTCTTGATAGACTGAAGTTACTAAAGCACAGGATGAGACCAAAGCATGCCAACCATTTCAATTCATGGCTCGATCTTCAACAATAGTCTCTTTTCTTTTTCGGCAGCTTCCTTCTGCCTAGGTCTTGTTTAGCCTTAGCTTTAGCCTTCCCTAGTTTTTTATTCTTTCTTTTTCTCTGTTCCTTTTTCTAAGGGGCTCCTCTCAAGCCCTTCCTGTTTATTTGTTTGGTATGGCTAGACCTTCTTTACTATTTTTAAAAATTGCAGTGGGGTATTTTACCCTACTGTTTATAGTCAAAAAAAAGAACGATGAAAAGATGTATACAAGATCTATTCATGTAGGAATAGACCCCATCTTTTTATCCTTAATAGCGACGATACCGCAAGACCGAACCCATTACAAAGCACCTCTTCACATTGCAGGATAAATAGATCAAGTTGGCCAAACAAAACCCAAATATCAGAGAAGAAATATGAGGCTATAATAATCATTATTGGATATTAAATCGAGGAAAATCTGATCATAAATTCACAATTCATGGGATCACAACAAACACACCGCAAAAATTCATTACATCCAATAGATCTCCGAGAGACCATTGTATTGAGATACAAAGAGAGAAGAAACCATCTAGCTACTGCCTACGGACCCGTAGGTCTGTGGTAAACTACTCAAGCATCATCGGAGAGGAAACAATGAGGATGATGAACCCCTCCGTGATTATGTTCCCCTCCAGCGGAGTGCCAGAATAGGGCTATAGATTGGGTCTCGTGGTTCTGGATCTTGTGGCGGCTAGAACAAAATTTTGTCGAGTCCCATAGGGTTTCTGGAGCAAGGAGGTATTAATAGACCGAATAGGTGGTGCGGGAGGCCACCGAAGTGGGCACAACCAACCTGCGCGCGCATGTGGCCCAGGCACACCCTGGTGGGTTGTGCCCCCCTCAGGGCACCCCCAGGTACTTCTGGCCCTTCTGGTGTCTTCTGGTCCAAAAAAATCCAGAAATTTTTTGCTGCATTTGGACTCAGTTTGATATTGATTTTTCTGCGATGTAAAAACAAGCATAAAACAACAACTGGCACTTGGCACTATGTCAATAGGTTGGTCCCAAAAAATGATATAAAATTACTGTAAAATGATGGTAAAACATTATCGAATGATAATATTATAGCATGGAAGAATAAAAATTATAGATATGTTGGAGACGTATCAGCATCCCCAAGCTTAATTCCTGCTCGTCCTCGAGTAGTTAAATGATAAAAACAGAATTTTTGATGTGGAACGTTGCCTATCATGTTCATCACATATTCTTTTCTTTATAGCATGGACAATTGGACTTTTATATGGTTCAAAGCAATAGTCTAGTTTTGACATGAGAACTTTAATACTCAAGCATAACAACAAACAACCATGTATTTCGAAATATCAATACTAAAGCAAGTTATCCCTAGCCGATCATGCTCAATCACTGATCCATTCATGCAACACATCCAAATATTAACTACATCCAATTCTCAAGTGTGATAATAGTGTTTCGTAGTTGGTTCTTTATAAGAGACGATGGAGACTCAGATAAAAATTAAAAAATTGCATAAAGTAAAAGATAGGCCCATCGCAAAGGAAAGTAGGGATTTGTAGAGCTGCCAGAGCTAAAAGCTTAAATTGAGAGATAAAATTATTTTGGGTTGCATGCTTTTCTCATCAACGAGAACGACTTAGAGTTCCCAACACTTTCCATGCTAGATATAGCATAGGCGGTTCCCAAACATAAAATAAAATTTATTCCTTTTTCCACCAAACTTTCACAGGACATGGCTAACCGTATCCATAGGTGCCCTCCATACCAATACTTTCCAAGGAATTTATTATTTGAGATAAAGAAAATTTTATTTTTCATTTCGGGACTGGGAATCCCTATTACCGCCATACTCTCGTGCAATGGCAAGTGAATAAAAACTCATCTTGAGAATAACATATCTAGCATGCAAAATATTAGCAACCCCTCGCCCCTTCATGAGCGGTACGTGCACACAACAGAGAAATTTATTTTGAAATTTAGAGTTGGCACATACAAATTTGCTTAGAACGGCAAGGAAATACTGCATATAGGTAGGTATGGTGGACTCATTTGTCATAACTTGGGTTTTAGGATTTGGAAGCACAAGTTTCTATTAGTACAAGGTAGAGGCTAGCAAAAGATTTAGAAGTGAGCAACCAAGGAACGAAAACCATCATAAGTGAACATTAAACATAACTAACACCAAATAATGCAACACAAGTAGGATGTAATTTCATTGCATGAGTATTAACTTTCGTGCTTCCATAGGGAATCACAAACATTAACATCAATATTCTTACTAAAATATAATCACAAACTATTAGAAAGAATCAAGTTTATTTTGCCCAATGATCTTCATGGAAGTTTTTATTATATCCTCCTAGGATATCTATCACTTTGGAACTAGTTTTATATGTTGCTTTTGATATGCTCAAACAAATATTAGTGAAGAACATGAGAATCATATTTATTTCTCTCAAATTAATCTAAGTGAAGCAAGAGAGAATTTCTTCAAAAATAACAAAGCACACCGTGCTCAAAAACATATAAGGGAAGCACTAGAGCAATTCCATAGCTCTAAAAATTTTAAATGAAGCATAGGAGCAAGCATACCATAATTTGGTTCTCTCAAAAATGTGTGTACAACAAGGACTCTTATTAAAAATTAAAAAGAAAAACAAGCAAAGACTCATATCATACACGACGCTCTAAGCAAAACTCATGATGTGTGACGAATAAATATAATGTCTCAAGTAAAATACCGATGGTCGTTAGAAGAAAGAGGGGACGCCACTCGGGGGCATCCCCAAGCTTAGTTTCTTGATACTTCTTGAATATATTGTGGTTCCTCGGGCATCACCAATCTTAGCCTTTTTCTACTCCTTATTCCTTCATCCATCGCAATCTCACCCAAAACTTGAAAACTTCAATCACACAACACTCAACAAAACATCCTGAGATCCGTTAGTATAGCAAAACCAAAATTTACTCTAAGTACTGTAGCAAACCAATAATTATTTTGTAATTTCATTATACCTACTATATCATAACTTTTCTATGGAAAAACTCTTTAAAATAAACCATAGATCAATTAAAACAAGCACATAACACAACGAAAACAGAATCTGATAAAAACAGAACAATATGTAAAGATACGATTTTTGACCATACTTCTATAACACTTAAAATTCTGAAAAATTAGGACAAGGTGGAAAATTTGTATATTGATAATGTCAAAACAATTCAAGAGTTTATCATGCTCCAATAATTGTTAGAAATTCTAAAGCTGGACGCAAAAGTTTCTGAATTTCCACATGATCAAATCAACTATCAACCAAATCATCCCAAAGCCTTTGCTTGGCACAAACATTTAAACCATAAAAATACATTGAACTAGAGTTATTATTGGTTAATTTAAAATCAAGAAAACTAAAAAGCAAAAAGATACAAGTTGGGTTGCCTCCCTAACGAGCTCTTTCTTTATAGCCATTAAGATAGGCTTGAGATTTCAATGATGCTCACTTGAAAGACAAGAATCGAAACACAAAAAGAGCATCATAAAAAAATGTGACAAACACATTTAAGTCTAACATAGTTCCCATGCATAGGCATTTTGTAGGCAACCAAATTATGACGACAAGAAATATCTAGCATATGGAATGGACATGAATATAACATTGCCAATCTGAACATAACCAGAGGTGAATTAGTGAAATAAAAATTTCTCCAACAATATTTTCCTCAGACATAATAATTGCATGTAGGATCATACTCAAATTCAACAATATAGCTATCACGTAATATATTCTCAATATGATCCACATGCATGCAAAGTTGACACTCTTCCAAAATAGTAGGATTATCATCAAATAAAGTCATGACCCCTCCAAACCCACTTTCAATATCATTGCAATAATAATTATCAATAACATATTCATCATGACACATAAATAAATTTTCAAGATCATAGGAAGAATCACCCCAATCATGATCATTGCAATAAGTAGAGGACATATCAAAATTAGCATCCCCAAGCTTGGGGCTGTGCATATTATTAGCATAATTGACATTAAGAGAATTTATCATAACACCAATGCAATCATGCTTTTCATTCAAGGAGCTATCATGAATCACTTCATAGATTTCTTCTTTTATCAGTTCATCACAATTTTCAGATTCATGAATCTCAAGCAAAACTTCATAGAGATAATCAAGTGCACTAAACTCACTAGAAATTGGTTCAACATAATGAGGTCTTTTGAAAAGATTCGCAAGTGGATGAGGATCCATATCAATAGATTTCTAGCAAGCAAAGATGCAAGCAAATAGAAGGCACATCGCAACACAAGCAAACATAGCAAACAAGAATGCAAGCAAAAGGATAGATCTGACGAGAAAACGGCAAACGAAAAAGAGGGTGAATAAAAACGACAATTTTTTGTGAAGTCGGGGAGATGAAAATGAGAGGCAAGTGGCAAATAATGTAAATTTCAAGGAGATGAGATTTGTGATTAGGAACCTAATAGATGTTGATAACGTCTCCCTAGCAACGGCGGAAGAAAGTTCCTTTGATGTCGCTTGAGATGTGTCAGTGTTTCCCCAAGAAATAAGGTAGGATGATGCACAACAACTGCAAGGTATTTCCCTCAGTGATGAGACCAAGGTTATCGAACCAGTAGGAGAACCACGCAATACTACGTAAATGGTACCTGCACACAAATAAAAAATACATGCAACCCAACGCGTTAAAGGGGCTGTCAATCCCTTCCGGGTAGCGGTGCCAAAAAGTGATGTAAGGATAGGATAAAATTGTAGTAGATTATTGATAGATGCAAATAAGAGCAAATAAAACACAGCAAGGTATTTTTGAGTTTTTGATAATATAGATATGAAAACAAAAAAGGAAAATAAATACAAAGGCAAATGGCAATAGATATCTTAAAGTATATGATTGGAAAATAGACCTCGGGGCCGTAGATTTCACTAGTGGCTTCTCTTGAGAAAATAGCATGCGGTGGGTAGACAGATTACTGTTGGGCAATTGATAGAAAAGCAAATAATTATGACGATATCCAAGACAATGATCATGTATATAAGCATCACGTCCAAGATTAGTAGACCTACTCCTGCCTGCATCAACTACTATTACTCCACACATCGACCGCTATCCATCATGCATCTAGTGTATTAAGTTCATGGAAAAACGGAGTAATGCAAAAAGAACGATGACATGATGTATACAATATCTATTCATGTAGGAATATACCCCATCTTTTTTATCCTTAATAGCGATGATACATGCGTGCCTTGCTGCCCCTTCTATCACTGGCAAAGGACACCGCAAGATCGAACCCATTACAAAGAACCTCTTCACATTGCAAGATAAATAGATCAAGTTGGCCAAACGAAACCCAAATATCGAAGAAGAAATACATGGCTATAATAAACAAGATTGGATATTAAATCAAGGCAAATCTGATCATAAACTCACAATTCATCGGATCACAACAAACACACTGCAAAAAGTAATTACATCAAATAGGTCACCAAGAGACCCTTGTATTGAGATACAAAGAGAGAAGAAGCCATCTAGCTACTACCAAGGGACCCGTAGGTCTGTGGTAAACTACTCACGCATCATGGGAGAGGCACCAATGAGGATGATGAACCCCTCCGTGATCGTGTTCCACTCCGGTGGACTGCCGAAATAGGGCTATAGATTCGATCTTGTGGTTTTCGAACTTGCAGCAATAGGAACAAAATTTTGTCCACTCCCCTATGGTTTCTAGAGCAAGGAGCTATTTATAGAGCGAAGAGGCGATGCGGTAGGCCACCAAGGTGAGCACAACCAACCTGGGTGCGCCTAGGGGCCCAGGCATGCCCTGGTGGGTTGTGCCCCCTCGAGGCACCCCAATGTGCTTCTCTAGCCCATCTGGTGTCTTCTAGTCCAAAAAAATTCAACAACAAGTTCCGCTGCATTTGGACTCCGTTCGATATTGATTTTTTGCGATGTAAAAAACAAGCAGAAAATAGCAACTGGCACTTGGCACTATGTCAATAGGTTAGTCCCAAAAAATGATATAAAATGACTGTAAAATGATTGTAAAAGATCCAAGAATGATAATATAATATCATTGGACAATAAAAAATTATAGATACGTTGGAGACGTATCAATGGCGCCAGCATCCCTGGAAGCTTTGTCGTAAGGACGACAAGCCTCGATGATTCGTGGCGGAGGCCAGCGCCCCTCATCTGACACCCGACCCGAGCAAGGGAGGCGAGCGTTTCACCACTCAGGAGATGCCCTTCGCCTCCCATGCCCTGGGTGACCCGACCACTACATTCCCTCGGGTTTCGGACCAGACACACTGCACGGGCGTCTATGCGAGCATTCAACATCGCCAACTTCATGCCAAAACCTAGGGCTTGGCCACAGTCCCCACCTATCAACATGAAGAAGGAGAAACTAAGAGTGATAGAGTAAAGGTGCGTGGATGAGCACTCCTGCTCTTTCCCTCCTCCTCTTTTATAAGCAGGTTTAGCTGGGGACTGGTCATTCGATGGATGACCACTGTCCCGGTCCGCCAACCATAGCAGGCCAGGTCTGTTCCATTGCACTCTCCCCCGCATCATATGCCTCCATTACCTACCCCGCACAACGCATGCGACGAACATGGCGGAGGGAAAAAGTGCAGTGGGAAGAGTAAATTGATAGTTACTCCCCTGTGTGTTGAAGTCATTCACGGGCCGTTACAAAGGTGGCCCCACTGCAATTGGCATTACGTGATACGCGGGGAAGGCGGAGATTCATTCAATCACAAAAGCAAGAAAGATACCAAGCCAGCGTTGAGATCACTACATGTGTACAGGTTGGAGCCTACCACGTCGACGCGCGTTCGTGCCAGGCTCGGGGGCTTCTGTCGGTGCAACAAACCTAGATGTATGTTGCCCTGACTGTAGACATGCACAGAAGCAAGATCACAGCGACCACGACCATGTTAAGCAGACGAGGTAGCTCATTCAAAAATCAAGGGGCGGATCAAGAGGACCAAGTCCAAAAGATGGAACAAGAGCTCACTAAGGAAAAACCTCCCTTGCCAGGCATGCGAGCCCAGCGAGGGTGAGGTACCCCGCAGACAAGTCCCAAAGACGTCTCGGCAAGCCTGCTGGTGACGGAGAGAGTGTATTTACCCCAACAAGGCTCCACCGCACCACCTCGTAGCAACCCAAGTGACCAATCCATGCGGTGTCAAGCCCTCAAGTGGCTTAGTGGCCGTAGTTCGGTATGTGGAAGCTGGTTCCAGAGGAAATATCCTATAGATGATACACGGCCAGTAATGTCTCTTTTAGGCAGGCGAGGAGGTGGAAGAATCGGCCCGACAATGCTTGCCGAGCTACGCCCCAATGTGACACTAAGCAGTGCATTTAATGCACCTTGTCCTGTGTGTAGAGTTAGGTATGATAGCACTGTTTGCTATCTAATCAGTACACAATGACTGATTTGCCATTGTGGTAACTGCTTGATCTATAAAAGGAGGACCGTGGGCACCATAGAAAGGATTCAGACAATTGTAAACTCATACGCACATAGTTTCTCTCACGTCCAGGCTACCTTTCCTGGCAAGAGCATTGCGTCTCCAATACGGTCCACCCCATCAATCCAGCAATGCAGGAGTAGGGTTTTACGGCTCATGGCGGCCCGAACCTGGGTAAAAACCGTCCATGTCATCGTTGCCGCGCTGCCTCGCACCCTCCGCTCTTTGTGCAACGTGCTCGTCCCCTTCTGGAACCAAAAGGGGCCGATGGTCCCATAGGTGGCCGTGTTTTCCCATGACAACTCCATTCTGAAAAGCGTGTGCGTATCCTCACATCATGAAATTTTATAGCATTCAGATCATATTTTCTACATGTTTCTTACCCATGTCTCTTTTAGAAAATAAGCTTAAACGATAGAATACTTTCTAAACTAGGATCGGGTTCGAGGAAAGTATCTTGCGGGAATTCTCTATGCTCCAATGCAGATGTAAGTACCGGTTGTATATCACCAAATTTTTACATCAGCATGTATTTTGTTAATCGGCATGAATCCAACCTTATCTGATCTAAATTTACTTGTAGAAAAATGTATAATTAAAGGCGACGATGTTGATTTTTGTACGAAAACATCCTGGTAGTTTTGCGTACTGAGATGCATGAGTGTACTATCTCATATCATGCACATTACTAAATTTTAGTGTTGTTCTAGTTGCCCAATCATTCATTGTGTCAATGTTGCTTTCCTATTACCTTACTTGGCTAATGATAGATATGCCCCATTGTGTTAATTTGGTGTAGGCTGGTGTCGCCTGGTTGCCCAAATGTTCGTTGTTTCAATGTAACATTCCTATTATCTGACCTGGCCAATGATAGCAATGTTAGTGTGTTAATTTGGTGTAGGCTGCTGAAGATAAGAAGACATAATCTGTCGGTGTATTGGATCGACACCTATGGGATCACAAGAATCCCTACTATGGTTGCGGGGCGCGGGGTTGAGAGAAGAGCGGATCCAACAGATAGCACACGGTTCGTTTATCCAGGTTCGGGCCGTGAGGATGCGTAAAACCCTACTCCTGCTTTGGTGGATTGTATATCTGTGTTCTTTAGCTAGCTATGGGGCGTGAGGAGCTCCAAAAAGTCGAATCCTCCTCCTGGTCGCCTCGGGCCTCCTTTTATAGGGAAAAGGGTTTGCCACAGTGGCACACAGGAGGTGGAAAGGGTATAGTGACGCGAGGTTATCCCTCGCATTACATGACAAGGCACATTTAATGCGTCTTGCTTAGATGTCCTTGCTTTATCGGGGATAGGGGAGAGAGCTGACTCGTCCGTCGCCGCCCCTTCTTGTGTCGACACGCGCCCTGGCCAGCGATGCCTGAGATGCCATGTAGTTAGGCAGGCAGCTGAGGTGGCGCAATGGTGGGTCTTCACGAAGATCTGCATGTCGCCACGCAGGTGCCTACCCAGCTGGTTGGGTCGGCAGCTGCATAAGGCGGTGGAAGTTTAGTCGGGGTGGGCTTGATGGTGGCCCTGCGGATGTCCCCGGCAAGGGCCTTGCCGGGGCCTCGACAAGGGTCTTGCCGCGGCGCTTGCTGCCATCCCCGGCAAGGTGCTTGCCGGAGATCTTATGGTCTTCCTTGGCTGGGGTCCCGCCAAGGGTCATCGTCTTCTTAGTGCGTATCTGATCTTGAATGTCTTGGCAAAGATTTGCATGCCACTACGGGGATGTCTCCCGAATCCTTGCCCCATGGGGGCAGTGGACTCAAGGGTGATCTGCTCCGTAGGCGTCGGGCGAGTTGCCGCGGCAAGGGTCTTGCCGGGGCTGCTAAAGCCGGCTCCTGGCAAGGATCTTGCCGGGGGAACCCTCTTCGCCCCTTTGCTCTTGTGGCCTTGTTCTTTGGTGTTGCTCCGGTTCCCTCGAGCTTCGGTCTCACCCTGGCTCACCTCCCTTGCCTTGCTTGGTGCGGCGGTGCCCGTGGCTCAGACTACCCGTGCACAGTCATAGGGGTACAAAAAGTGTACCCCCCCTTTTTGTACACCGACAGGAGCCCCCGGGCCTGGGCCACACATAAGCGCGACGCGTTGTTGGGCTAGGCCCAGAACGGTCCGCGGGTAGGCGGGACGGTTTTCACCGCGGTAAGACTCTTCGCGCGTTGTGCCTCCCACGATCCGCGCGCGTGGCGCGGCATGGAGGGGTGTGCGTGACGTGGGCGGCATGCGTGGGGTCGGTTGCACGCATTCGTCACGTCATAGTTATCTGCCGTCGTTTTCCCCCATAAGAAGGGATAACTGCGGGCGCGCTGCTCACTTTCTCCCCTTTCCTCGCGCCTCTTCCAATCTCAGAGCCGCCGTTTCCTCTCTTCCTTCCTTTCTAAGCTTCCGCAGTTGCCTGCCGTCGTTGCTTCACCATCCCCCTCCCTCTGCCCTCTAACTTTCTTAGCCGCCATGGCGTTCAAATCCGCCAAGGGCAAGGGGGTGGCCAAGGGCGCTGGGTCTGTGGAGCCGCCGGAGAACGCGCTATTGGGGGACCGGACGAAGTCCGCCTTCTTCTTCCCCTCGACGATTGACGTCCATGAGCTCCGGGCCTCCTTCAAGCCTCTATGGGGAGTGAAGACAGGGGGAGAGAATTTGGGACATCCGGCGACGCGCGTCATTCCTGCCGCTCGTGCCGATCCTGGCCCAAATCGGTATCCCTTCTTCGTCGACTATCTTTCTTGCGGGTTATGTCCCCCTTTTTCCGATTTCTTCTGGGATATCATGCACACCTTCGGCTTTGGCCTCTTGGATTGTACTCCGAATGCGGTGGCGTGCATGGCTTTCTTTGCGCACCTTTGCGAAGGCTTCGTCGGGGTGCAGCCCAACACGGCGCTCTTCTGCCATTATTTCTCCCCTCGAATCCAGCCGGGAGGTGCCGTCTCTGGGTGCATCACCTGGATCCCAAGATCCAAGGCGGCGTACCCGGACAGTGCCGTGAAGGAGAGGTGGGATGAATGGCGTGGCCGGTGGTGCTAGATTGAAGACGAAGACCCGCCAAAATTCTGCAAGGTCCGCCGAGTGTCGCCGGTCCGTGGCAGTGACTGGAGCGACGTCGATGTCGCCGACGGGAGGCTCACCGTTGCCACTACCAGGATTCTCCAGCTCACCCAGGCTGGACTCACCCTTGAGATGATCGGGGCGGACTTTATTCGCCGTCGGATCGCCCTGTTGCACAACAAGGGGAAGCCAGCCTGGCTCTTCACGAATCCGGCTGACGTTATGCGACTCCGTCCTGGCCTCGATCACAATTTCACGGTGATTGCACATGCCCATTTCTGCCAGCGGCTCTTCCAGCTTGATGTGGGTCGTGATGGCGAGGTCGAACTGACCGGCAAGGCCGCGAGGGCTGCCACAAAGGCTGACAAGGCCATCAAGGGGCAGTTTTTGAAGCTGTCAGCGGGGGTGGTCCCGTTGTGCAATAATTCACGCCGGTCCAAGATCATCGCTATGATGCCGGACTGCAACACGCACGGCCCTGTCCCAAGCTGGAAGGAGCCGACGGATGTGGATGTGCAGCAATTCTTTGACACCCTAACTGAGGTGCAGCTTGCCATGGAGGCCGGCAGTGCCGGGGGTGTGGAGGATAAGGCCGCAACGGCTGCGGAGGAGGAGGAGCTCCCCGGTGGGCGGCGGCCGCCGGGGAGGCTAGCAGCGCCGGCACTGGAGCTCCGCTTGTTGAGGATGCGACCGACGAGTCGTCGGAGGAGGAGGACGTGGAGGCGGGCTCGACGCCAGCCATAAGAAGAGGGCGAGTCCTGCGGCGGGCTAGTTCCGGCGAGCCGGTCCGGCCCGGCAGGGATGCGCGGCCTCAATTGTCCCTGGAGGGGTCCGTGCGTCACACGAGGGCCACGGCAGCGAAGAGGCTGACGAAGGCCGCCGAGAAGAAGAAGGCAACAACCCCTTCCCAATCTGGGTGCGCACAAACCCCACCTTCTTCGCCTCCTCCGGCAGACGTCGACTCAGATGTTGACGCGGAGCTCCCTTCAGATCTTGGGCCTCTCAGCCCGAAGAGAAAAACGAAAGTGGTGGAAGAGGAGGAGATGGATGACGAGTAAGTACTCCGTTCCTTACTGCCACTTCCATTCCCTTGAATTAAGTCACTCATCTTGATCCGTTTTTGCTTTTGCAGGGATGGAGAGACGTTGGCCCAGAGGGTGAAGAGGGCGAAGGCCTCGGCGAGCAGTCAGCCCTCGGCTAGGGCTTCAGAGGTGCCACTAGTGTGTTGAGCAGCCCGGACAGTAGCCCCCGGCTCAGCCCCCAGCGTAAGTTCGTCACCCTCCTCTTACTCGACATGTGGTAGGTGTTCGATGCTATGTTGCTGACCGTGTCGGGTTTGTAGGAAGGGAGCGGTAGCAGGAGGAGCCGCAGAGGGCTACCCCCAACACACCACCCCCATCGACTATGCCGCCGCGAGGGGCATCCCCGGCAAGGGAATCAAGCACGGAGCCCACACCCATGGAGGAAGAGGGGAACTTGGGCGCTGGTGACACTGCCACGGCGCCAAATACTGGCGGGGAGGGGACTTCTGCTTCACAGCCTGGCAATGGTGAGTCGCCTGTCCTCCGTCTCTGTTTTTCCCTTATTCTTTTTCTTGGTTTCATCGCTCCCATTACTGCCCATGCCCTCCTTCAGCAGATATGGAGGACGTGGATACTGTTGTTGGGAACATTGCTGAGGAGGCCCCGGCGGAGGCCGACAGGATTGCTGCCGAGGAGGCCGCCAAGGCGACCGACAAGGCTTCTGCTGACGGTGCCAGCGGTGGGCCTGCCGGGGAGGTCGGCAAGGCCACGGCCGAGGAAGAGGTGTTTGATGAACAACCTTATTCCTCCACAACCTCGGGCCCCGGCAGATATCTGAAGGTGGGCGATGATCTTTTCGTCCATCTTCCAAGGGCGTTAAGTTCCCGAGCGCTCGCCTGAGGGGAAGTCTTCGACGGCGAGGTGCTCACCGCCACCGGGCTCAAGGTGGTCGATGAAGCGGGCGTTGGTGGCGATGGTTCTCCAGAAGAGCAGCTTTTCCGTGCTATGGGGGCCAATTTCCGAAAGCTCCAAGTGCTCTACCGTCCCCGTCTGGACAAGGTTAAGTCAAGGATGGCAACGGTGGACAAGGCGGAGGTGGACTTCAAGGCACGCGTTGCTGAGGCGCAGACCTGGTTTCACCAGACTAGCGAGGAGCAGAGGGCATTTCAGGGGGAATTGGCCAAGCGCGATGTAGAGCTCACCATGAAGATGTCTGACATCGAGAAGGCCCAGGAAGAGGTAGCGAATTTGACTGCCGCGGCCGAGGCTGCCCGGAACCAGCATCACGCCGCATTGGACTCTTCTCTCCGCGCGTGAGGCGAAGCTTGCCGCAATGCTCCGCGGAAAGGATGAGGAGCTCGAGGCCCTTGTCGTGCGGTGGACTCGCGAGCTAGAGCAGAGGCACAAAGAGGCACTCGATGCCCAGGCTCTGGCCCATGCCGGCAAGGTGAAGGAGCTGGAGGTAGAGCGGGACGAGATGAAGGAACAGGCCCACAAGCTCTCCAACGAGAAGAGCACGCTCAACTGTGCCTAGGTAGAGGCACAAGGAGCGGTCATCAGCAGGGCTGGGGAGCTCTCCGAAGCGCAAAACTCCATCAGAGATCTCAAGCTGAAGCTGGAGAATCTCGAGAAGATGTTGTCGGAGAGCACAGCTTGGGAGGAGACCTTGACCAGGAGCCTGGAGGAGGAGAAGCAGCTGCGGGCAAACGAGGCCGCCTCCCACCAGGAATATGTGGCGAGCGAGAACAGATGGATCAGCCGCCTGGAGGACGTCGCGGGCAGGGTCACCTCGCAGTTGGCCATCATGGGGATGCCGAACGTGAGGTATGCTCCTGAGCACAGCGGGACCGTCAACGCCAAGCTGACCCAGTTCTTTGAGGGCGTCCTTGGAGCCTTGGCTTCTCTTCACTCCAACAGGGCAGCCACGTTGGCCGGGGAGGCCCGGCGGCTTTGCCGGGGGGTCGTGACCAAGGTCCTCACCAAGATAGCATACTGGAATCCCGACCTTGACTTCGAAGCCGCGATGGATAGCTTGCCGGAGGGTACTGACCTCACGGTGCTCAAGGAGCGCATCAAGCCCGTCATCAGCTGCATTGACGAAATCAAGAGGGTGGAAGGCCAGCACCGGGATTAGGCATCCCGTTCTTCTTTGCCGCTGCGGGTTCCCGACCAAGACAAGTTTTATCTTTAGTTAGAACCGCAGCAATGATGTGATGTAACATAACTTTGAAGTATTTTTGGGATTATGCATGCTATTTCCCTGTTTGTTGCCTCTTTGTACGTCCACCCTACGCTAGCTGGGTAGGCTTGCCGACGCCGAAACCTAAGGCGGCTTCTTGGGGACGGGTCCCCATTGGCCTGCCGGGTGAGCGTTCTACCGGGTGAGCCACCTTACCACCCTTAACGCAGCCGCTCGAACTATCGAGTTTGACTCCAGTCAGAATCGAGAGCCTTTCCAATTGCGGAAGGCTACACTACTGTTTCCAACGCAGCCGTTTGAACCGTTGAGCGGACTCGAAACGGAACAAAGGCACTGCCGATCGGGAAGGGCCCCATTTGCGCACAGGTTTCTTTTTGTACAAAGAACGACAGCTTCGCGGACAATAACTTTATATAATAGAATTGAAATATCCAGGATTCAATGTAACTTAGCTCCTGTTTGCAGCCGCTCGAGTGCTGATCTTCCGGCCTCCTTCCCTGTCAAAGAGCCACGAAGACGAAGGAGTGCTGGGCTAACTGCTAGAGCAGATTCTCACAAATGCAGCCCCCTACCTAGCGCGCCAAAGATGTCGGTGTATTGGATCGACACCTATGGGATCACAAGAATCCCTACTACGGTTGCGGGGCGCAGGGTTGAGAGAAGAGCGGATCCAACAGATAGCACACGGTTCGTTTATCCAGGCTCGGGCCGCGAGGATGCGTAAGACCCTACTCCTGCTTTGGTGGATTGTATATTTGTGTTCTTCAGCTAGCTATGGGACGTGAGGAGCTCCAAAAAGCCGAATCCTCCTCCTGGTCGCCTCGGGCCTCCTTTTATAGGGAAAAGGGGTTGCCACAGTGGCACACAGAAGGTGGAAAGGGTACAGTGACGCGAAGTTATCCCTCGCATTACATGACAAGGTGCATTTAATGCATCTTGCTTAGGTGTCCTTGCTTTATCGGGGACGGGGGAGAGAGTTGTCTTGTCCGTCGCCGCCCCTTCTTGTGTTGACACACGCCCTGGCCAGCGATGCCTGAGATGCCATGTAGGTAGGCAGGCAGCTGAGGTGGCGCAATGGTGGGTCTTCACGAAGATCTACATGTCACCACGCAGGTGCCCGCCCAGCTAGTTGGGTCGGCAGCTGCATTGGGCGGTGGATGTTTAGTAGGCGTGGGCCTGATGGTGGCCCTGCGGATGTCCCCGACAAGGCCCCTACAAGGGTCTTGCCGTGGCGCCTGCTGCCATCCCCGGCAAGGTGCTTGCCGGAGGACTAGTGGTCTTCCTTCGGTGGGGTCCCGCCAGGGGTCATCGTCTTCTTAGTGCGTATCTGATCTTGAATGTCTTCACAAAGATTTGCATGCCACTACGGGGATGTCTCCCGAATCCTTGCCCCATGGGGGCAGTGGACTCAAGGGTGATCTGCTCCGTAGGCGTGGGGCAAGTTGCCGCGGCAAGGGTCTTGCCGGGGCTGCTAAAGCCGGCTGCCGGCAAGGATTTTGCCGGGGGAACCCGGTTCGTCCCTTTGCTCTTTGTGGCCTTGTTCTTTGGTGTTGCTCCAGTTCCCTCGAGCTTCGGTCTCACCCTGGCTCACCTCCCTTGCCTTGCTTGGTGCGGCGGTGCCCGTGCACAGACATAGGGGTACAAAAAGTGTACCCCCCCCCTTTTTGTACACAAACATAATCTAAAAACAGCAAGGCAACCCCATTGTTTCTTTCCAAAAAATCATATCCAGGTAATATGGCAATAAATCTTGATTAACCTGTTCGGTTCCCCTCCTAATTTATGTTTTGATGCAGTGGTAGAGACACTCTCCACTATCAATAATACAAGCCTACCAAAATCTCCATCTGAATCTGTTGAGTTTCTTCTATCGCGAATCCAACGGAAAAAATTTATGTTTGTGAACAAATTATTGGCTAAAGCAATCATGGAAATCGCGGAGGAATCAGTTGTGCACATTCTTGCGCACGGATCAATGTTTTCAGAGATAGTGTAGCAAAGAAGGAAGAAATTGCTAACATGCTTATGGGCGTCATTCGCGCTGAGGTTGCAGATTGTGAGGTTTTAGATCATTATGTTCTGTTCATTTATTTGCACTAGCTTCAATCTTTGATTGCCTAGTGGATGTAATTTCCTGTATTATATCCTGGATGTGCAACATTTTTCCTTGTATGTCGTACGTTTGCTTAGCGCGCCTCTCATTCCAGCTAACTGGTCGCTAGGAAGGCAAAAAAGAAGTGAAATTATTAGTTAGCACGAATAGTTGTGGGCCCAAATGAAGGAAGCGGTCGACTGCCCTTAATGGGCTTCCCTAATGGGTTCACATGGGCCAAATGTATCATATGCCTTTGATTGATCGGTTTTTGTCATGTCCGTAAATGCTCGTCCTAATGGGCTCAAATTGTGGATGGGCCGGAATCGATGTTATCTAATTGGGCCTACAAACATGCTCGAACTCTACGGGGCCCATTATGTTAATGGGCCATAACCTAGCCAAAAGCTCTATTGGGCCCATTTGATGCTTGACCATGTTACCTCACGGGTCGTTAACAGGCCGACATCGAAGCGGGCAATAAGTGGGCCCATTTGATTTCATGGGTCGTTAATAGGCCGATACTAAGGTCGGCTATATATGGCCCAACTGTATTATGGGCCATTAGCAGGCCAAAAGTGATAGTGGGCTCATACTGGTCCATGAAGAGCATGGGCTGCAAAGAGGCCGAAAGTCAGGTCAGACTGTATATGGCACAACTGTGTTGTGGGCCTTTAGCGGGCCAAAAGAGAAACGAGGCTGGTATTGGTAATGAAGAGCATGGCCGTTAAGAGGCCAAAACTCAGGTCCGACTGTAAATGGCACAACTCATTTATGGGCCGTTAACAGGCAAAAAACTCACGTCCGACTTCAAATGGCCTAACTCATGTATGGGCCTAATACGTCTCAACCGTATCTATAATTTTTTATTGCTCCATGCTATTATATTATCTGTTTTGGATGTTTAATGGGATTTAATATGCACTTTTATATTATTTTCGGGACTAACCTATTAACCAGACGACCAGTGCCAGTTGTTATTTTTTCCCTATTTCAGTGTTTCGTAGAAAAGGAATATCAAACGGAGTCCAAACGGAACGATACCTTCGCGAGGATATTTCTTGGAACAAACGCAATCGAGAAGACTTGGAGTAGAAGTCTGGGAAGCCACGACGCGGCCACGAGGCAGGAGGGCGCGCCCAGGGGGGTAGGCGCACCCCCACCCTCGTGGGCCCCTCGTAGCACCACCGAAGTACTTCTTCCGCCTATATATACCCTTGTACCCTACACACATCCAGGAGGGCAACGAAACCACTTTTCCACCACCGCAACCTTTTGTACCCGTGAAATCCCATCTTGGGGCCTTTTCCGGAGCTCCCCTGGAGCGGGAATCGATCACGGAGGGCTTCCACATCAACACCATAGCCTCTCCGATGAGTTGTGAGTAGTTTACCATAGACCTTCTGGTCCATAGTTATTAGCTAGATGGCTTCTTTTCTCTCTCTGGATATCAATACAAAGTCCTCCTTGATCTTCTTGGAGATCTATTCGATGTAATACTTTTTGTGGTGTGTTCATTGAGATCCGATGAATTGTGGGTTTATGATCAAGATTATCTATGAACAATATTTGGTTAATTTCTGAATTCTTATATGCATGATTTAATATGTTTGCAAGTCTCTTCGAATTATCAGTTTAGTTTGGCCTACTAGATTGATCTTTCTTGCAATGGGAGAAGTTCTTAGCTTTGGGTTCAATCTTGCTGTGCTCGATCCCAGTGAGAGAAAGGGAGCAGACACGAATTGTATTGTTGCCATCGAGGATAAAAAGATGGGGTTTATATCATATTGCTTGAGTGTATCCCTCTACATCATGTCATCTTGCTTAAGGCGTTACTCCGTTCTTATGAACTTAATACTCTAGATGCATGCTGGATAGCGGTCGATGTGTGGAGTTATAGTAGTAGATGCAGAATCGTTTCAGTCTACTTGACACAGACGTGATGCCTATATTCATGATCATGCCTGGATATTCTCATAAATATGCGCTTTTCTATCAATTGCCCGACAGTAATTTGTTCACCCACCATAATATATGCTATCTTGAGAGAAGCCACTAGTGAAACCTATGGCCCTCGGGTCTACTTTACATCATATAAGTTTCCGATCTACAATTCTAGTTTACTATTTATTTTCCAATCTTTATTTTCCAATCTATACAACAAAAATACCAAAAATATTGATCTTACTATCTTTACCAGATCTCACTTTTGCAAGTGGCCGTGAAGGGATTGACAACCCCTTTATCGTGTTGGTTGCAAGGTTCTTGATTGTTTCTGCAGGTACTAGGTGACTTGGGTGTAGTCTCCTACTAGATTGATACATTGGTTCTCAAAAACTGACAGAAATACTTATCCTACTTTGTTGCATCACCCTTTCCTCTTCAAGGGAAAACCAATGCATGCTCAAGAGATAGCGAGAAGGATTTATGGCACCATTGACGGGGAGATCTACGCTCAAGTCAAGACATACCAAGTACCCATCACAAACTTTTCCCCCTCGCATTACATTATTCGCCATTTTCCTCTCATTTTCCTCACCCCCCTTCACCTTTGATGTTTTCTTCGCCCTTTTTTCTGTTCGCCTCTTTTCCGTTCGCTTGCTTTTTGTGTGCTTGTGCGTTGGATTGTTCATTTGTCACGATGGCTCAAGAAAATACCAAACTATGTGACTTTTCCAACACCAATAATAATGACTTTATTTGCACTTCGATTGCTCCCGCTACTAATGCGAAATCTTGTTAAATCAATGGTGCTTTATTGAATCTAGTCACGAAAGATCAATTTTCCGGCCTTCCTAGTGAAGATGTGACATCTTATCTGAATAATTTTGTTGATTTGTGCGATATGCAAAAGAAGAGAGATGTAGATAATGATCTTGTTAAGTTGAAACTTTTCCCTTTCTGACTACGAGATCGGGCCAAAACTTGGTTTTCTTCATTGCCTAAAAATGGTATTGATTCTTGGAATAAGTGCAAAGATTGTTTTATTGCCAAGTATTTTCCTCCCTCTAAGATCATCTCCCTTAGGAACGATATTATACATTTCAAACAACTTGATCATGAGCATGTAGCACAATCTTGGGAGAGGATGAAACTTATGATAAGAAATTGTCCCACGCATGGTTTGAATCTATAGATGATTATACAAAAAATTTATGCCGGTCTGAACTTTGCTTCTAAAAATCTTTTAGATTCGGTCGCGGGAGGTATTTTTAAGGAAATCACTTTAGGAGAAGCTACTAAACTCCTAGATAATATAATGGTTAACTATTCTCAATGGCACACCGAGAGATCTTCCACTAGTAAAAAAGTGCACGGTATTGAAGAAATCAATGTTTTCAATGCAAATATGGATGAACTTATGAAATTGTTTGCTAGCAAGGGTGCTAATGTTGATCCTAATGATATATACTTATCCACTTTCATTGATAATGCTAATGAATCTATCTATGTGAATTTTGTTGGTAGGAATAATTTTGGTAACAATGCTTATAGATGAAACTTCAATCCTAGGCCTTTTCCTAGTAATTCCTCCAATAATTATGGAAATTCCTACAACAATTTCTATGAAAATTATAATAAGACACCCTTTGATTTTGAGAATAGTGTTAAGGAATTTATGATTTCACAAAAGAGTTTTAATGCTATGATTGAAGACAAATTTCTTAAGACCGATCATTTGGCTAGGAACGTGGATAGAATTTATCTTGACTTTTATTCTTTGGAACTTGGATCTATCCCACCTAAGCATGAAATCAATGAGTCTCTCAAAGCCATGATAATTTCCATTGATGAGTGCAAAGTAAGAACCGCTAGGATGCGTGCTAAAAAATATTGCGTTGTTAAAGCGGGTTCTTCTAGTTTTCATGATAATAATGATGAGGATCTAAAAGTGATTGATGTGTCTCCTATTAAATCTTTGTTTTCCAATATGAGTCTTGTTAAATATGGGACTGGAGGTAAGTCAAATTTAGTTAAAAGGCGTCCCAATGATTCAGATTTTTTAGATCTTGATTTAAAAATTTGTAGAAGTTGGATTGAAGAGGTCAAAACTTTACATAGCAATGAACCCACTATTTTGGATCTCAAGGAATTTAATTATGATAATTGATCTTTGATATATTGTATTTCCTTGTTGCAATCTGTGTTAAATTCTCCTCATGCTTATAGCCTAAATAAAGCTTTTAGCAAACACGTCGTTGATGCGTTATTGCAATCTTATGAAGAAAAGCTTGAATTAGAAGTTTCTATCCCTAGAAAACTTTATGATGAGTGGGAACCTACTATTAAAATTGAGATTAAAGATCATGAATGCTATGATTTATGTGATTTGGGTGCTAGTGTTTCCACGATTCCAAAAACTTGGTGTGATGTGTTAGGTTTCAGTGAATTTAATGATTGTTCTTTAAATTTGCATCTTGCGGATTCCACCATTAAGAAACCCATGGGAAGGATTAATGATGTTCTTATTGTTGCAAATAGGAATTATATGCCCGTAGATTTCATCGTTCTTCATATAGATTGCAATCCTACATGTCCTATTATTCTCGGTAGACCTTTCCTTAGAACGATTGGTGCAATTATTGACATGAAAGAAGGAAATATTAGATTCCAATTTCCATTAAGGAAAGGCACGGAACACTTTCCTAGAAAGAAAATTAAATTGCCTTATGAATCTATTATGAGAGCCACTTATGGATTGCATACCAAAGATGATAATACCTAGATCTATTCTTGTTTTTATGCCTAGCTAGGGGCGTTAAACGATAGCGCTTGTTGGGAGGCAACCTAATTTTCTTTTCTTTTCTTTTTCTTCTATTTAGTAATAAATAATTCATCTAGATTCTGGTGAGATGTGGTTTTAGGTTTTAATTAGTGTTTGTGCCAAGTAGAACCTTTGGGAAGACTTGGGTGAAGTCTTTGCGATCTTGCTGTAAAAAACAGAAACTTTTGCGCTCACGAGATTAGCTGCCATTGTTTACTGGAGAGTGATTTTAGGTTGATTCATTTTGCACATGATTAATAGACAAATTCCTCACGTCCACCAATTTATTTAAGAATTTTTGGAGTTACAGAAGTATTCTAAAGTTACAGATTGCTATAAAATGTTCTGTTTTTGACAGATTCTGTTTTTCGTGTGTTGTTTGCTTATTTTGATGAATCTATGAGTAGTGTGTGGGGGGGTATGAACCATAGAAAAGTCGGAATACAATAGGTTTAACACCAATATAAATAACTAATGAGTTCAATACAGTACCTTAAAGTGGTGGTTTATTTTCTTATACTAACAGAGCTCACGAGATTTTTTGTTAAGTTTTGTGTTGTGAAGTTTTCACGTTTTTGGGTAAGGATTTGATGGACTATGGAATAAAGAGTGGCAAGAGCCTAAGCTTGGGGATGCCCAAGGCACCCCAAGATAAAAATTCAAATACAACCAAAAGCCTAAGCTTGGGGATGCCCCGGGAAGGCATCCCCTCTTTCGTCTTCGTCTATCGATAACTTTACTTGAGACTATATTCTTATTCACCACATGATATGTGTTTTGCTTGGAGCATCTTGTATGATTTGAGTCTTTGATTTTAAGTTTATGACAATCATCCTTTCTGTACACACCTTTTGGGAGAGACACACATGAATCGGAATTTATTAGAATACTCTATGTGCTTCACTTATATCTTTTGAGCTAGATAAATTTTGCTCTAGTGCTTCACTTATATCTTTTAGAGCACGGTGATGGTTTTATTTTATTGAAATTATTGATCTCTCATGCTTCACTTATATTATTTTGAGAGTCCTTTATAATAGCATGGTAATTTGCTTCGGCTATAAAATTAGTCCTAATATGATAGGCATCCAAGATGGGTATAATAAAAACTTCCATATAGAGTGCATTGAATACTATGAGAAGTTTGATACTTGATGATTGTTTTGAGATATGAAGATGATGATATTAGAGTTATGATAGTTGAGTAATTGTGAATTTGAGAAATACTTGTGTTGAGGTTTGCAAGTCCCGTAGCATGCACATATGGTAACTGTTGTGTAACAAATTTGAAGCATGAGGTATTTGTTTGATTGTCTTCCTTTGTGTGGAGGTTGGGATCGCGCGATGGTTAACTCCTACAAACCCTTCCCCTAGGAGCATGCGTGTAGTGCTTGGTTTTGATGACTTGTAGATTTTCGCAATAAGTATGTGAGTTCTTTATGACTAATGTTGAGTCCATGGATTATACGCACTCTCACCCTTCCACCATTGCTAGCCTCTCTAGTGCCGCGCAACTTTCACCGGTACCATACACCCACCATATACCTTCCTCAAAACAACCACCATACCTACCTATTATGGCATTTCCATAGCCATTCCGAGATATATTGCCATGCAACTTTCCAGCGTTCCGTTTATTATGACACGCTTCATCATCGATATATTGCCTCGAATGATCATGTAGTTGACACGTTTATTATGACACGTTTCATACATGTCACTCTTGATTCATTGCAGATCCCGGTACACCGCCGGAGGCACTCATATAGAGTCATATTTTGTTCAAGTATCGAGTTGTAATCCTTGAGTTGTAAATAAATAGAAGTGTGATGATCATCATTATTAGAGCATTGTCCCGTGTGTGGAAAAAAGGCCAAAAAAAGAGAAAGGCCAAAAAAAGAGAGAAAGAATCTCCAAAACAAAGAGGAGTCTCCAAAAAAATGAGAGAAAAAGATAGAAGGGACAATGCTACTATCCTTTTTCCACACTTGTCCTTCAAAGTAGCACCAAGATCTTCATTATAGAGAGTCTCTTGGTTTGTCACTTTCATATACTAGTGGGAATTTTCATTATAGAACTTGGCTTGTATATTCCAACGATGGGCTTCCTCAAATGCCCTAGGTCTTCGTGAGCTAGCAAGTTGGATGCACACCCACTTAGTTTCTTTTGTTGAGCTTTCATACATTTATAGCTCTAGTCCATCCGTTGCATGGCAATCCCTACTCACTCACATCGATATCTATTGATGGGCATCTCCATAGCCCATTGATACACCTAGTTGATGTGAGACCATCTTCCTCCTTTTTGTCTTCTCCACAACCACCACTCTATTCCACCTATAGTGCTATATCAATGGCTCACGCTCATGTATTGCGTGAAAGTTGAAAAAGTTTGAGAATAGTAAAGTATGAAACAATTGCTTGGCTACAACCGGGGTTGTGCATGATTTGAATATTTGGTGTGACGAAGATGGAGCATAGCCAAACTATATGATTTTGTAGGGATGAACTTTCTTTGGCCATGTTATTTTGAGAAGACACAATTGCTTTGTTAGTATGCTTGAAGTATTAATATTTTTATGTCAACATTGAACTTTTGTCCTGAATCTTTTGGATCTGAATATTAATGCCATAATAAAGAAAATTACATTGAAAATTATGTTAGGTAGTGTTGACACCAGATTTTGGCATGGTCCCGAATCCGGGTTCGTATGCAAAAGTTAGAGGCAACACTTCGCGGGCCGGCCCTGAGTGAGAAAGTATTCGACCTTTGCCGGCTGAATGAAAACCTTGCCGGGGTAAAACCTTGCCGGTGGAAAGCTTGCCACAAGCTTGCCGGTGTGAAATCTTGCCGAGGGAGAAACCTTGCCGAGGAGGAACTCTTTTCGGGGTAGAAACCTTGCCGAGGTAAAACCTTGCTGATGTGAACTCTTGCCGGGGTAGAAACCTTGCCGAGGTAAAACCTTGCCGATGTGAAATCTTGCCAGGAGAGAAATCTTGCTAGGGAGGAACCCTTGCCGGTGTAAAAACCTTGCTGGGGTGAAACCTTGTCGGTGTGGAAATCTTACCTGGGTGGAAAGCCTGCCGGGGTGGAGGTTGTGATAGTCAAGCCAACGGGAAGTTGAGATGGGCTCAGAAGCTTATTCAGGTGATCTTGGATGGAGAAATGTCCTACATGGAAGTTATGCGTCTCATCGAAACGATCGATTTTGATATAAAGATCATCTCAATCCGAGGTCATTTGCAAAAGTTAGAGCCCGCACAGCGAGACCCTCCAAAGAGCAAAATGTGACGCCTGAAACCAAACACATATATGGATGTGTGTGATGAGCTGCGTGAGTAATTATCTGTTTTGCGCGAGCAATTTGACCCTCGAGATGACCTCTAATGAAAAAACGTTCAACATGAAAGATGTTCGTATCGTCGAAACGGTCAAGATTTATTTTGGGCTCAATTTTATCCGAGGTTGTTTGTCACCACAAAAATGACCCTCAAAGTATAGCCAGTTTAAACCGAGCAGTTTTGGAAAGTTCGGTTAAAACCAGTCCGAATTTGACTAGGGTTTTGGACGTGAATTGATGTAATTTTCTTCTAAGGAAATCCTAGGTAAATCCTTTGCTTGTACGGGAAGTCAGGACGCCTCTTATATATGTTGGGGGTGACGGCCGATTGGAAGAACACACAATCGAACAAATCAATATACTACATTTTCGTTTCTATGTTTTATCCCTCCATCGTTTTTCTCTCTCGTTCTTCGCTATTTTTCCTGTTTGAGAGCTGCGAATCTCGAGGCTCTAGGGGCGAGCGAATCAACCTAGGGCAGCCCATTGCCGCCGCACTCCTTGACGGGGTCCCTTGCGAAGAGAAGGAGTTGTAGGAGTTCCTTGCGAAGTTCAAGATGGATCGCCAAGGCAACATCACTCCGATTGAAGAAATCAAGTTTCCTCCTCTTCAAGCCGAGCAGGTTAAACCCTCTGTGAGTACTACCTTTTCTCCTGAGCAGTGGGCTGAGATTGAGAGTCGTATTGCCGATGGTAAAAATCTAGTCTATCAAACTTTCATAGAAAATACTAATGCTCAGAAGAATATATCTCAATCGTCTAGTGGTAATGGTGGTATAGCTGCTACTGTGCAAAACCCTAATCTGACTCTGCCTAGTTCATCGGCACCTCCCATGCCGATGACTTATTATCCTACACAAACAAATCAGATTGTGGCTCCACCAATTAGTCCTATCATGAGCATGCCAGGTTCGGTGTAACGCCGAACCAAACCCTACCTACAGCTACAACCACTCGACCACTACCAAGTTATGGGTCGACGTACATGCCTCAATTCCTACCCACCGCTAGTAACCCTACTCCTCCTATGCCACTGCCACAAGCTTCATCGTCCACTATGGATGATGGTCTAGATAATCTTAGATAGGAGATGGCTAAGATGCTTTGAGAGAATTTTGGAGTTGAGTTACCTCGGAATCGGATTTACCAAAAGCCGTACCCCGAGTACTTCGATGCCATCCAGTGCCCTCCAGGATATAAAATTCTAGATTTTGTTAAGTTTAATGGAGAAGGCACGAAAACCACATGGGAGCATGTTAGTCAATATTTAGCACAATTGGGTGAGGCAGGTTCATTGAGTGAATTGAAAGTGCGTTTGTTTCCTTTATCATTAACTGGTACTGCATTTTCATGGTTTTCTTCTTTACCACATGGTTCCATTCGGGTTTGGTCGCAGCTAGAGCAGAAATTCCATGATCACTTTTATAGCGGCAATAATGAACTCAAGTTGTCACATCTGACATCGGTTAAACAAAAGCATGATGAATCGGTCTCCGATTATGTCAAGAGATTCAGAGAAACAAAAAACCGTTGTTATAGTTTGGTGATAACCGAGAGAGGCTTGGCAGACCTAGTGCTAAGTGGTTTAAGGACTCCCATTAGAGAAAAGCTAGAAGGCTATGAGTTCTTAAATATTAATCAAGTGTTACAAAGGGCTTTGGCTGAGGAAAGCCGAAGCAAAGATCTCAAAGAAGTGCATAGATACAAAGCTGATCATCCAAAGATGAATATGATTGAATATGATAATGATCACTCGGACGATGAGGGTGACATGTATGCGACTGAATTTGTTTGGCCATCTAAGGCCAAACCATTTACTTGCAATGATATGAAACCGATTCATAAGAACCGTGATGAAGAGATGAAGTTTACTTTTAACATTGCCAAGTGTGATAAAATATTTGATGCTTTGCTGCAAGCTAAAATTATTAGAATATCTCACACTTTACCGCCGTTTGAAGAGCTGAAACGGCGCGCTTATTGCAAGTATCATAATTCTTTTTCTCATGCTACTAACGATTGCAATGTTTTTCGACGACAGATTCAATCCGCCATTAATGACGGTCGATTGAACTTTTCTGAGATGCAAGTTGATAAACAACCTTTTCCAATGAATACCATGGATTTGGAGGGGAAGAAGTTAATCATTCGGCCAGAGGTAGCCGAATCTGCTAATATAGCTAATGTCATTGTTGGTGAGCCCGGGAAGACAAGGAGGACAACAAGATCTTGGGGAGGCAGATTGTGATTGACAAGCAACCCGATGGCAAGGAATTAATCAAGATCACCATCAAGAATCCTACACTCGGGGGGCAACCAGAAGTGCAAGAAAATGCCCGTATTAAATTTTTTAAGCCCAAGAGTCCAGAAGTTGGCAAATGGAAGAGGAACGAGGCTAAAGTACAACATAAGCGGATCAAGCCAACTTTTGATATGTTGCTGTCCAAGTATGCCAATCAGTCGACCGGTTCTAGCTCTAACCGGCCAACAGACCTAAAGCGACCAAGGTCAGCACCAGCTGATATGTTTAGTCGGTATGTGAAGCCGGCTGGACCAAGGGCACCGTTTCAAGAGGAACAAAGGCAACCTATTTGGGATCGACTCGACTACTCATACAATGGCCGACTGAACATCGGTGGTCATCAGTCGGCTGGTCAAAATATGTGGCCGAACGGAAACTATCCAAGTGTAAGAATGCAACCAGGTGGAAGCTATCCAAGTGAAAAAATGTGGCCAGGTAGATTCCATCCGAATGAATTCCATCCAAGTGGATTCCATCCGAGTAAAAAGGTGCGCCCGAGTGAAAATTCATGCATCTAGAAAATCGAAAAGAATGGCGTGTTAAATCACCAAATGTTGCAGCAGTCGAGTCAGGAAAAGGCAAAGGGAAAATGAATGTTGACTCACTTATCTTGGGCACCAAAACATTCCCCGTACAACAACCGATTGTGCATAACCACTCGACTGAGCCGATACTTTCTATCGCGCCAAAGCACTCGGCTAACGATCATGAAGCAAGCACCAGCCAAGTAAAGGCAAAAGATCCTAAATACGCTCAGCCAAAGTGGTGTCCTCCAGGGCTAACAAAGACACAAAAGAGGAAACTGCAGAGGTTAAGGATCCAAGAGATGGCAGAACAGGAGGCTGAGAAGCAACGGGATAAGTTGTTCAATGACACTCGACCCATAGTTCTAGCAAAACAAGTGTGGACGCCTAAACAAATACAAGATAAGACATCTTCTACATCTATCACAGCAATACCTACACCACCAAAGGAGGACGATGCAAAAGCCATCACATTGTCTGCGACACTTCTTACTTCTCCTTCACTCGGACAGATTTCAGAATCGGTGGATGCACTTGAGGCAGAGGATGATATGTTAGATTATGAGTCGACGCCAGTTCATGAAGGTATGGATATCAATATGGTTTATTACTTGCCTGCTGAATTTCGTGCTATAGATGGGGAAGGGGAGGTTGCTCAGCTGGATTTTGGCCCTAAAAATGCAATATGTGAGAAGCCAAAAGACCCAGTAACGCATCTGAAACCATTGTATCTCACAGGCCATATCAATGGATCACCTCTCACTCGGATGCTTGTTGATGGTGGTGCTGTGGTAAATCTGATGCCCTATTCGGTCTTCAAGAAATTGGGTTTGCCCGATGAAGAGTTGATAAAGACGAATATGGTGCTCAATGGATTTGAAGGCAAAGAGAAAACTAAAGCCAAAGGCGTGATGTATGTGGAACTTACAGTCAGAAGCAAAACTTTGGCTACTGCATTCTTTGTCGCAGAGGTGCAAGGCAACTACAACGTCATACTAGGCCGTGATTGGCTTCATGCAAACCAGTGCGTGCCATCCACTATGCACCAGTTTGTCATCCAGTGGGTTGATGATGAAGTGGAAGTCATTCATGCGGATAACTCGGCCTGTGTTGCTTTGGCCGACGCATCGGTGGATTGGCAACATCCCAATGCTACTTGCTTGGCGGGACGTGACTTGTCAGAGTTTGATTTTCTTAGTGCGACTAAGAATGGTTTCGTCCTCGTTTCTTTAAAGCCGACTGAATGCAATCGGCTCCAAGGTATGAAATGTTTGAATGGATTCTAGTTCCGAGTGGTTACAAAAATGTCTTGTAAAATATCAGCCGAGTGAGAACGATATGTATGAATCTATAGAGGAATTAGATGACATGGATAAGCTTGGACAAGGTTTTACATCAGTCGATCCATTAGAAGAGGTAGATATTGGAGATGGTTCAGTCACTCAACCGACGTTTGTAAACAAAAATTTGAAAGCCGATTGTAAAGCTAAGTTGGTCGAGCTATTGAAAGAATATGTTTGTTGCTTTGCATGGGAATATCATGAGATGCCGGGTTTAAGTCGAGAGCTAGTGGAGCATTGGTTACCTATAAAGGCTGGTTTTAGACCATATAAACAATCCGCCAGAAAGTTTAATCCAAAAACATATGACCGGATCAAAGAAGAGATCGATCGACTGCTTAAAGCTAATTTCATTCGACCTTGCAGGTATGCCGAGTGGATTTCTAACATTGTCCCAGTGGAGAAAAAGGGATCCGGCAAGTTAAGGGTATGCATTGATTTCAGAGATTTGAATAGGGCTACACCCAAAGATGAGTATCCCATGCCAATAGCCGATATGCTTATTAATGATGCTTCAGGACATAAAGTCATTAGCTTCCTTGATGGTAACGCGGGGTATAACCAAATTTTCATGGCCGAAGAGGACATGTCCAAAACGGCTTTCCGATGCCCTGATTTCCTTGGTTTATTCGAATGGACGGTGATGACATTCGGATTAAAAAATGCTGGCGCCACATATCAAAGGGCTATGAATTTGATTTTTCATGATTTACTTGGTGTCATACTTGAAGTCTATATTGATGATATTGTTGTCAAATCGGATGCTTTTGAATCTCATTTGGCCGATTTGCGTTTAGCTTTTGAGAGAATGAAAAAGTATGGACTAAAGATGAATCCTTTGAAGTATGCATTCGGCGTGTCAGCTGGTAAGTTTTTGGGTTTCATTATTCATGAAGACAGCATAGAAATTGATCCCAAAAAGGTAAAAGCAATACAGAAAGTGGAAGCGCCAACATGCAAGAGAGATATGCTAAAGTTCCTTGGCAAGGTCAATTATTTGAGAAGGTTCATAGCTAATTTGTCAGGGAAAGTTGATGCATTTACTCCTATCCTTCGATTAAAGAATGATGTTGATTTCACTTGGGGGGCAAAACAGCAAGAAGCCTTTGATATGATCAAGAATTATTTGTGCACTCCTCCGGTGATGAAAGAACCCAAGCATAAGGATCCCTTTAAGCTTTGCTTTGCACCAGAAGAAGGTGTTATTGGTGTTGTTTTGACTCAAGAAACTGAAGAAAAAGAGCATGCTATTACATATTTGAGCAGGCGCTTATTGGACGCTGAGACAAGGTATACATTTATTGAAAAACTATGTCTATGCTTATATTATGCTTGCACAAAATTGAGACATTATTTGGTGCCGAGTGCTTGCGTAGTAGCTTGTCAAACCGATGTCATTAAATACATGTTGCATAGGCCAATTCTTAGTGGTACAATTGGCAAGTGGGCTTATGCTTTGATTGAGCATGATTTGGCTTATGAATCTCTAAAATCCATGAAAGGCCAAATCGTCGCTAATTTCACTGTTGAGCATCGGATTAATGACAATCATGACATTGATATAAACCTTGTCTCATTACTACCTTGGAGATTATATTTTGATGGTTCAATTTGTAGCAATGGCCAAGGTGTTGGTATTGTTTATATATCTCCTCATGGTGCTGTTTTTGAGGCCTCATTCCGCTTAGAATACTTTTGCACAAATAATCAGGCCGAACATGAAGCTTTGTTATTCGGCCTAGAGATGTTAGTTGTTGTAGGTGTTACACATATTGAGGCTTTTGGTGATTCGTTACTAGTGGTGCAGCAAATATCCAAAGTCTTTCAGTGTTTGGACGAATCACTTAATGTTTATCTTGACAAATGTCTAGATATAATATCTACTTTGGACAGTTTTAGCATTGCTCATATATCTAGGCATGACAATTGGAAAGCAAACGAGTTGGCACAACAAGCATCTGGATATCATGTTGATCATGGCATGTTTCATATCTCTTAAAAAAACCGATGTCTTGTCTTGCCAATATGGGAGAGGCCGAACCTGAACCAACTGGTTCGGCCATTAACAAAAAGTCTAGTGCAGGTGACAATCCCGACTGGAGGAAGCCCATTGTTGATTACTTGAGCAATCCAAGTGAAAGGGTGGACATGGATGTTCGGCGTATGGCTTTCAAGTATACAATGGGAGATGATGGTCTTTATCGCCGAACAGTCGATGACGTTCTTCTAAAATGCTTGGATGAAGACCAAGCAAGAGTTGCTATGGGAGAGATACATGAAGGCATTTGTGGCACTCATCAGTCGGCTCCCAAGATGAAGTGGTTATTGCGACGTGCAGGGTTTTATTGGCTGACAATGATTAACGATTGCTTCAGATATTATAAAGGGTGTGAAGCTTATCAAAAAATTGGTGATATTCAATTGGCTCATGCTGCTATGTTACATCCTATTATCAAGCCGTGGCCTTTCAGAGGATGGGGTTTAGATTTTATCGGGCAAATTCATCCGTCTTCATCAAAGGGGCATCGGTTCGTATTGGTGGCAACCGATTATTTCACTAAATGGTCTGAAGCAGTACCTCTCAAGAACAAGACACATACGAAGGTAATTCAATTCATAACTGAGCACATTATTCATATATTCGGTATTCCATAGACGTTAACTACAGATCAAGGTTCATCTTTCATGTCACACCAAGTCAGAGAGTTTGCCGAATCTTATAACATAAAGTTGCTCAATTCCTCTCCATATTATGCCCAAGCCAATGGACAAGCTGAGTCTAGCAGTAAATTTTTAATCAAACTCATCAAGAAGAAGATTGAGGATAATCAAAGGAGATGGCATGAGTTGTTGTCTGAGGCTTTGTGGGCACATAGGATCTCAAGGCATGGTGCTATGAAGGTGACTCCATATGAGCTAGTATATGGTCAAGAGGTTGTTTTACCGGTGGAAGTAAATTTGAATGCTTTGAGAATAGCCAAACAAAATGATTTATCGGCAGTAGACTTTTATAACTTGATGATGGACAATATTGATGAGGTTGCCGATAAACGTTTGGCTGCTTTGAAGGCGATAGAGAAGGACAAGTTGAGGGTAGCAAGGGCTTACAATAAGAAAGTTAAGTTGAAGAATTTTCAAGTTGGCGATCTCGTCTGGAAAGTAATTCTCCCGATTGGTTCAAGAGACAGAAAATTCGGGAAATGGTCTCCAAGTTGGGAAGGTCCTTTTAGAATTGCAAGAATAGTTCCCGGAAACTCTTATTTGGTGGAATCCATACAAGGGGCACTGTTGCCTCGAGCTCTCAATGGCAAGTACTTGAAGAAATACCACCCAAGTGTGTGGCAAGAAGCCTAAGTGGGCAATGGCCGATATATGATTATCGCCCTTAGCACAAAATGGCCGATACATAATTATCGCCCTAAGAAAAATAAATGGTCGATGGGGTGTTGACATCGTCCTTAGAACAAACACAATACAAGTTATTTTTCGGCACACAAGCTTTGCCGAAAAACAGGGGGGCATGTGTTGACACCAGATTTTGGCATGGTCACGAATCCGGGTTCGTATGCAAAAGTTAGAGGCAACACTTCGCGGGCCGGCCCTGAGTGAGAAAGTATTCGGTCTTTGCCGGCTGAATGAAAACATTGTCGGGGTAAAACCTTGCCGGTGGAAAGCTTACCGGAAGCTTGCTGGCATGAAATCTTGCCGAGGGACAGACCTTGCCGAGGAGGAACTCTTGCCGGGGTAGAAACCTGGCCGAGGTAAAACCTTGCTAATGTGAACAATTGCCGAGGTAGAAACCTTGCCGAGGTAAAACCTTGCTGATGTGAAATCTTGCCGGGGGAGAAATCTTGCTAGGGAGGAACCCTTGCCGGTGTAAAAATCTTGCCGGGGTGAAACCTTGTCGGTGTGGAAAGCTTACCCGGGTGGAAAGCCTGCCGGGGTGGAGGTTGTGATAGTCAAGCCGACGAGAAGTTGAAGATGGGCTCAGAGGCTAATTCAGATGATCTTGCATGGAGAAATGTCCTAAACGAAAGTTGTGCGTCTCGTCGAAACGATCGATTTTGATATAAAGAACGTCCCAATCCGAGGTCGTATGCAAAAATTAGAGCCCGCGCAGCGAGACCCTCCACAGAGCAAAATATGACGCCTGAAACCAGACACATATATGGGTGTGTCTGATGAGCTGCGTGAGTAATTATCTGTTTTGCGCGAGTGATTTGACCCTTGAGATGACCTCTAATGAAAAAACGTTCAACATGAAAGATGTTCGTATCGTCGAAACGGTCAAGATTGCTTTTGGGCTCGATTCCATCGGAGGTTGTCTGTCATCACAAAAAGGACCCTCAAAGTACAACCAGTTTAAACCGAGCAGTTTTGGAATGTTCGGATAAAACAATTCCGAATTTGACTAGGGATTTGGACGTGAATTGATGTAATTTTCTTGTAAGGAAAGCCTAGATAAGTCCTTTGCTTGTACGGGAAGTCCAGCCGGCTCTTATATATGTTGGGGGTGACGGCCGATTGGAAGAACACACAATCGAACAAATCAATATACTACTTTTTCGTGTCTACGTTTTATCCCTCCATCGTTTTCTCTCTCTCGTTCTTCGCTGTTCTTCGTGTTTGAGAGCTACGAATCTTGAGGCTCTAGAGGCGAGCGAATCGACCTAGGGCAGCCCATTACCGGCGCACTTCCTGATGGGGTCCCTCCCGGGGGTGTGGGGTTTCGGGTCCGCAAAAGCGCCCGTCGACTGTCTTGCGTATCGCGCTGTCGGTCGGGCCTCCTTCGACGTGAGCTGCGGTACATCACCCCCGGCATCGAGGGTACACGTGACGTGTTTGTGTGTCAACAGGTAGCATTCCACAACAAAAATTCTGTTTTTATCATTTACAAACTCGAGGACGAGCATGAATTAAGCTTGGGGATGCTTGATACGTCTCAAACGTATCTATAATTTTTTATTGTTCCATGCTATTATATTATCTATTTTGGATGTTTAATGGGCTTTAATATGCACTTTTATATTATTTTTGGGACTAACTTATTAACCGGAGGCCCAGTGCCAGTTGTTGTTTTTTTTGCCTATTTCAGTGTTTCGCAGAATAGGAATATCAAGCGGAGTCCAAACGGAATGAAACCTTTGCGAGGATCTTTCTTTGAACAAACGCAATCCAGAAGACTTGGCGTAGAAGTCTGGGAAGCCATGAGGCTGCCACGAGGCAGGAGGGTGCGCCTAGGGGGGTAGGCGTGCCCCGACCCTCGTGTGCCCCTCGTAGCTCCACCGACGTACTTCTTCCGCCTATATATACCCTTGTACCCTAAAAACCACTACAAGAAATATGTCAACTTGTGACCACCACTATTGGTCACTGAATGGTCACAAATTTCCATTTGTGACCTTTTTGTGACCAAAAACATAAGGTCAAAAGCTGGCCGTCATAAACTGACTATAGCGACCTTCTCTGTGAGAAGGTCATAGACGTTTATGACCAAAATATGCCTACTGTCGCGTTTTGGTCACTAGCAGCCTCTCCACGCCATGTAGGCATCCAGCGTGGCAAGCTGATGTGGCACAAGATTCAGCCCGGTCCAATTCGGTGTTTATATGGGCCGAGCCCATTAATTCAGCCCATCTATGAATTTTTTCCTATCAATTATGATCACCTACATGGGCCTAGCCCAATAATTCGGCCTTTTTATTTTCTGGGTCATAGCCTTTTAGTCTATTGATTTTCTATTTTCAACCATTATATATTCAAGCTAGTCCCACTTGTCATGTTCATCTCTCACATTGGTCCCAGATGTCAGAAATGTACAAATTTGACAAATTATTTTCATAAGTGGCCCCACACAGGTTTCCATTTCACAAGTTTTCAAATCGCATACATAATCAATACTTCAAATAAAACAAAGAACACATAAAATTCATCAAATATACCACTAAATAAATTTATTACAATCTTTACAACACAAATATTCTACAATATGCTACTCTATACTGAGTTGGACTTCACGGCTCCACACTTGGCTTCACACTTCATGGCTTCACACTTCACACTTGAGCTTCTGTAAAAGAGGAACCACCACAATTTTATATAGGGAGAGCACTAGTAGTGGTCAGATCACATTAGCATTGGCAACCTTGGCAATGCATAACACATCCGTCACAGCAGCATGCACACTTGGTTCAAAGTAACACAGGAACGTCACATTGCCAGCACACTTGGTTCACAAAAAAGGCAGGAGGGTGGCTTACTTCGACGACATCGGGCCTGTTACATATCTACTTCAGCTCTGCAATCTTCACCCTTTGTTCCAGCTACAAAACATAAACCAAAACAGCAAAATTCATGCTTAGCCAACAGGTAATTCAACAAACAAGCAAGGGCGCTGAATATACTCTAAGTACTCAACTTATTCTAACTTATTCTTTTCTTATATGCAGTCTGAAGCTTAACTTGTTCTAACTGAATTTAGTCAGAACAAACAAGCTAGGGCACTGCAGATCACGCACCTGAGATCAAGGGCGCTGTAGATCACGAATCAAAGCACATCCGGTCCAGTTCTCGGCACCAACTCCTCCTCCAATTTCTACAGAAACTAAGAGTAGAAAATCAACTCGCCTGCTTCAGCAGAAAGAAGAAGCAAACATGCAAGCAAGAAATACTAAAATAGTACTAGTGTGATCCACATATCAGCATCTCACCTTTAGTTTAGTTGATCGAACGGCAAACCATTAAAGAAGAAGCAAACATGCAAGCAAGAAATACTGAAGTGAAGTTTCAGTTTTAGAAACTGAATTTGTAAATTGTTGAAGGAGGCAGCAAGCAGTAGCTCAGCAGCAAGAACCTGATGTGAAGTTTCAGTTATAGAAATTGAATTTGTATTTTGTGCGGAATCTAGAACTCAAATTTATCTGAGATCGTAACTTTATGTTATCAATTTAAGAGCAGGTCATTTATGCAAGTCAAAATGTGAGCAGAATACTCATTGATGATCTGGGTTGTGTACCAAGGTGCTAGGGGTTGGCCCCTGTACTGAAATTGTATTTAAACTTCCTCTTTTCTACTAACAGAAAGATTAAAAGCTAATGACAAGCGATCTGCACTTAAGACCGCACACACACACACCAACCAGCGCAAAAAAGTAACGGGTAAATAACAATCTCACACTATTGTCACTAGTGCACAGTTCTTCATAGAAGAAACACTGCCTAATACAGACCTACCTAAGAGTAGAGCAAGGCATATAAAACTTTTGGTTTCGCTTGCACCACCAGATTAGCACTATAAATCTACCAGGGACGGCCAACCATCTGCACTGAAGAACTAAGATGCACGCACAAGCGGACAATAAAAAAATTACTTGGCACGCATGATTTAACAGATCCACTCATTATTCGGTCGAACCCTTACGATTCAATCATGTTTCCAAGTATACACGCTATTCTACTAGGGTGGATGCCAACAGTTCGGGCCTGAGGTGCACGCACCTACGATCCAAGTCCAACAGCCCAGCTCAACCGGTGGATCTACTGGAATGGAAGGAGGGAACAATTAAACCTATGGCGGATCACCAACAGCCCACGCTTGAGATGCGCGCAGCAGCGGATCTACTCCTACTCGGTGAACTATACGAAACTGAAGAACTATTAGCCGGATCCAGATCAGGAAGAGAACGAAGCATACCTCAGGTCGCCGGCGCACTTGCCCCGCGAGATCCGGCGCCTCTCCAGGCTGCTGCAGGCAGCCGGCGGCCGGCAGGACGTGCTCGCCCCGGGGGATCCCATGTCAAAGAACAGAGCAGAAATTAGAGAGAGAGAGAGAGAGAGAGAGAGAGAGAGAGAGAGAGAGAGAGAGAGAGAGAGAGAGAGAGAGGAGGGGATGGAGCTCGAGTACCCCATGTCCACCGGGCGGAATAGCACCATCCAGGGGCTAAGCCACGTGTGGGGGCGCAGTAGATGTCGGGGAGGAGCCGCCAATGTCGCCGGAGCCGTGCTGACGATGGAGGCGCCGCCGCCCTAGCCACGGGGAGTGCTACGGGTGAGCGTTTGAGGCCGGGAGAGGCCGAGAGGTCTCCGAGATTCGCGCCGTCGATGTCCTGGTGGCCGGAGACACGGCGTGCAGTGCTGCCACCGCAAACCCTAGGCAAGCCACGCGCGCGCCATGGTTCGGCCAGCTCGACGAAGCGCCGCGCATCGAAGAACGCACGCGCGTGCCGGCGAGCAAGCTAGCCACGACGCTGTTGTCACTGGGCGGCGGCGTTGTTGTCTCTGTTGCGTGCGGAGAGGAGGTTGCTTCTGGGGGAGAAGGGGCGACAGCGGGTGGATGGATCTGAAGGGAGGAGGAGAAGAGGAGGTGGCGGCGGCGATGGATCTGATGGGAGGAGGCGACGGGGGAGAAGGGACGGCAGTGGGTGGATGGATCTGAAGGGAGGAGGACATGAGGAGGTGGCGGCGGCGATGGATCTGATGGGAGAAGGAGACGGGGGAGAAGGGGCGGCTGCTGGGTTGGATCTGCCGCGCACCGGCGTTGGGGCAGGAGGTCGCTGGCGGGGCTGGTGGAGCGGAGGTCGCACCGGCCGATGGGATCGGGGAGAGGAGGTCGCGGGAGGGAGGGAGAAAGAAAGGAGGCGGGGGTGGATGGAAAATGTCCACGAGGACTAGGGTTTCGTCTTAGGTGGGCTTGGGGTGAGGACTGCCGTTGGATCCGCGAGCATCCGACGGTGTTCGATCCATGATCCGTGTGAAACGCCCACAGACCAATCAAAATGCAGCACACGGGTACGTTGTCATGACCATTTAAATTGGTCGTAGTTGACTGAAAAATTAGTCATGGTTGATTAAAAATTCATTTTCCATTTTTCAAGTGCCGAAAATGAGTTTTGTTGTGAAGGACCTACAATATATTTGTTGCAAAATAAGACCAAATCAATTTTCTAAAATATTAGAACGTACTTAATGTATAATTGACCAAATACTTGGGTGTCAAAAGTTTTTATTCATCTCTCATGAAAATGACAAATTTCCGTCGATCTAGTTGGGAACGGGTCAAATTTGAACTGCACCTGCCTTATAGTTTGTTATTTATTTTTTCGAAAAATCATTTTTTGGTACATAAGTATCTATTTAATCAAAGAAAAATAAAAAAATCGAAGATTCAAGCACTAGCTAGGAACGGTCATTCCCGCGGTTTTGACCGCATTTTGGAACGGGCATAAAAAATTCAAAAAAAAATCAAAAAGTTGGAAAACCTTCGCATTCTGTCATTATATATGACCAAGTTACCAGGAAAAATAACAAACTTGTAATACGGTAATTATTTTAAAAAAGTGTTCTCAGAAACGAGCTATCAAGCGTGAAGATTCATGGCTTTCAAGCCAAATGATCAGTCTTATGGCCACATTCATGGCATAGTTTGTTCAAATGATCTTATATTGTGCGAAAAGGTGCATATTGGAATGGGAAACAATATTGCTTAAGGAAGTTTTCATTTTCTTTGGACGAAAAAATCATTTTCTATTTTTCGAGTGCCCAAAAGGAGGTTTTTTTGTGAAGGACCTCCCAAATAATTGTTGCAAAATTGGACCAAATCATTTTTATAAAATAATAGGTCATATTTAATGCACAATTGACTAAATGGTTGGGTGTAAAAAGTTCTGATCCACCTCTCATGAAAAAGAAAAATTTCCGCCGATTCAGTTGGAAGCGGGTCAAATTTGAATTGCGGCTGCCTCATAGTTTGCTCTTTATTTTTTACAAAAATCATTTCTAGGTACATAAGTATCTATTTAATCGGAGAAACACCAAAAATATTCCAAGATTCAACCACTAGCTAGGAACGGTCATTCCCGCCGTTTTGACCGCATTTTGAAACGGGCATAAAAATTCAAAAAAAATCAAAAAGTTGGAAAACCTTCGCATTGTGTCATTATATATGACCAAGTTACCAGGAAAAATAACAAACTTGTAATACGGTAATTATTTTAAAAAAGTGTTCTCAGAAACGAGCTATCAAGCGTGAAGATTCATGGCTTTCAAGCCAAATGATCAATCTTATGGCGACATTCATGGCATAGTTTGTTCAAATGATCTCATATTGTGCAAAAAGGTGCATATTGGAATGGCAAACAATATTGCTTAAGGAAGTTTTCATTTTCTTTGGACGAAAAAATCATTTTCTATTTTTCGAGTGCCCAAAAGGAGGTTTTTTTGTGAAGGATCTCCCAAATAATTGTTGCAAAATTTGACCAAATCAATTTTCTAAAATACTAGGACATATTTAATGCACAATTGACAAAATGGTTGGGTGTAAAAAGTTTTGATCCACCTCTCGTGAAAAAGACAAATTTCCGCCGATTCAGCTCGAAGCGGGTCAAATTTGAACTGCGGCTGCCTCTTAGTTTGCTATTTATTTTTTCCAAAAATCATTTCTAGGTACATAAGTACCTATTTAATCATAAATACATGGTTTGGTGGCGATACGTCGAGGTTTGGGCGGTGGTCGAGGGCCCCAACTCTAGAGCGCGTAAACTCGCATGCCCGCTGCGTGGTCACCGCGTGACTGTGGCGTTGCCATGTGTTCTGGGCGGCCTAGGCATGTCTAGTGGGTGGGCCACTCCCCAGGTAGGTGCTAGGAAGAAAATTACAACATAAGATTCTCATGAGGAGACCGATCGATGCTCAAACATGAATTAGCAGCCAAGTGTTTGATTAGCGGTACGGAAAATGCACATGGCTAATGGGCGTGAGTTTTGGTTGAGGATGATCAGTTACTAAGAAGACCGTCTTCACAAATTTTCAGCTCAAAAGGAGGAGTCTAGGTGGTACTTGCTTTGCAAAGTACCACACTGGACATAAATACAAATGTTGAAGATGGGCTCAAAATAATGAATGGATTGAGCTGGCATTTGGTGGAGGATAGTTATTTGGGCATAGGAAAGCACTGTAGAAAATGGATACCATTTGGACATGCCAAAGTGGTACTTCCTTCACAAAGTGTTCTTTTGAACAGAATAGGAAAATGAATATTTTTGAATTATTTTTGAACTAGGCAAGGAAGGTTTTTTACATATTTGACGAAGATATGACCCAAAGAATTTATGAGATTTTTTGGGGAATTTTGGAAATGACAGAAATATAGGTTGCTTCACAACCTAGGGAAAAAACTGCCACATGGACATGACACATAGGCAAAACTGATGAGGTGGCGCCTAGTCGTAGCAACCCACCACAATTTTCAAGGTTATGACCATCTATATTGGTCATGAACAACTAGAAATAAGGCAACGAACCAGTGCTATCTGCTTTGTGACCATTTCGTGTAAGGAAATTATGACCTTTCTGACCAAAATGGTCGTTATAGTTTAGGGTTTGGAGCCCCCCGAATAGCTTTTGACCAATTGTTCTGAAATGGTCATAGATCTATGACCAATTCTTCCAGGGTCACTAACAAAAGGTCATAAGTTGACATATTTCTTGTAGTGAACATCCAGGAGGGCAACGAAAACACTTTTCCACCGCTGCAACCTTCTGTGCCCGTGAGATCCCATCTTGGGGCCTTTTCCGGTGCTCCGTCGGATGGGGAATCGATCATGGAGGGCTTCGACATCAGCACCATAGCCTTTCCGATGATGTGTGAGTAGTTTACCATAGACCTTCGGGTCCATAGTTATTAGCTAGATAGCTTCTTCTCTCTCTTTGGTCTCAATACAAAGTTCTCCTCGATGTTCTTGGAGATCTATTAGATGTAATTCTTTTTGCGGAGCGTTTGTCAAGATCCGATGAATTGTGGGTTTATGTTCAAGATTATCTATGAACAATATTGGATTCTTCTCTGAATTATGATATGCATGATTTAATATCTTTGCATATCTCTTCGAATTATCTGTTTTGTTTGGCCTACTAGATTGATCTTTCCTACAATGGGAGAAGTTCTTAGCTTTGGATTCAATCTTGCGGTGCTCAATCCCAGAGAAACAAAGGGAACCGCAACGTATTGTACTGTTGCCATCGAGGATAAAAAGATGGGGTTTATATCATATTGCTTGATTTTATCCCTCTACATCATGTCATCTTGCTGAAGGCGTTACTCCGTTCTTATAAACTTAATACCCTAAATGCATGCTGGATAGCGGTCGATGTGTGGAGTAATAGTAGTAGATGCAGAATCGTTTCGGTCAAATTGACACGGAAGTGATGCCTATATTCATGATCATGCCTAGATATTCTCATAACTATGCGCTTTTCTATCAATTGCTCGGCAGTAATTTGTTCACCCACCGTAATATATGCTATCTTGAGAGAAGCCACTAGTGAAACCTATGGCCCTCGGGTCTACTTTACATCATATAAGTTTCCGATCTACAATTCTAGTTTACTATTTATTTTGCAATCTTTATTTTCCAATCTATACAACAAAAATATCAAAAATATTTAACTTACTATCTTTATCAGATCTCACTTTTCAAGTGGTCGTGAAGGGATTGACAACCCCTTTATCACGTTGGTTGCAAGGTTCTTGATTGTTTGTGCAGGTACTAGGTGACTTGTGTGTAGTCTCCTACTGGATTGATACCTTGGTTCTCAAAATCCGAGGGAAATATTTACGCTACTTTGCTGCATCACCCTTTCCTCTTCCAGGGAAAACCAACGGATGCTCAAGAGGTAGCAGGGCAGTTAACAGGCTGAAAGACTCACCGGGATGGAAATTATCCCAACACTTAAATGGGTCGCTAATAGGACGAAAGACGTACATCCTGAAAATTGGCCCATCCCTTGATTGGGTCATTAATAGGCCGAAACCACATGGGGCCAATATTAAGCCCAAATACATAGTAGGCTGTTAACAGGCTCGAACTGACGATGGGCGGCAATGGTGTCAAATATTTGACCGACCAAATTGGAACATCTCGTATGAGTCGTGGGCTTAAATAGTCCAAACACCAGTAGGCCCTATATGGGCTGGCCTGCTAATTTTGGCTGGACCGGCCTCTTTCACCTGAATGGGCCACCGTTGGGCGTTGCCACGTGCCAACGTATCATAGGCGCGTCCTGTGTAATGAGTGAAGGACATATGTCCCAATGCTGAGCCGACACGTGGATCCTCCGACGAATAAGAATTTTACACGTGGAAATCCCCATTGGACGTGGTTGTTAACTAGTTATCGGATCCTAACCGGAACCACATAGCTTAACGGTGACCCATTGCCGTGGATGCCACGTGCCGGTTACCCTTGACGAAAACACTTCCATGACGCACCATTTATCATCATGGAAGTGGACACTTTTGTGATGATAAGTTTTGTATTGTCATGGAACACTTCTACGACAACACAGGTATGACTATCTTGATTATGTCATAAAATTGTCATGGATGTACATGCATGACAAAAAACGTGAACTACTGTGACAAACAAGTATTATCACGGAAGTGTTTTTTTGTGTAGTGATTCCAACATAATTCTCCATAAATTTTCAGGTCATTTGGAGTTGCGGAGAATAGCTATCTCTGTTCTAGCCTTATCCGGTGTAGAATTCCAGCTATCGGCAATCTCCCTCTTCATGTGAAACTTGTAAAATAAGATAGAAAAGGCATAAGAAATTTTACCTACTAATAAGGCAAGGTGCGTTTCTTCGATTTTTTCATTCGTTCACCATCGAAATTTATTTTTATATTTGAGGTGGTACTAATTTTTTGTGCACCCATCTATTTTTTTGGCAATACATATTTCCGTACTTGGGCCACACACGATGTGGCCCAGCGAAGCGAGCCTACTTATTTGCCTGTTCATGAAGCTGCAAAAATTATATTTGTCACCCAATGAGGCAGATAGCCATAGCTTGGCACAGGGACCCCAAAACTATGTCGGCCCATTTCATTTTTCCTTCCAAAATTATTTTTATTATTACCTTATTTCATAACTAAAATTTTATTAAAAAAGTTCAGAATTTGTTTTTTTGTCCAATTTTTGAAAAAGGTTGAGAATTACAATATTGTGTACCCGTTTTAAAAAATGTTTAAAAAATCTCGTTCTGATTATTTTTCTAAATTCAGGACATATTTTGGTTTTTTTAACAAACAATGTTTGTGTTTTCCAAAATTGTTTGGGACTTTCAGAAAATGAATTTAAAAAATATTCCAAATTCAGAAAATATTCCCGTTTTAGTAAAATGTTCACAAATTCAAAATAATGTTTGTCTTTAAAAACACATTTTATAAAATTCTTCTGAATATTCAAAATATATATTCTGTTTTCAAAAGTTGGTCCCAAAGTAAGAAAAAGTTTGTGTTTTCATAAAAGGTTCATGTCTTCAGAAAATGATGGTATTTCAAATTTTGTCCAAGTTTTTTTCCGAAACGGACGAAATATTAGAAACATTGTTCATAATTGTAAAAAATGTTCACTTTTTCCCGAATATTTGGCAAGTCATATTTTTCAGAAATTTCAAAAATGTTGTAAATCTGACGATGCAGTATGTTCTTAAATATTCAAACAGTATGTTTGCCAATGGTTAGGAGTTGGCGTTTCTTACCATGGCTAGCAGCACGTGGTCGAGTCTTTAAGGTCGTGTGTTCGACCATTCAACCCGTCATTTTCGTAGATTATTACTCGTGCCTTGCAAACATAGGTCATTTCGGTGCCTGCCAGTGGGCTAGCCCAGATGCGAACTATTATGTGTTCCATGCGCTATTTGACGCAACCAGCGTCATATAGTAGCTCCCAAGCTGCTGCCCCAAGAAAAGCTAAAATATACATATAGCTTTTTTCTGTCCATTCCTCAAGTACTTCCCCAATTATTTGTTTATCCCCAGGTGGGCTGAACTAGGCCTACTATGCATTCATTTTTCTGTCACACTAACAAGCATCAAAAAATTAAGGGCATGAAGGGATTGAACTATGGAGCTTCCCTATTGTGCCGACGGATAAAGCCAACTCAGCTAGCCTGCAATTATGATATAAATGGTCCCACCTTGGAATTTTATACTAAATCACACCTATTTTTATATGTCCCTAAGTTGTCTGGAAATAAGAAGATTGTGCGAGAATAAGGAAGTTGTATTGAGAATCATGTGCAGAGCGAGGGACTCCACAAAATATTACTGGAGGTAACTTGGATGTGCCAATAAAACACAATATGCTGGTTGGCTATGCTACTTGTGAGCTGTGTTGGGATTTCCCCGAAGAGGAGGTGATGATGCAGTATAGTAGAGATAAGTATTTTTATAAGTTATGAAAACAAGGTTATCAATCCAGTAGGAGAACCAAGCAACGCTATTTAAATAGTACGTGCACACAAACAACAAATACTTGCAAGCCAACGCGTAGAGGGGTTGTCAACCCCTAAACGGTTATGAGCAAGATTAAATTTTATGTGTTTTGATAAATAAATCTAACTAAATTGCATAATAAAGTAAATAAAAGAAAATTGCAGCAAGGTGTTTTTGGTTCTAATAAGATAGAAAATAGGCCTGGGGCATAGATTTCACTTGAGGCTTTTCTCGAGAAGATAACATACGGTGGGTAAACCAATTACTATTAGGCCATTGATAGAAAAGCAAATAAATGACTATATACAAGGCAATGACTATGCATATAGGAATCACGTCCAAGATAAGTAGATCGAGTCCTGCCTGCATCTACTACTATTACTCCATACATCGACTGCTATCCGGCATGCATCTAGTGTTTTAAGTTCATGAAAGAATGGAGTAATACCTTAAGGAAGATGACATGACGTAGACACGATAAACACACGTATAAATAAACCCCATCTAGTTACCCTTAATAGCAATGATACATGTGTGTCATGTCTCCTTCAGTCACTGAGATTGAGCACCGCAAGGTCGAACCCGACACAAAGCACCTCTTCCCATGGCAAGAAAAAACAATAACATTGGCCAAACTAAACTAATAAATTGGAGAAGAACTATGAGGCTACACAAATCATGCATAAAAGAGTTCAGGGAAAACTACAAATAATATTCATGGATAAATCTTTTCATAACCTCATAATTCCTCGGATCCCAACAAACACACCGCGAAAAGTCATTACATCAAATATATCTCCAAGAACATCAAGGAGAACATTGTATTGAAGATGAAATATCAAAAAGAGAGAAGAAGGCATCTAGCTACTAACTACGGACCCGTAGTTCTGTGGTAAACTACACACGCATCATTGGAGGGGCGGAAACGATGATGTAGAACCCCTCCGTTATCATTACCCATTCCGGGAGAATGCCTAAGAAGGCCTCTAGATTGGAACTTGTGGTTTTGGAACTTGTGGCGACGGAAAAAGTATTTCATCTCCTCCCTTAGGATTTTTGGGATTTCGGAGTATTTATAGAGTTTGAGGTAGGTCAAGACGGTGCTTAAGGGGCCCACTACCCACCAAGGCGCGTCTGGGGCATCTGGCGCGCCCTGGTGCCTAGTGGGCCCCATTCCACCTTCTAACTTCCTCGCAAACTTCCAGGGTCTCTTATCACCAGAACAAAATCTCCAAAAAATTAATGGCATTTGGACTTCGTTTGGTATTGATATTCTGCAAAGTAAAAAACAAGCAAAAAAAATAGGAAGTGGCATTGGGCACTAAGTTAATAGGTTAGTTCCAAAAAATGATATAAAGTTGCTTGTAAATGTATATAAAACATCCAAGATTGATAATATAATAGCATGGAACAATAAAAAATTATAGATACGTTCGAGATAGTATTAGCATCCCCAAGCTTAATTCCTGCTCATCCTCGAGTAGGTAAATGATAAAAAACATAATGTTTGATGTAGAATGCTACATATCATATTCATCATATATTATTTTGTTTGTAGCATGGACATTTGGACATCAATGATTCAAAGCAATAGTCTACAATTGGACATGAAAACATTAATACTCAAGCATATCAACAAGCAACTAAGTCTTTCAAAATATCAAAGCTAAAGAAAGTTATCCCTAGCCCATTATGCTCAGTCATTGATCCATTCATGAAGCACATCCAAATATTAACTACATCCAATGCACAAGTATGACAATAGTGTTCCTTAGTTGGTGCTTTATAAGAGAATATGGAGACTCAATTGCATAAAAGTAAATAGATAGGCCCTTCGCGGAGGGAATCATGGATTTGTACAGGTGTCAGAGCTCATAGCTTAAATTGAGAGATAAAATTATTTTTAGAGGCATGCGTTTCCTGTCAACAAAAACTACCAAGAATTCCCAATATCTTCCATGCTAGAAAAATTATAGACAGTTCTCACACAGAAAATAAAGTTTATTTCCTTTCTACCATTCTTTCACAATCCATGGCTAGCCGTATCCACGGGTGCCTTCCATACCAACACATACGAAGGAATTTATTACATTACTTTTTTCCATTTGGGGACTGGGCATCCCTATTACCTGCAACATTCTCGTGCAATGTCAAGTGAATAAACATGCATCATGAGAAAAAATATCTACCATGGAAAATATTGGCTACCCCTGTTTCTTCTTGAGTTGTACGGGCACACAAAAAGGAAATTTATTTTGAAAATTATAGTTGGCACATACAGATTTACATGGAATGACATGGAAATACCGCATATAGGTAGGTATGGTGGACTCATTTGGCATGAATTGGGGTTTAAGGAGTTTCATGCACAAGAAGTATTCCCGCATAATACAAGTTAACGCTAGCAAATATATTGAGAAGCGACCAACCAAGAAATGAAAACAGTCATAAACTAACATTGAACATAATTAACACCGAATAATGCACCACAAGTAGGACATAATTTCATTGCATAACTATTGCCTTTATGTGCATGCATAGGGAATCACAAACCTTAACACCAATATTCTTACTAAAGAATAATTACTCATCAACATGACTCACATATCACTATCTCCATATTGCAAAACTATTGCATGGAATAATGTTCATAATTTCCAATGATCTTCATGAATTTTGTTCTTACAACCCCCTTGGATATTTATCACTCTGCAACTAAATTCATATCTCATGCAAATTATCATTGCTATTCTTTGACTCTCAAATAGAAATAAGTGAAGCACGAGAGCATAAGTATTTCCTTAAAATTTTCATCTCTCAAAATAATATAAGTGAAGCATGAGATGATATTTCTTCAAAAATTACCGACTCTCAAAATAATATAAGTGAATCATGAGAGTTTATTTCTTCAAAATGAAACCACCGCTGTTCTCAAAAAGATATAATTGAAGTACTAGAGCAACTGCTTAGATCTAAGGATTTAAGTGAAGCTCGTAGAGTATTATAGCAAATCATGATATGTGTGTTGCTCTCTCAAACAAGTGTGTTCAGCAAGGATTATAGTGACAAACTAAAAAGAGAAACAAGCAAAGATTCATATAATACAGGACACTACAAGCAAAACTCATGATATGTGAAAAAAAGCTCCAAGTAAAATTACAGATGGTCGTTAGAAGAAAGAGGGGACGACTTCTAGGGCATCAACAAGCTTAGTTTCTTGGTAGTCCCTGAATATTACCATGGGGTGCTGAGGGATTCCTGGATTATGGGGTCTCAAATTATCGGATTACTCCGTACGGGCCGGACTGGTGGGCCGTGAAGATCACCACAACAGATTCTCCCCCGTATCCTGATAGGACTCATATATGTGTAGAATGGCCAGTTTAAAGTGCGGGTGTAATGTGTCCTTCCTCTACAAGATGATCATGTACAACCCTAGGTCCCTCCGCTGCATATATAAACCAGATGGTTTTAGTCCGTAGAGGTAGAATCACAATTACATAGGCTAGACTTTTAGGGTTTAGCCATTACGATCTCGAGGTAGATCAACTCTCGTAACCCTATATTCATCAAAATCAATCAAGAGGGAAGTTGTGCATTACCTCGATAGTGTGACACCCCGAGACCGGTGCGCGAGGTGTCAGCCAGTTAGTCGTTGCCTTTGCCATGTCATCTGCTTGCGTGTTGCATCTTGCCATGTCATCATGTGTGTTGCATCATCATGTTTTCAAAACTTGCATCCGCCCGAGTTGCCTCGTCCTTTCCGTTTTCCGTTCTGAGCCCAGACACACTTACACGCGCCCGCGGTGCCTCCGAATTTTTATTTTGTGAGTGGCCGAAAAATGTTCTCGGAATGGGCTGAAACTTGGCATGTGGTCTTATTATAGTGTAGACAGGCCGCCTGCCAAACTTCATTGCATTCGGAGCTCGTTTGATAGCCCAACGGATATTTATAGCGGCACTAGTCGCCGGTTATTTCGTCGGACGTTTTCGGTCTCCGAAAACCCCCGCGGGCCTCTTCTCTTCTCTCCTCTAAGCCCCCCTAACACAGCCCAATAACCTTCCCTAGGCCCATCCTACCTCACCTCGCGATCGGATCCGTCGGACCGCGATCGGAGGGCTCTAAAACCCCTCCAAACCCCCCAAACCCTAGCATTTTGCTATATATAGACCCCCTTTGCCATTTTTGGCCTCCCCTAATCTCCCCCTACCTCCAGCCGCAGCAATCCCACCAACCTCCTCCATTTTCGGCGCGCCCCAGCTCCCTCCTGCCACTTGGCGAGCCTCCAGTGGCCAGCCGCCTCCACGTCAGCCGCTCCGGCCTCTCCCAGGCTGCCATGTGGCGTCGCCACGTCCCTCCAGCCCCTCCAGCCACCTCCACCTTGCGTGGCCCGTCCGAGCCCGGGCCAGGCCCGCCCAAGCCGGCCACCGGGCCCGAGCGCCGCGCGCCCCGCCTCGTCGCTCGTCTCCCCCCCGCGCGCTCATTCTAGATCGAGGGGAGGAGCCCCTTGACCCCGAGCCTCTATCCCCCAGCGCCGCCTTCCTTTGCCATTTCCCCGCGCACCGCGCCGCCGGAATCTCCGTCGACCTCGCCGGCGACCGGATCTCGCCAGCCTCCTCCGGATCCATGCCCCCCGTCCTCCCTCGCCGTTCTAGCCGCTGCGCCGTCTACTTCATCGCCGGCGGCGGCCCTCGTTCGTGAGAATTTTGCGACGCGCTCAATCCCGAGCAGTTGACCGCGTCGCCGGCCACTTAGGCCACACCCGAGGCCACAGAGCCCCTCGCCTGGGCCGCCACCTGCCCCGCGCCGGCCGGCCTCCTCCCAGCCGGCCTGCTCCTCCCCTGCGGGCCGGCCCAGCTCCGCCACCAGTCGAGCCGCCGCTCCCCTGGGCCGCATCCCACCGACCGGGCCCAACTCCCCCAGCCTGTGGCCAAGCGCCAAGGCCCAGCTGCCTCTGTCTCCTTCGGCGTCTGGGCCGAGCCAAGTTGGGTGAGCAGTCCAGTTCCCCGCCCCGTGCGCGTTTTATTATCCGACGCTCTGTTTTTTTCCCTTGTGTAAAAATCTGCTAAGTCCTTTTCTGTCAGCATTAATGTTGCATCTTTGACTAGTGATAACATTTTGTGTGGTGATCCAAATTGAGTGAATGATATGTCAAAATGATCGTGGTGATATGCTCTACACTTTGTTCCATTGTGCCATGCTCATTTGAGTTCATCTAGTTGCTCTAATATCTGTTGCAAGGGTGCTACTTGTTATAAACTGCTGCTACTTGTTATTTTGTTGCCATGTTCGAGATATGATAACTTGGTGCATGTTTATCCAAATGATGCAAATGATATGTCTAAATGTTCATCATGAGATGCTCTACATGTTGGTTGCTATAGCATGCTTGTTTGAGTTCATATTGCCATGTTTATCTCTGTTGCAAAAGTGCATTTGGCTGTTATGTTCTGAAACTTGTTACGAGATGCCTAGTTGAGGAGCTCGTTGCTATTATTGTGTTTGTCCCCTTGTCACATGCCTAGATGTTTTAGAATCTTCATGGTGTGTTCTTTGCTATGGTGCAAACCATTTGCCATGATATGCCTTGTGTTGACTCAAACATGCTTGTAAACTTGCCATGTTGCTGCTACTGTTTTAACACTTAGTGAAATTTTACTAAGTCTGGAATCTGTAATATCCTGATGCTATGTTTGTTTGATGCCCTAGGCAAATCCATGTTAGTTTTGGGGTGGCCTTTGATCATTCCTTGTTGTATATGTTGTTGGCTATCCATTCATGCCCTTACTTGCTCTTTTGGTTTGTTGTAGCTTATTTAATTCTTGCTCCCAAGTTGCTATAAAATATTGCTGTCAGGTTTTTATTGTCATGATCAAAATGTTGTAGCTTGTTGCTATTGATCCATGCCTCCTATGGAGATGCTCCAATGGAGTTGTTTGCTGTAGGATATGTCTACTTCATGTCCATGCTTATTGTCACCATGTTTGAGTGTTGTAGCATATATTTACCTTGCTCCAAAGTTGCTATGTGGCTGTTAATTTCAGCTTGTTGTTATATCTTGTTTCATGTGTATCTTTTAGCCCGTTGCTCCGTTTTAAGTGTTCCTTATATGAAACTTGGGTGATTTTGCATGTAGAATCATAATATCATCTTGTTAACATGTTTGGAGTGAGTTTGGTTGATGTTTGGGTGCAGCTTGCACCGTTGCCATGTTGTGCTTTCTACATTACCATGTAATGCTTCTTGTATAGACTTGTTGTGCTTCATGCATAGACTTGTCATGCATCATACCTTGCCATGTATTGCTTCCTGTATATATTTGTCATGCATCATACCTTGCCATGTAATGCATCATATATAGACTTGTGTTGTTTTCTATGCTTCCTACATGCCATGTAATGCTTCCTCTATAGACTTGTTGTGCTTCCTGTATAGACTTGTCATGCATCATACCTTGCCATGTTATGCTTCATAGGCTTGCTGTGCTTCCTGTATAGACTTGTCATGCATCATACCTTGCCATGTATTGCTTCCTGTATATATTTGTCATGCATCATACCTTGCCATGTGATGCATCATATATAGACTTGTGTTGTTTGCTGTGCTTCCTACCTTGCCATGTTTTGCTTCTTGTATATACTTGATGTGCATCATATGTAGACTTGTCGTGCATCCTACTTGGTAGTGCATATTGTCATGTTCTTGAGTGGTTTGTTTACCGTTTTGCTTGCTTCTTCTCGTTGGTGCTTGTTCCGTTGCGTTCGTGAGGATTCGTTCGTCTTCCCGTGGTTCTTCTTCAAGGCTTCATCTTCGTCTTCTTCAAGGAACCGTTCTTCTTCCTTGCGGGATCTCAGGCAAGATGACCATACCCTTGGATACCTTTTCTATCATTGCCTTTGCTTAGTTGTCTCGATGCTATCGTTACATGTCGCACTACCCATCTTATTGTCAGCCCCTCTCCTTGTTGCCATGAAACCTCTAACCTTTGAAACCTTCCTAGCAAAACCATTGTTTGGCTATGTTACCCGCTTGCTCAGCCTCTCTTATAGCGTTGTTAGTTGCAGGTGAAGATGAAGATTGTTCCAGGTGGGAACTTGTTGTTGGTATATCACAATATGTTATATATATAATAACACACCTATATACTGGGCTTGGGTGGAAGGCTTGGCCTTTCGCTCGGTGTTTTGTTCCACTCATGCCACCTTAGGCGCCGATAAACCGGCATTATGTTCCTTGATTTTGCGTTCCTTACACGATGGGTATATGGGGACCCCATGACAGTTCGTCTTTGAATAAAACTCCTCCAGCAAGGCCCAACATTGGTTTTAATTTGCTCATAATAACAACTTAATTAATTAATTAAATTGCATAGGGAGTTAGCGCTACCCGAGGATTCTTTCTACATAGCAGGGGGGGCCAGTGCTGATGGTGTTGGTCCCAAACGGGGAGACTGCGAGGCCACCACGGGGAAACTCGAGGATTGGCTCCCGTAGGCTCACCTATCCGGACGTGGCCTGAGACGAGATACGCGCGGCTACTATCAGGGTGTCGGCACGCCGGGAGGTCTTGCTGGACTTGTTTTACCATTGTCGAAATGTCTTATGCACCGGGATGTCGAGCCTGATCGGATTTCCCTAAGATAAGGGGTGATGATATTATATTTATCACTTCAGCTGATCGTGAGAGCTTGTGATGGGCTAAGTTGGGACACCCCTGCAGAGTTATGAACTTTCGAAAGCCGTGCCCGCGATTATGTGGCAGATTGGAATTTGTTAATGTACGGTTGTAGAAAACTTGACAGAGGATCCGAAGTAAAACACACAACTGTGTGAGTAACCGTGACTGTCTCTTTTCACTTTGAGAAGAGAACACGGTGGGGTTATCTTTGAATCGTATCTAGTTCAGGATCTGTAGCGATCACTACTAGTTGCGACCGTTTGCGTAGATGCTCATCTTATTCTTGTACTCGTAAGTTAGCCACCATATATTGCTTAGCCGCTGCTGCAACCTCACCACTTTACCTCTCCCTACCCTTTAAGCTTTGATAGTCTTGTTACCCATGGTTATGGGATTGCTGAGTCCTCGTGGCTCACAGATACTACAACAACAGTTGCAGGTGCAGGTTTCCGATGTCTTGACGTGAGAGCATTGGTCGTTGTGTTGGAGTTCTTTCTTCTTCTTCTTCTTCAGTCTTGGGTTAGGTTCCGGGTCGGTAGCCTGGGATAGCAGATGGATGTCTTTGTGCTTTTCATGTTTGTATCCGTAGTCGGATACTTTGTATTGATGTTGTTGTATTCATGTGAATTGTATGTAATGTTTTATCCCCTATGAATGTATGTAATGGTACGATGCAATGATATCCATCTTGCTAAGCGCCCGAAATGCGGTTGTGCCCCAATCACGTAAGTGTCACGTGATCGGTATAGAATCGCATCTTGGGCCTGACAAGTTGGTATCAGATCCTCGACCGACCATAGGAGCCCCCTTGATTGATCGTAGCTTGGCCGTTGTTGAGTCTAGCAAAAAACTTTTTTCGGAGTCTAGTTATATCGGAGAGTAGGAATTCTTTTTACTCCCCTGCCCCTTCGTCGCTCTGGTGAGGAATCTTGACGTAGGTGTTTTGAGTTACTCCTCTTCCCCTTCAAATTTTTTTAGGATCTCGTGGTTAGTTTTCATTCGTCGGGTTGTTAGTTTTTTTTCATCTGGTGCATCTCTCGTCAAGTGGATTCAACCCTCTTCTTCTTTACAAGTTCAACCTTCAATTCTTTCAACAGACGGTGTTTTCCCCGTCAGTTGTGTTCTTTCTTCTTCCCACCCACCCACCCTTTTTGCTTCTCAGGAGCCGGAGTCCTTAATCGAATATCTATCCTACTCGTGTGAATCCTTTGCATTCTTCCTCAGTCATTACAACTGGTGAATTCTCGTCTAGTTCGTCATCATTCATCTCCGTTATTCTCTGATGAATTCTCCTCTCGTTTGATATTATCCATCTCTTTTCTTTCCGGTGGTTCCAATTCTATTAGTATTCGCTGTTCATCATATTCTTTTTCCTCGGCTCAATTGCTTCACTTTGCTCGTTTACTTCTCGCCATCTAATTGTTCCGGTGTTCCAAAGACATTCTCAAGAAATTTGTCCGTATTCCAATTAATTCGAAGTTGTCACCTCATTCGAGTTTTTCATTCGTTCCGGTGCATCATATCCTTTGCATTCCATTTCAAAGGTGGTTTTCTCTTCGGTGGGCTCATAACCCACAGGTCTTTTCCTAGGATCTTACCTGACTCTTCTAATTTCCCGAAGTGTTCCGAAATTCTTTCGAATGTGACGTAAGTATGGATTCCATCAGTCATATGCCTTCTCCAAGATCTCTTTCAATTCTTTTCATCGTTGGTTCAACATCTCTTCTTTTCATTCTTCCGGAGTTTTCATAAATTCTTTTCATTGTGTCCCTCTGAAGGCCATCATTTCAGAAGATCTCTTTGTTCTCAGTTTTCAACTTCGTCCTCCAAATATTCTTCATTGATGCCTCTTCGTTCGTCTCACATTCTCCGGTGCTTCGTTCAAGTATTCTTTAATCAGTTCGTGATCTCTTTGTTCTCATCATTCAATTGTCCTCGAGTGCTTTATTCTTCCCGGAGATTCATTCTCTTGTGTTCACTCAATCTCAATTCTTACGGTGGCTTGTCCTCTTGCATCGTTCAATTTCATTCCTTACGGTGGTCATTCTCGTTCTTCACTTGGTTGTAATTCTTTACGGTGGTTCGCTCAACAATTCTTTTCCGGTGCTATCATGTCAATTCATTCGTTCTTTCCAATTCCACCGGTGCTTCATGAAGGTTTTTCGCAAGTTCGTGATATATTATTCTTAAATCAATTTCATCGAGAATAAGTGATATGAGAATCCATTGTTCATCAATTTAATTGATGGAGGATAAGCATAACATAATTCTTATTCTTTCTTCAAGTTCATTTAATCTTTTCCTTCGGAGTTTGTTCTTGATGAATAAATTCTAGTTCCAAGTCCTTTCATCTTTTCTTTCCGGAGTTCATAGTTTTCCTCGGCTATCTCGTCGGATTCTCGTTTAATCATCGCAAGGCTTTATTCTTATTCTTTTTCATACTTCATCATCCTTTCGTTACCGAAGTTCTTCATGGATCTTCATCATTTAATTCATTCTTCAAATATTCATCTAATTCTTCTGGAGCAGCTCAAGCATTCTTATTCTTTTGCCTCTCGAGTGCAAATAATTCTCCTATTCTTTTGAAGTGGAGATTTGCATTTCTTCCTTCATCTTAATTATTCCATCTTTTGGTTGCGGCATAATTCACCTCAAGTCTTGAGATGTTTAAATAAGTCCACAACAAGCTTATTCTTTTGTTGTTGATTTTCTCAACAACTCTATTCAAACCTTTCTCTTCAAGATTCTCTTCCAAATTCACTCGTCGTGAAAGTTGTCATCTTCTTCTCGGCTCTTTCATTCCATTTTTCAATTCTTCCGGAGGCATTGTCTTGTTCATTTCGTCGTGCTTTGTTCCATCTTCTCAGGTTCTTGTCATGTTCCATTCTTGTTCAACCGGTGTACTATTTCTTTCAGCTTCAGACGGAGTGCTGCCCGAATTCCTTCGTCCAAATTCTTTTGTATCTCTTTTACCGGAGTGGTTTTGGATTCATTCTTATTCCGTCAACTCTTGCTTCATTCCTTTCAACCTCCTTGATTCTCATCATATTCTTTGTTCCTCTTGTTTAACGAAGTCTTTGCAACTTCGTTTTTATTCGTTGCATTCTTCTTCTTTTGAGTTGTTCATCCTCTCAACGTTCTTTTCTTTCACTCTTTTGTCCTCGAAGAACCTTGTTCTTCCTTTTCACTTCCGTCTCGTTCCTAAGATCTCGGGACGAGATCTCTTGTTAGTAGGGGAGTGTTGTGACACCCCGAGACCGGTGCGCCAGGTGTCAGCCAGTTATTCGTTGCATTTGCCATGTCATCTGCTTGCATGTTGCATCTTGCCATGTCATCATGTGTGTTGCATCATCATGTTTTCAAAACATGCATCCGCCCGAGTTCCCTCGTCCTTCCGTTTTCCGTTCTGAGCCCAGACACACTTGCACACGCCCGCGGTGCCTCCGAATTTTTATTTTGTGAATGGCCGAAAAATGTTCTCGGAATGGGTTGAAACTTGGCATGTGGTCTTATTATAGTGTAGACAGGCCGCCTGCCAAATTTCATTGCATTCGGAGCTCGTTTGATGGCCCAACGGATATTTATAGCGGCACTAGTCGCCGGTTATTTCGTCGGACGTTTTCGGTCTCCGAAAATCCCCGCGGGCCTCTTATCTTCTCTCCTCTAAGCCCCCCTAACACAGCCCAATAACCTTCCCTAGGCCCATCCTACCTCACCTCGCGATAGGATCCGTCGGATCGCGATCGGAGGGCTCTAAAACCCCTCCAAACTCCCCAAACCCTAGCATTTTGCTATATATAGACCCCCTTGCCATTTTTGGCCTCCCCTAATCTCCCCTACCTTCAGCCGCAGCAATCCCACCAACCTCCTCGATTTTTGGCGCGCTCCAGCCCCCTCCTGCCACTTGGCGAGCCTCCAGTGGCCAGCCGCCGCCACGTCAGTCGCTCCGGCCTCTCCCAGGCTGCCATGTGGCATCGCCACGTCCCTCCAGCCCCTCCAGCCGCCTACACCTCGCGTGGCCCGTCCGAGCCCGGGCCAGGCCCGCCCAAGCCGGCCACCGGGCCCGAGCGCCGCGCGCCCCGCCTCGTCGCTCGTCTCCCCCCGCACGCTCGTCCTGGATCGAGGGGAGGAGCCCCTCGACCCCGAGACTCTGTCCCCCAGCGCCGCCATCCTTCACCGTTTTCCTGCGCAGCGCGCCGCCGGAATCTCCGTCGACCTCGCCGGCGACCGGATCTCGCCAGCCTCCTCCGGATCCATGCCCCCCCGACCTCCCTCGCCGTTCTAGCCGCTGTGTCGTCTACTTCATCGCCGGCGGCGGCCCTCGTTCGTGAGGATTCTGCGACGCGCTCGATCCCGAGCAGTTGACCACGTCGCCGTCCACTTGGGCCACACCCGAGGCCCCAGAGCCCATCTCTTGGGCCGCCACCTGCCCCGCGCCGGCCGGCCTCCTCCCAGCCGGCCTGCTCCTCCCTTGCGGGTCGGCCCAGCTCCGCCACCAGTCGAGCCGCCGCTCCCCTGGGCCGGATCCCACCGACTGGTCCCAACTCCTCCAGCCCGTGGCCAAGCGCCAAGGCCCAGCTACCTCTGCCTCCTTCCGCGACTGGGCCGAGCCCATTTGGGTGAGCAGTCCAGTTCCCCGCCTTGTGCGCGTTTTATTATCCGACGCTCTGTTGTTTTTTTCCCTTGTGTAAAAATCCGCTAAGTCCTTTTCTGTCAACATTAATGTTGCATCTTTGACTAGTGATAACATTTTGTGTGGTGATCCAAATTGAGTGAATGATATGTCAAAATGATCGTGGTGATATGCTCTACACTTTGTTCCATTGTGCCATGCTCATTTGAGTTCATCTAGTTGCTTTAATATCTGTTGCAAGGGTGCTACTTGTTATAAACTGCTCCTACCTGTTATTTTGTTGCCATGTTCGAGATATGATAACTTGGTGCATGTTTATCCAAATGATGCAAATGATATGTCTAAATATTCATCATGAGATGCTCTACATGTTGGTTGCTATAGCATGATTGTTTGAGTTCATATTGCCATGTTTATCTATATTGCAAAAGTGCATTTGGCTGTTATGTTCTGAAACTTGTTACGAGATGCCTAGTTGAGGAGCTTGTTGCTATTGTTGTGTTTGTCCCCTTGTCACATGCCTAGATGTTTTAGAATCTTCATGATGTGTTCTTTGCTGTGGTGCAAACCATTTGCCATGATATGCCTTGTGTTGACTTAAACATGCTTGTAAACTTGCCATGTTGCTGCTACTGTTTTAACACTGAGTGAAATTTCACTAAGTCTGGAATCTGTAATATCCTGATGCTATGTTTGCTTGATGCCCTAGGCAAATCCATGTTAGTTTTGGGGTGGCCTTTGATCATTCCTTGTTGTATATGTTGTTGGCTATCCATTCATGCCCTTACTTGCTCTTTTGGTTTGCTGTAGCTTATTTAATTCTTGTTCCCAAGTTGCTATAAAATATTGCTGTCAGGTTTTTATTGTCATGATCAAAATGTTCTAGCTTGTTGCTATTGATCCATGCCTCCTATGGAGATGCTCCAATGGAGTTGTTTGCTGTAGGATATGTCTACTTCATGTCCATGCTTCTTGTCACCATGTTTGAGTGCTGTAGCATATATTTACCTTGCTCCAAAGTTGCTATGTGGCTGTTAATTTCAGCTTGTTGTTATATCTTGTTTCATGTGTATCTTTTAGCCCGTTACTCCGTTTTAAGTGTTCCTTATATGAAACTTGGGTGATTTTGCATGTAGAATCATAATATCATCTTGTTAACATGTTTGGAGTGAGTTTGGTTGATGTTTGGGTGCATCTTGCACCATTGCCATGTTGTGCTTCCTACATTGCCAAGTAATGCTTCCTGTATAGACTTGTTGTGCTTCCTGTATAGACTTGTCATGCATCATACCTTGCCATGTATTGCTTCCTGTATATATTTGTCATGCATCATACCTTGCCATGTAATGCATCATATATAGACTTATGTTGTTTTCTATGCTTCCTACATTGCCATGTAATGCTTCCTCTATAGACTTGTTGTGCTTCCTGTATAGACTTGTCAGGCATCATACCTTGCCATGTTATGCTTCATAGACTTGCTGTGCTTCCTGTATAGACTTGTCATGCATCATACCTTGCCATGTATTGCTTCCTGTATATATTTGTCATGCATCATACCTTGCCATGTGATGCATCATATATAGACCTGTGTTGTTTGCTGTGCTTCCTACCTTGCCATGTTTTGCTTCTTGTATATACTTGATGTCCATCATATGTAGAATTGTCGTGCATCCTACTTGGTAGTGCATATTGTCATGTTCTTGAGTGGTTTGTTTCCCGTTTTGCTTGCTTCTTCTCGTTAGTGCTTGTTCCATTGCGTTCGTGAGGATTCGTTCGTCTTCCCGTGGTTCTTCTTCAAGGCTTCATCTTCGTCTTCTTCACGGAACCGTTCTTCTTCCTTGCGGGATCTCAGGCAAGATGACCATACCCTTGGATGCTATCGTTACATGTCGCGCTACCCATCTTATTGTCAGCCTCTCTCCTTGTTGCCATGAAACCTCTAACCTTTGAAACCTTCCTAGCAAAACCATTGTTTTGCTATGTTACCCGCTTGCTCAGCCTCTCTTATAGCGTTGTTAGTTGCCGGTGAATATGAAGATCGTTCCAGGTGGGAACTTGTTGTTGGTATATCACAATATGTTATATATATAATAACACACCTATATACTAGGCATGGGTGGAAGGCTTGGCCTTTCGCTCGGTGTTTTGTTCCACTCATGCCACCTTAGGCGCCGATAAACCGGCATTATGTTCCTTGATTTTGCGTTCCTTACACGATGGGTATATGGGGACCCCTTGATAGTTCGTCTTTGAATAAAACTCCTCCAGCAAGGCCCAACATTGGTTTTAATTTGCTCATAATAACAACTTAATTAATTAATTAAATTGCATAGGGAGTTAGCGCTACCCGAGGATTCTTTCTACATAGAAGGGGGGCCAGTGCTGATGGTGTTGGTCCCAAACAGGGAGACTGCGGGGCCACCACGGGGAAACTCGAGGATTGGCTCCCGTAGGCTCACCTATCCAGACGTGGCCTGAGACGAGATACGCGCGGCTACTATGAGGGTGTCGGCACGCCGGGAGGTCTTGCTGGACTTGTTTTACCATTGTCAAAATGTCTTGTGCACCGGGATGCTGAGCCTGATCGGATTTCCCTAAGATATGGGGTGATGATATTATATTTATCACTTCAGCTGATCGTGAGAGCTTGTGATGGGCTAAGTTGGGACACCCCTGCAGGGTTATGAACTTTCGAAAGCCGTGCCCGCGATTATGTGGCAGATTGGAATTTGTTAATGTACGGTTGTAGAAAACTTGACAGAGGATCCGAAGTAAAACACACAACTGTGTGAGTAACCGTGACTGTCTCTTTTCACTTTGAGAAGAGAACACGGTGGGGTTATCTTTGAATCGTATGTAGTTCAGGATCTTTAGCGATCACTACTAGTTGCGACCGTTTGCGTAGATGCTCATCTTATTCTTGTACTCGTAAGTTAGCCACCATATATTGCTTAGCCGCTGCTGCAACCTCACCACTTTACCTCTCCCTACCGTTTAAGCTTTGATAGTCTTGTTACCCATGGTTATGGGATTGCTGAGTCCTCGTGGCTCACAGATACTACAACAACAGTTGCAGGTGTAGGTTTCCGATGTCTTGACGTGAGAGCGTTGATCGTTGTGTTGGAGTTCTTTCTTCTTCTTCTTCTTCTTCAGTCTTGGGTTAGGTTTCGGGTCGGCACCCTGGGATAGCACCTGGATGTCTTTGTGCTAATCATGTTTGTATCCGTAGTCGGATACTTTGTATTGATATTGTTGTATTCATGTGAATTGTATGTAATGTTGTATCCCCTATGAATGTATGTAATGGTACGATGTAATGATATCCATCTTGCTAAGTGCCCGAAATGCGGTTGTGCCCCAATCACGTAAGTGTCACGTGATCGGGATAGAATCGCATCTTGGGCCTGACAGATAGAGAGGGCCTGAACCTGGGTAGACATCGTGTCCCCAGTCACTTGTTACCATCGATCCTCAGACACACAGTTCGGGACCGCCTACCTGAGATCCGCCAGTTTTCACACCGACATTGATGCTTTCGTTGAGAGTTCCGCTATGTCATCAATAGAAGGGTTGATGGCTCGTTTAATCATTAACGACAGCGCCACCCCCGAGGAGATCTTCCTTCCCAGTCAACTTTTCGTGTTCGGCGGCTTCGTGCTACGCACCAACTCGGATGGCCACCTTGAGCAGGTTGAAACTATGGCCCTGGTCATCACATCAGGCTAGGGAGTCTGAATTATGTTGCTGACATCCACAGAGACTTGATCTTTGAAGGATTCGCGCCCGCGGCTGTCGCTCCCTTCCTACTTGATAAAGACATCTCAGATCTATCAGCATATGCCATCCAGGGGTCAACACCCACAACCGATGTAGCCCTAGATCCAGAGCAGATCGCTTCGTCTGAAGACGGGAGGATAAACCCTACCGAACTATCCCACTCCATGGAACTTCTAGCAGGAGACTCAATGGAGGTTGTACCGCTCACAGACCCAAAATTGAGCGGGACCCTCCCTGCCGCTGGGAAACCAGACTCATCTCAAATTACGAGCTCCGAATTCTTGGGATCCGCACACTCCAAGCTCGACCATGTGGTCATCACCGAGCCTGGTTCCGCAGACCACCAAACTACTATCTAGTTCTCGCTCTTAAACGAGGTGCTAGACTTGCTGTAATATCTCGCCATTACAGAGGATTCACCGCCGAACTATGCCTAGCTAAAAATAGGGGCTAAGATCAGGGAATTTTGCTTCCCACCCACCACCCACTTGGTAGCCACGGTCGAAGACTTAACCGACGTACTAGACTATCCTTCCGAAGACTTCGATAGGATGGACCACGATGTCGAAGCTGATCTAGGTCAATGCACGCCCGTCACCGGGCGATGGACGACCACTTATACCTATGACATATACATGGTGGACACACCCGAGGAGAAGGACGGCGATGGCGATAAAGATCCAGAGCAGGAAAAGCCTGTCAATGCACCTCCTAAGCGCTGGCGCCAGCGGCGCTGCTCACGATCGCGTCGAGAAAGGGAAAGTAATACTGACACTAGAGACAATGAAGCTCTAGAGGACGCCGAAGACCCCGCAGAGCCAGTGTTAGAGCATGATGAGCGAGACGATGGCCAATGCAGTCCCGAACAACTCATCGATCACAATGATTTCAAAGACAATAACTACCTGCCTGTCTCCAAAGAGGATGTCAACCTAGGAGACGAGAAATTCATCATCCCAAAGGAACCCCTCGAACAAGAACACTTTTATCGACGGCTTATTGCCACAGTAAGGAGCCTGAAAAAACAGCAGCGGCAGCTTAGAAAGCCGAGCAGGATACACTCAACATTAGATTGAATGAAGTGCTAGACGCTGAAGAGAGATACGGTCTTGAGAGCCAAACAAAGAGCTATCCCAAGCGCAAGTTGCTGCCATAATTCGACGACGAGGCCCTTGCGCCGATTCCGTCGAGGCATGATCAGGCCGATCAACCGGACCGACCACCTTGTGGATTGGACAAAGTGGCTAGCAATGTCGTATACCATCCAGCACCTTCTTACCATAAAGGAAAGGATACAGTGACTCAGGGACATAAGTACGATCTATGTGAGGACCTGAATAAAGAAACCTGTCAGGCCAGATCAATCTACATATCCAGAGAATGTGCTCCCACACGGAATGGTGACTATCAAGCCAAGCACACCGGATATAATCAAATTCGGAGTCAACACCGAACACAGATGCCGTCCGAACTACTTGTTGCATACACATTCATATTCAGTGTTTATTGTAGATATGATTCGTGAGGAAGTCACGACGAGTTTGAGCATGAGTTGTTCAAAACTCTTTCTCGATGTCGATGTATGTAACCTCCTAATACTTGTTGCAGACACATTCATGTCCTTGATAAATGTTGGTCATACTTGCAAGAGAAAATCTAGCTTTCCACAAATATTCCAATTCAACAGTAGAGCCTTGCATAATTATTCTGTTATCACTCTTGGGTTGCTTGCTACTACATTCGAAGTACTCATTGCACTACTGTAGGATGCTGCTAATGTGACACTACGATTAGAGACCCTTCGACGAAACTGTGTGCTATGCCATAATCACAAACAGGGTGTAAAAAACCGTCAAAAAAGGTGCAAAACGTTTGCGATGGAGGATGCATCGAACACGGTTCAGATTTTGGTTGCGTGTGCGATGGTGGTCATACGGTTCAGTTCAAATGACTATTTGCGATGAGGAGTAACAATAGAAAGGGGCTGCCAGATGAAGGCGTGTGTGATGTACAACATACAATTCAGTCGGATGAACTGTTTGTGATTAGGCAACACAAAAGAAACGGTCAGCCAGATCAAGGTGTGTGCGATATACGACATGCGGTTCACTCAGATGAACTATTTGTGTTGAGAGAAGAGAACATAAACGGTTCAACATAAGAAGATGTGTGTGATACACGGCAAGCATGTCTATAATAATAAATCTGTGGTAAGACCGATAATAACACAGACGGTTGCTACTAATAAGACGTGTGTGTTGTGCGATGGGATTGCATGCATACAGAACAATATATATATATATATATATATATATATATATATATATATATATATATATATATATATATATATATATATATATAGACACACACACACACACACACACTTACAAGGACATAGTTGCATAACCAAATTAAACATCCACTTACATAGGTGGCTACTATACAACCATGGCATTTGCACACACCAAAGTAAATTATTACATGCATAATTACATAGGTGGCTACTACACACATGACATTTCCACACATCAATAAAGTAAACTATATATTACATGCATGATCAACTAGCATAAACGATCATCTGATCATCATCTACTTCTTGGGACGCTTGCGCTGCTTGTGGCTCGATCTGGACTCGTCGATTTGGGTAACAAGGCACTTCCTCATGTCAACGATCCGCATGTGTACATGCTCTTGGCCGAGAACCTGAGGTGAGGTTCATCTAGTTGCCGCATCTAGGACCTGTGCTAGGATACGGGACTTGTTTTGTTGGCATCCTACTTCATCTTTTCGTAGTAGGGGTCAATGATGGCCGAGGGGAGTTCAACCAGGGAGTCCTTCTTCGTGCTGCCCCAGATCCTGTAGTGCTCACGGATTTCGACAAGGTTCTGGCAGGCCAAGCCCGTAACTCTGAGCACTTTTACATCGTCGGTGGTTTCCACCATGGTGAACTTGTAGTCGTTGCTGTTGACAAACCTGTTGAAACGGTCGCAAGGCTCAATGGCCATGCACTAGTGGTAGATGAGGACATGATGGTGCAAACACAACTGGGCAACGACAACCTTCTGATCTATGTCGGGATGACCGGTGGTGTACTGGAGGTCGATGCTGACCACCTTCTACTTGTCTCCATCAAGCAACAGCTCAACGGTGTTGATGTATTAGTCCACCACAGCCGGTTCTATGGTGTACACCAACGAGAGATTCGTCTCCCTCGTGTGGGTCCCCACTTTATACTTACCGAACTCGATTGGAGCTCCGCTAGACATCCCCTCTCTATGTGTCGTCGAGGGTGTGCTTGTTGTGTTGTGGGGCGCGATCAAAACGTTGAAGAGACTCAAGTTATAATGGCCATGGGGATTAAAGTGGGAGCTGGACGGCCAGGAATATCGGAAGGCTCGATGTCAGTTCTAATTTGCAGCGCGTCACTCCATCGTGCCGCATGTAACTGCGTCACGTGGCAATGCGCGCGGCGCAACCGCTTGCATATGGGGCCTCCGACGTGATCGTGCGCAGGCCCAACCGCTGGCAGAGCGTGCACGGAGGGACGTGAGCAGAGTGCTCCACGGTTGCCTCAACGGCGAGCAACCATATGTATATGTATATAGCAGTTGGACACGCAAGGAAGAGTTGTCCACAAGCCGAGCGCGCCGACAGACGTCAATAGAGCGCGCTGCGCCGCCTAACGGCGAGCAGAGCTTGCCGAGGGACACGAGCAGAGGCCGGCACAACGGATAAGTGCATCGTCGCACCGCGCCCGGCGCAATCGGATGCACACGAATGTGTGTGATCGTGCGCCGGCCCCAAAAACTAGCAGCACAACTTATAAATTGACGGATGGAGTACTAGTCACAGTGATGCATATAATTAAGCAAAGGGATCGCACATGTCTGTATTGACTGGAATGAGAATGCACAATAAGAATTAAGGCCACGATGATGCGCTCACAGTGGTGATTACAGGAGGCAAGAAGAAAGATGCATCCATCAATGTACGTCCTCCTCCTCAACTCAGTGCGCCGGGCCACCGACCGACGGTTAAGGAGCGGCGGCATTTGTGGCGAAGTCAAGGTGCTTCTCAGCAAAGGCATCCAAGGCTTCCAGCCGGTTGAAGAAGGCCAACGTCGTAGGCTCGTAGCATCCTCACTGGCCTTGTAGATACCTATATACACGATTTTCTCGTACACGTGGATGTGTAGGTCGATGAATTATTGCTGGGCAAGGCACCTCGGGGTGAGCGGGACTTCCAGGTGGACATTCTTCGTGTCGTCGGCGAGTAGTCGCAGGGCCATCAGTGCTTGAAAGTGGTTCCGACCATGGAGGCCGATTAGGGTGGCAGGCAATGAGGAGCCCAGGTGCGCGGGCTGGAGGAGTACGAGGATGTCGTCCGCGAGCTTCTTGACGACGGTGAACTTGTTGGTGGTGGCAACGATCATCTGGTCCAACTGAGAGTCGTAGTTGGCATTGGCGGCGGGCATCCATCAGCCGGTGCCAAAACCGTCTGGATACGACCCACGGTGCCATGCCGCAGGCAGGCGTCGTGGACCACATGGCATAGCAGCTGGCCGCTCGCGCGCATCGTCGCCATGGGTCTGGAGTGATCACTTTTGCGCTTAGTGTAGGTGCTTAGGCAAATGTTTAGGTGCGTACGATGTGGTAGATGCATTGGAATGGAGGGGCGCCTTTATATGAGTGCAAACTGCTTTGCATTCACATCGTGCTGCATATTTTCCCGGTCCTCCTCCCATTACTTCCCTCATGCATTCACGATGTTAATTGAAGGAGGATGCATCATTGGCCATTCAACATTTAGGGAATCGCTACCCTCTCCCTCATCTGCATTAAAGCCGTGTCGGGAACTGCACCGCCCGCTGCACGCCCTGCTAAAAACGCCTTCTCGCCTCCATCTATGCTTTATTACTGAATTTTACTTGCAAAAATTAGATACTGCTAGTGATTTTTAGCTTCATATTTTGACAAATCGCAGTGTTACAAGGTTGAAAAATGACAATGTTAGTAGATCAACAAATGTAAATATTTCCAGTTTGACAAATGGCAACATACCCAATATGATAGATGCAAATCTTACCAAATTTTTTGTACATGGTTGCACACGGGTCATCCAAAACAACTGTTTCCGTTGAAGGCATGCACACATCCTGCGCTGCGCATTTTCCCTCGACTTAAGGGGGGAGACCTTATTTCACACTTTGCATATGGATGTTCTACCTAAAACGTTTGCAATCAAGAGCTGTCGAAATCCTGCTCGGCACATTTTCTCTTGCTTTCTTGGGGAAGCTGTCGGTTTCCATACGGGTGTTCTAATTAAAACGTTTTCGATCAAGAGCTGCACAAATCCTGCTCGGCACATTTTCTCTTGGCTTCCCGGGGAAGCTGTCGGTTTGCATACGGGTGTTCTAACTAAAAGGTTTGCGATCAAGAGAAGCACAAATCCTGCATTGGAGACAAGTTTTGGATTTACTGTAATTTAAAAACAAAGTATCTCAAAGTTTTGCCCGCAATCAATAGTACCCTGGTGTTTGAAATTCATTCCCATTTCTTGCATGGGATCTAAGCATGCACCGAATGACACATATTTTATTTTTCAACCAATTTATATGCACGGGAGCATGTGCATGTAGTTCAAATTTGAATTATGCACATAAAATGCCTAGAAAACCCACTTAATGTATAAAAATGACCGAACGAACCCCGAAAAATTCCAAAATTAGACAGAACACTCGTATTGTTCTATGTTCACACTAGAAATTTTTTGAAAGCAATAAGAGGCAACATATATTGTTTTCTCCCCAAAGGTGGCACATTCCCTACCGAAACCATCATGCTTGTTGTGAGAAGCTCTGGTTTGTGAGAAGCTTATACCCAAACCTGCCACAAATGGGACAAAAAATTTACCACGGCATGTTGATGCCACTCCATGATAGCATGCCAAGTTTCATGAATTTCAGATGGGTTTGGATTTACTAGAATTTAAAACCCAGCCATCTCAATGTTTTGTTGGCAATCAACAGTGCCCTGGTGTTTGAATTTCATTCCCATTTCTTGCATGTGACCTAAAATTCACCGAAGGACACACATGTGATTTTTCAACCAACTTTGGTGCACTGGAGCTTGTGCTTGTAGTTCATATTGGAATTATGCACATAAAATGCCTAGAAACCCCACTTAATGTATAAAAAGGCCAAACGAACCCTGAAAAATTTCAAAATAAAACAGAACACTCTTGTTGTTCTATGTTGACACTAGAAATTTTTTGAAAGCAATAAGAGGCAACATATATCGTTCCATATACAAAGGTGGCACGTTCCCTACCGAAACCATCACGCTTGTTGTGAGAATCTTTGGTTTGTGAGAAGCTTATACCCTAAGTTCCCCCAAATGGGCCAAAAAATTTACCACGGCATGTTGATGCCGCTCCATGATAGCATGCAAAGTTTCATGTATTTCAGAAGAGTTTTGTATTTACTAGAATTTAAAAACCAGGCATCTCAACGTGTTGCAGGCAATCAACAGTGCCCTGGTGTTTGAATTTCATTCCCATTTCTTGCATGGGACCTAGAAATTCACCAAAGGACACACATGTGATTTTTCAACCAACTTTGGTGCACTGGAGCATGTTCTTGTTGTTCAAATTTGAATTATGCACATAAAATGCCTAGAAAAGCCAATTAACATATAAAAAGGCCAAACGAACCACGAAAAATTCAGAAATGAAACACAACACTCCTATTATTCTATGTTGACACTAGAATTTTTTTGAAAGCAATAAGAGGCAACGGATATTGTTCCGTCCACAAAGGTGGCACGTTCCCAACAGAAACCGTCACGGTTGTTGTGAGAAGCTCTAGTTTGTGAGAAGTTTATACCCAAACCTGCCCCAAACGGGACAAAAAATTTACCACGGCATGTTGATGCCGCTCCATGATAGCATGCCAAGTTTCATAATTTCAGACGAGTTTTGTATTTACTAGAATTAAAAACCAGGCATCTCATCATTTTGCCGGCAATCAACACTGCCCTGGTGTTTGAATATCATTCCCATTTCTTGCATGTTACCTAGAAATTCACCCGAAGGCACACATGTGATTTTGCAACCAACTTTGATGCACTGGAGCATGTGCTTGTAGTTCAAATTTGAACTATGCACATAAAATGCATAGAAAACCCTTTTAACGTATAAAATGGCTACACGAACCACGAAAAATTCCAAAATTAAACACAACACTCCTGTTATTCTATGTTGACGCTAGAATTTTTTTGAAAGCCATAAGAGGCAATGGATATCGTTCCATCCCCAAAGGTGGCATGTTCCCTACTGAAACCATCACACTTCTTGTGAGAAGCTCTGGCTTGTGAGAAGCTTATACCCAAACCTGCCGCAAATGGGACAAAACATTTACCCGAGCATGTTGATGCCTCTCTATGATAGCAGGCCAAGTTCCATGAATTTTAGACGAGTTTTGCATTTACTAGATTTTAAAACTAGGCATCTCAACTTTTTGCCGGCAATCAACAGTGCCCCGGTGTTTGAATTTCATTCCCATTTCTTGCATGTGACCTAGAAATTAACCCAAAGACACACATCTGATTTTGCAACGAACTTTGGTGCACTCGAGCATGTGCTTGTAGTTCAAATTGGAATTATACACATAAAATGCCGAGACAACCCACTTAACGTATAAAAAAGGCTAAACGAACCCCGAAAAATTTCAAAATTAAATAGAACACTCTTGTTGTTCTATGTTGACACTACAAATTTTATGAAAGCAATAAGAGGCAACAAATATCGTTCGATCCACAATGGTGGCATGTTCCCTTCCGAAACCATCACGCTTGTTGTGAGAAACTCTTGTTTGTGAGAAGCTTATACCCAAACCTACCCCAAATGGGACAAAAAATTACCACAGCATGTTGATGCCGCTCCATGATAACATGCCAAGTTTCATGAATTTCAGACGAGTTTTGTATTACTAGAATTTAAAAACCAGGCATCTCAATGTTTTATCATCAATCAATAGTGCCCTGGTGTTTGAATTTCATTCCCATTTCATGTATGGGACCTAGAAATTCACCCAAGGACACACATGTGATTTTTCAACCAACTTTGGTGCACTGGAGCATGTTCTTGTAGTTCAAATTTGAATTATGCACATAAAATGCCTAGAAAACAGAATTAACATATAAAAAGGCCAAACGAACCACGAAAAATTCAAAAATGAAACATAACATTCCTATTATTCTATGTTGATACTAGAAATTTTTTGAAGGCAATAAGAGGCAACATATATTGTTCCGTCCACAAAGGTGGCACGTTTCCTACCGAAACCATCACGCTTGTTGTGACAAGCTCTGGTTTGTGAGAAGCTTATAGCCAAACCTGCCCCAAATGGGACAAAAAATTTACCACGGCATGTTGGTCCCACTCTATGATAGCATGCCAAGTTTCATGAATTTCAGACGAGTTTTGTATTTACTAGAATTTAAAACCAGGAATCTCAACATTTTGCCGGCAATCAACAGTGCCCTGGTGTTTGAATTTCATTCCCATTTCTTGCATGGGACCTAGAAATCCACACAAAGACACACATGTGATTTTTCAACCACTTTGATGCACTAGAGCATGTGCTTGTAGTTAAAATTTTATTTATGCACATAAAATGCCTAGAAAACCCTATTAACGTATAAAAAGGCCAAACGAACCATGAAAAATTCCAAAATTAAACACAACACTTATGTTATTCTATGTTGACACCAGAAATTTTTTGAAAACCATAAGAGGCAACGGATATTGTTCCGTCCCCAAAGGTGGCACGTTCCCTACCCAAACCATCACGTTTGTTGCGAGAAGCTCTGGTTTGTGAGAAGCTTATACCCTAACATGCACCAAATGGGACAAAAAAATTTGCCACAGCATGTTGATGCTGCTCCATGATAGCATGCCAAGTTCCATGAATTTTAGACGAGTTTTGGATTTACTAGATTTTAAAACCAGGCATCTCAACGTTTTTCCGGCAATCAACAGTGCCCTGGTGTTTGAATTTCATTCCCATTTCCAGCATGGGACCTAGAAATTCACCCAAGGACACACATCTGATTTTGCAACCAATTTTGGTGCACTGGAGCATGTGCTTGTAGTTCAAATTGGAATTATGCACATAAAATGCCTAGAAAACCTAGTTAATGTATAAAAAAGGCCAAATGAATCCCGAAAAATTTCAAAATTAAACAGAACACTCTTGTTGTTCTATGTTGACACTAGAAATTTTATGAAAGCAATAAGTGGCAACAAATATCGTTCCATCCACAAAGGTGGCACGTTCCCTACCGAAAGGGTCACGCTTGTTGTGAGAAGCTCTTGTTTGTGAGAAGCTTATACCCATACCTCCCCCAAATGGGACAAGAAATTTACCACGACATGTTGATGCCGCACCATGATAGCATGCCAAGTTTCATGAATTTAAGACGAGTTTTGTATTCCTAGAATTTAAAAATCTGGAATGTCAACGTTTTGCCGTCAATCAACAGTGCCCAGGTGTTTGAATTTCATTCCCATTTCTTGCATGGGACCTAGAAATTCACCCAAGGAGAAACATTTGATTTTTCAACCAACTTTGGTGCACTCGAGCATGTTCTTGTACTTCAAATTTGAATTATGCACATAAAATGCCATGAAAACCCAATTAACGTATAAAAAGGCCAAACGAACCATGAAGAATTCCAAAATGAAACACAAAACTCCTGTTATTCTATGTTGACACTAGATTTTTTTGAAGCAATAAGAGGCAACGAATATCATTCCGTCCACAAAGGTAGCATGTTCCCTACCGAAACCATCACGCTTGTTGCGAGAAGCTCTGGTTTGTGAGAAGCTTATACCCAAACATGCCCCAAATGGGACAAAACATTTACCACGGCATGTTGATGCCGCTCCATGATAACATGCCAAGTTTCATGAATTTCACAAGAGTTTTGTATTTACTAGAATTCATAAACCAAGCATCTCAACGCTTTGCCGGCAATCAACAGTGCCCCGATGTTTGAATTTCATTCCCATTTCTTGCATGGGACCTAGAAATTCACCCAAGGACACACAAGTGATTTTTCAACCAACTTTGGTGCACTGGAGCATGTTCATGTAGTTGAAATTTGAATTATGCACATAAAATGCCTAGAAAACCCAGTTAACGTTTAATAAGGCTAAACGAATGACGAAAAATTCAAAAATGAAACACAACACTCCCGTTATTCTTTGTTGACACTAGAATTTTATTGAAGCAATAAGAGGCAACAGGTATCGTTCCATCCACAAAGGTGGCACGTTCCCCACCGAAACGGTCACGCTTGTTGTGAGAAGCTCTTGTTTGTGAGAAGCTTATACCCATACCTGCCCCAAATGGGACAAAAAATTTACCACGGCATGTTGATGCCGCACCATGATAGCATGCCAAGTTTCATGAATTTCAGACGAGTTTTGTATTACTAGAATTTAAAAACCAGGCATCTCAACGTTTTGCCGTCAATCAACAGTGCCCTGGTGTTTGAATTACATTCCCATTTCTTGCATGGGACCTAGAAATTCACCCAAGGACACACATTTGATTTTTCAACCAACTTTGGTGTACTCGAGCATGTTCTTGTGCTTCAAATTTGAATTATGCACATAAAATGCCATGAAAACCCAATTAACGTATAGAAATGCCAAACGAACCATGAAAATTTCCAAAATGAAACACAACACTCCTGTTATTCTTTGTTGACACTAGATTTTTTTTGAAAGCAATAAGAGGCAATGGATATCATTCCGTCCACAAAGGTCGCACGTTCCCTACCGAAACCATCACGCTTGTTGTGAGAAACTCTGGTTTGTGAGAAGCTTATACCCAAACATGCCCCAAATGGGACAAAAAATTTACCACGGCATGTTGCTGCCGCTCCATGATAACATGCCAAGTTTCATGAATTTCAGAAGAGTTTTGTATTTACTAGAATTTAAAAACCAGGCATCTCAATGTTTTGCCGTCAATCAACAGTGCCCTGGTGTTTGAATTTCATTCCCATTTCTTGCATGGGACCTAGAAATTCACCCAAGGACACTCATTTGATTTTTCAACCAACTTTTTTGCCCTCGAGCTTGTTCTTGTAGGTCAAGTTTGAATTATGGACATAACATGCCTAGAAAACCCAATTAACGTACAAAAAGGCTAAACGACCACGAAAAATTCCAGAATGAAACACAACACTCCTGTTATTCTATGTTGACACTATAATTTCTTTTGAAGAAATAAGATGCAACAAATATCGTTCCATCCACAAAGGTGGCACGTTCCCTACCGAAACCATCACGCTTGTTGTGATAAGCTCTGGTTTGTGAGAAGCTTATACCCAAACCTGCCCCAAATGGGACAAAAAATGTACCACGGCATGTTGATGCCGCTCCATGATAACATGCCAAGTTTCATGAGTTTCAGAAGAGTTTTGTATTTACTAGAATTTAAAAACCAGGCATCTCAACATTTTGCCGGCAATCAACAGTGCCCTGGTGTTTGAATTTCATTCCCATTTCTTGCATGGGACCTAGAAATTCACGCAAGGACACACATGTGATTTTCAACCAACTTTGGTGCACTGGAGCATCTTCTTGTAGTTCAAATTTAAATTATGCACATAAAATGCCTAGAAAACCTAATTAAAGTATAAAAAGGCCAAATGAACGACGAAAAATTAAAAAATGAAACACAACACCCCCGTTATTCTATGTTGACACTAGACATTTTTTAAAATAATAAGAGGCAACAGACATCGTTCCGTCCACAAAGGTGGCACGTTCCCTACCGAAACCATAACGCTTGTTGTGAGAATCTCTGGTTTGTGAGAAGCTTATACCCAAACCTGCCCCAAATGGGACAAAAGTTTACCACAGCATGTTGATGCCGCTCTATGATAGCATGCCAAGTTCCATGAATTTTAGACGAGTTTTGGATTTACTAGATTTTAAAACCAGGCATATCAACGTTTTGCCGGCAATCAACAGTGCCCTGGTGTTTGAATTTCATTCCCATTTCTTGCATGGGATCTAGAAATTCACCCAAGGATACACATGTGATTTTTCAACCAACTTTGGTGCACTCGAGCATGTGCTTGTAGTTCAAATTGGAATTATGCACATAAAATGCCATGAAAACCCAATTAACGTATAAAAAGGCCAAACGAACCATGAAAAATTCCAAAATGAAACACAAAACTCCTGTTATTCTATGTTGACACTAGATTTTTTTGAAGCCATAAGAGGCAACGAATATCATTCCGTCCACAAAGGTCGCATGTTCCCTACCGAAACCATCACGCTTGTTGCGAGAAGCTCTGGTTTGTGAGAAGCTTATACCCAAACATGCCCCAAATGGGACAAAACATTTACCACGGCATGTTGATGCCGCTCCATGATAACATGCCAAGTTTCATGAATTTCACAAGAGTTTTGTATTTACTAGAATTCAAAAACCAAGCATCTCAACGCTTTGCCGGCAATCAACAGTGCCCTGATATTTGAATTTCATTCCCATTTCTTGCATGGGACCTAGAAATTCACCCAAGGACACACATGTGATTTTTCAACCAACTTTGGTGCACTGGAGCATGTTCTTGTAGTTGAAATTTGAATTATGCACATAAAATGCCTAGAAAACCTAATTAACGTATAATAAGGCTAAACGAACGACGAAAAATTCAAAAATGAAACACAACACTCCCGTTATTCTTTGTTGACACTAGAATTTTATTGAAAGCAATAAGAGGCAACGGATATCGTTTCGTCCACAAAGGTGGCACGTTCCCTACCGAAACCATCACGCTTGTTGTGAGAAGCTCTGGTTTGTGAGAAGCTTATACCCAAACCTGCCCCAAATGGGACAAAAAATATACCACGGCATGTTTATGCCGCTCCATGATAGCATGCCAAGTTTCATGAATTTCATACGAGTTTTGTATTTACTAGAATTTAAAAACCAGGCATAGCAACGTTTTGCCGACAATCAGCAGTGCCCTGGTGTTTGAATTACATTCCCATTTCTTGCATGGGACCTAGAAATTCACCCAAGGACACACATGTGATTTTTCAATCAACTTTGGTGCACTCGAGCATGTGCTTGTAGTTCAAATTGGAATTATGCACATAAAATGCCTAGACAACCCACTTAATGTATAAAAAAGGCCAAACGAACCCCGAAAAATTTCAAAATTAAATAGAACACTCCTTGTCTGTGAGAAGCTTATACCCAAACCTACCCCAAATGGGACAAAGATTTACCATGGCATGTTGATGCCGCACCATGATAGCATGCCAAGTTTCATGAATTTCATATGAGTTTTGTATTACTAGAATTTAAAAACCAGGCATCTCAATGTTTTATCGTCAATCAACAGTGCCCTGATGTTTGAATTTCATTCCCATTTCATGCATGGGACCTAGAAATTCACCCAAGGACACACATGTGATTTTTCAACCAACTTTGGTGCACTGGAGCATGTTCTTGTAGTTCAAATTTGAATTATGCACATAAAATGCCTAGAGAACCCAATTAACATATCAAAAGGCCAAACGAATCACGAAAAATTCAAAAATGAAACACAACACTCCTATTATTCTATGTTGACACTAGAAATTTTTTGAAAGCAATAAGAGGGAACGGATATTGTTTCGTCCACTAAGGTGGCACGTTCCCTACCGAAACCATCACGCTTGTTGTGAGAAGCTCTGGTTTGTGAGAAGCTTATACCCAAACCTGCCCCGAATGGGACAAAAAAGTTACCATGGCATGTTGATGCTGCTCCATGATAGCATGCCAAGTTTCATGCATTTCTGACGAGTTTTGTATTTACTAGAATTTAAAAACCAGGCATCTCAACATTTTGTCGGCAATCAACAGTGCCCTTGTGTTTGAATTTCATTCCCATTTCTTGCATTGTACCTAGAAATTCACCCAATGACACACATGTGATTTTTCAACCACTTTGATGCACTAGAGCATGTGCTTGTAGTTAAAATTTGAATAATGCACATAAAATGCCTAGAAAATCCTGTTAACGTATAAAAAGGCCAAACGAACCACGAAAAATTCCAAAATTAAACATAACACTCCTATTATTCTGTGTTGACACTAAAAATATTCTGAAAACCATAAGAGGCAACGGACATCGTTCCGTCCCCAAAGGTGGCACGTTTCCTACCGAAACCATCACGTTTGTTGAGAGAAGCTCTGGTTTTTGAGAAGCTTATACCCAAACCTGCCCGAAATAGGACAAAACATTTTACCATAGCATGTTGACGCCGCTCCATGATAGCATGCCAAGTTGCATGAATTTTAGACGAGTTTTGGATTTTCTAGATTTTAAAACCAGGCATCTCAACGTTTTGCCGGTAATCAACAGTTCCCTTGTGTTTGAATTTCATTCCCATTTCTTGCATGAGACCTAGAAATTCACCCAAGGACACACATGTGATTTTTCAACCAACTTTGGTGCACTCGAGCATGTGCTTGTAGTTCAAATTGGAATTATGCACATAAAATGCCAAGACAACCCACGTAATGTATAAAAAAGGCCAAACGAACCCCGAAAAATTTCAAAATTAAACAGAACACTCTTATTGTTCCATGTTGACACTAGAAATTTTATGAAAGCAATAAGAGGCAACAGATATCGTTCCATCCACAAAGGCGGCACATTCCCTACCGAAACGGTCACGCTTGTTGTGAGAAGCTGTTGTTTATGAGAAGCTTATTCTCATACCTGCCCCAAATGGGACAAAACTTTTTACCAAAACATGTTGATACTGCTCCATGATAGCATGCCAAGTTCCATGAATTTTAGATGAGTTTTGGATTTACTAGATTTTAAAACCAGGCATCTCATCGTTTTGCTGGCAATCAACAGTGCCCTGGTGTCTGAATATCATTCCCATTTCCTGCAAGGGACCTAGAAATTCACCCAAGGACACACATCTGATTTTTCAACCAACTTTGGTGCACTGGAGCATGTGCTTGTAGTTCAAATTGGAATTATGCACATAAAATGCCTACAAAACCCACTTAATGTATAAAAAGGCCAAACAAACACGAAAAATTTCAAAATTAAACAGAACACTCTTGTTGTTCTATGTTCACACTAGAAATTTTTTGAAAGCAATAAGAGGCAACATATATCGTTCCATCCACAAAGGTGGCACGTTCGCTACCGAAACCATCACGCTTGTTGTGAGAAGCTCTTGTTTGTGAGAAGCTTATACCCAAACCTACCCCAAATGGGACAAAAAATTTACCATGTCATGTTGATGCCGCTCCATGATAGAATGCCAAGTTTCATGAATTTCAGAAGAGTTTTGTATTTACTAGAATTTAAAAACCAGGCATCTCAACGTTTTGCCTGCGATCAACAGTGCCCTGGTGTTTGAATTTCATTCCCATTTCCTGCATGGGACCTACAAATTCACCCAAGGATGCACATGTGATTTTTCCACCAACTTTGGTGCACTGGAGCACGTTCTTGTTGTTCAAATTTGAATTATGCACATAAAATGCCTAGAAAACCCAATTAACATATAAAAAGGCCAAACGAACCACCAAAAATTCAAAAATGAAACACAACACTCCTATTATTCCATGTTGACACTAGAATTTCTTTGAAAGCAATAAGAGGCAACGGATATTTTTCCGTCCACAAAGGTCGCACGTTCCCTACCGAAACTATCACGCTTGTTGTGGGAAGCTCTACTTTGTGAGAAGCTTATACCCAAACCTGCCCCAAATGGGACAAAAAATTTACCACGTCATGTTGATGCCGCTCCATGATTGCATGCCAAGTTTCATGAACTTCAGACGAGTTTTGTATTTACTAGAATTTAAAAACCAGGCATCTCATCGTTTTGCCGGCAATCAACAGTGCCTGTTGTTTGAATATCATTCCCATTTCTTGCATGGGACCTATAAATTCACCCAAGGACACACATGTGATTTTTCAACCAACTTTGATGCACTGGAGCATGTGCTTGTAGTTCAAATTTGAATTGTGCACATAAAATGCCTAGAAAACCCTTTTAACGTATAAAAAGGCCAAATGAACCACGAAAAATTCCAAAATTAAACACAACACTACTGTTATTCTATGTTGACGCTAGAATTTTTTTGAAAGCCATAAAAGGCAACAGATATCGTTCCATCCCCAAAGGTGGCACGTTCCCTACTGAAACCATCACACTTCTTGTGAGAAGCTCTGGTTTGTGAGAAGCTTGTACCCAAACCTGCCCCAAATGGGACAAAACATTTACCACAACATGTTGATGCCGCTCTATGATAGCATGCCAAGTTCCATGAATTTTAGACGAGTTTTGGATTTACTAGATTTTAAAACCAGGCATCTCAACATTTTGCTGGCAATCAATAGTGCCCTGGTGTTTGAATTACATTCCCATTTCTTGCATGGGACCTAGAAATTCACCCAAGGACACACATGTGATTTTTCAACAAACTTTGGTGCACTCGAGCATGTGCTTGTAATTCAAATTGGAATTATGCCCATAAAATGCCTACACAACCCACTTAACGTATAAAAAGGCCAGACGAACCCAGAAAAATTTCAAAATTAAACAGAACACTCTTGTTCTTCTATGTTGACACTAGAAATTTTATGAAAGCAATAAGAGGCAACATATATCGTTCCATCCACAAAGGTGGCACGTTCCCTACCGAAACTATCACGCTTGTAGTCAGAAGCTCTTGTTTGTGAGAAGCTTATACCCAAACTTACCCCAAATGGGACAATAAATTTATCACGGCATGTTGAGGCCACTGCATGATAGCATGCCAAGTTTCATGAATTTCAGACGAGTTTTGTATTACTAGAATTTAAAAACCGTGCATCTCAATGTTTTATCGTCAATCAATAGTCCCCTGGTGTTTGAATTTCATTCCCATTTCAAGCATGGGACCTAGAAATTCACCCAAGGACACACATGTGATTTTTCAACCAACTTTGGTGCACTATAACATGTTCTTGTAGTTCAAATTTGAATTATGCACATAAAATGCCTAGAAAACCCAATTAACATATAAAATTATAAAATGAAACACAACACTCCTATTATTCTATGTTGATACTAGAATTTTCTTGAAAGCAATAAGAGGCAACGGATATTGTTCCGTCTACATAGGTGGCACGTTCCCTACCGAAACCATCACGGTTGTTGTGAGAAGCTCTGGTTTGTGAGAAGCTTATAGCCAAACCTGCCCCAAATGGGAAAACCATTTACCACGACATGTTGATGCCGCTCCATGATAGCATGCCAAGTTTCATGAATTTCAGACGAGTTTTGTATTTACTAGAATTTAAAAACCAGGCATCTCAACATTTCGCCGGCAATCAATAGTGCCCTGGTGTTTGAGTTTCATTTACATTTCTTGCATGGGACCTAGAAATTCACCCAAGGACACACATGTTATTTTTCAACAACTTTGATGCACTAGAGCATGTGCTTGTAGTTAAAATTTGAATTATGCACATAAGATGCCTAGAAAACCATATTAATGTATAAAAAGGCCAAACGAACCATGAAAAATTCCAAAATTAAACACAACACATCTGTTATTCTATGTTGACAGTAGAATTTTTTTGAAAACCATAAGAGGCAACGGATATCCTTCCGTCCCCAAAGGTGGCACGTTCCCTACCGAAACCATCACGTTTGTTGCGAGAAGCTCTGGTTTGTGAGAAGCTTATACCCAAACCTGCCCCAAATGGGACAAAACATATTACCACAACTTGTTGATGCCGCTACATGATAGCATGCCAAGTTCCATGAATTTTAGACGGGTTTTGGATTTACTAGATTTTAAAACCAGGCATCTCAACGTTTTGCCGGCAATCAACAGTGCCCTGGTGTTTGAATTTCATTCCCATTTCCTGCATGGGACCTAAAAATTCACCCAAGGACACACATCTGATTTTTCAACCAACTTTGGTGCACTAGAGCATGTGCTTGTAGTTCAAATTGGAATTATGCACATAAAATCCCTAGAAAACCCACTTAATGTATAAAAAAGGCCAAACGAACCCTGAAAAATTTCAAAATTAAACAGAACACTCTTGTTGTTCTACATTGACGCTAGAAATTTTATGAAAGCAATAAGAGGCAACAGGTATCGTTCCATCCACAAAGGTGGCACGTTTCATACCGAAACGGTCACGCTTGTTGTGAGAAGCTCTTGTTTGTGAGAAGCTTATACCCATACCTACCCCAAATGGGACAAAAAATTTACCACGGCATGTTGATGCCGCACCATGATAGCATGCCAAGTTTCATGAATTTCAGACGAGTTTTGTATTACTAGAATTTAAAAACCAGGCATCTCAACGTTTTGCCGTCAATCAACAGTGCCCTGGTGTTTGAATTACATTCCCATTTCTTGCATGGGACCTAGAAATTCACCCAAGGACACACATTTGATTTTTCAACCAACTTTGGTGTACTCGAGCATGTTCTTGTGCTTCAAATTTGAATTATGCACATAAAATGCCAAGAAAACCCAATTAACGTATAGAAATGCCAAACGAACCATGAAAATTTCCAAAATGAAACACAACACTCCTGTTATTCTGTGTTGACACTAGATTTTTTTTGAAAGCAATAAGAGGCAATGGATATCATTCCGTCCACAAAGGTCGCACGTTCCCTACCGAAACCATCACGCTTGTTGTGAGAAACTCTGGTTTGTGAGAAGCTTATACCCAAACATGCCCCAAATGGGACAAAAAATTTACCACGGCATGTTGCTGCCGCTCCATGATAACATGCCAAGTTTCATGAATTTCAGAAGAGTTTTGTATTTACTAGAATTTAAAAACCAGGCATCTCAACGTTTTGTCGTCAATCAACAGTGCCCTGGTGTTTGAATTTCATTCCCATTTCTTGCATGGGACCTAGAAATTCACCCAAGGACACTCATTTGATTTTTCAACCAACTTTTTTGCCCTCGAGCTTGTTCTTGTAGGTCAAGTTTGAATTATGGACATAACATGCCTAGAAAACCCAATTAACGTACAAAAAGGCTAAACGAACCACGAAAAATTCCAGAATGAAACACAACACTCCTGTTATTCTATGTTGACACTAGAATTTCTTTTGAAAGAAATAAGAGGCAACAAATATCGTTCCATCCACAAAGGTGGCACGTTCCCTACCGAAACCATCACGCTTGTTGTGATAAGCTCTGGTTTGTGAGAAGCTTATACCCAAACCTGCCCCAAATGGGACAAAAAATGTACCACGGCATGTTGATGTCGCTCCATGATAACATGCCAAGTTTCATGAGTTTCAGAAGAGTTTTGTATTTACTAGAATTTAAAAACCAGGCATCTCAACATTTTGCCGGCAATCAACAGTGCCCTGGTGTTTGAATTTCATTCCCATTTCTTGCATGGGACCTAGAAATTCACGCAAGGACACACATGTGATTTTCAACCAACTTTGGTGCACTGGAGCATGTTCTTGTAGTTCAAATTTAAATTATGCACATAAAATGCCTAGAAAACCTAATTAACATATAAAAAGGCCAAATGAACGACGAAAAATTAAAAAATGAAACACAACACCCCCGTTATTCTATGTTGACACTAGACATTTTTTTAAATAATAAGAGGCAACAGACATCGTTCCGTCCACAAAGGTGGCACGTTCCCTACCGAAACCATCACGCTTGTTTTGAGAAGCTCTGGTTTGTGAGAAGCTTATACCCAAACCTGCCCCAAATGGGACAAAACTTTTACCACAGCATGTTGATGCCGCTCTATGATAGCATGCCAAGTTCCATGAATTTTAGACGAGTTTTGGATTTACTAGATTTTAAAACCAGGCATATCAACGTTTTGCCGGCAATCAACAGTGCCCTGGTGTTGGAATTTCATTCCCATTTCTTGCATGGGACCTAGAAATTCACCCAAGGATACACATGTGATTTTTCAACCAACTTTGGTGCACTCGAGCATGTGCTTGTAGTTCAAATTGGAATTATGCACATAAAAAGGCCAAACGATCCCCTAAAAATTTCAAAATTAAACAGAACACGCTTCTTGTTCTGTGTTGACACTAGAAATTATATGAAAGCAATAAGAGGCAACAGATATCGTTCCATCCACAAAGGTGGTATGTTCCCTACCGAAACGGTCACGCTTGTTGTGAGAAGCTCTTGTTTGTGAGAAGCTTATTCCCATACCTGCCCCAAATGGGACAAAAAATGTACCACGGCATGTTGATGCCGCACCATGATAGCATGCCAAGTTTCAAGAATTTCAGACAAGCTTTGTATTACTAGAATTTAAAAGCCAGGCATTTTGTCAGGGGAAACTGTCCTCCCACGAGCACCTATGGGACCGGAGCCCCTTCTACGTTGCGGTAAGGGAGCGGAGGGAGCACGGAGAGCAGATCGAGGAGCGCACGCGGGCAGTTTTACCCAGGTTCGGGCCGCGCGGACGCGTAAAACCCTACTCCTGCCTTAGGTAGTATTGAGTTCTTGAGCTCGGGAGCTTGAAGAGCTACAGTACTAGTTACACCGAGCGAGTGAGTTGTCTAGGTTTTGAACCCTCTCTAAGTTGTGCATGGGCCTCCTTTTATAGCTCAAAGGGGTCACCGACAGGTGTCAACGTAGAGGAGGGTAAAAGTGTAAATTTGGTGGTAGTTGTAACAGTGCGTGAATAGTGTATGAACAGTGGAGGAACAGTGGTCTTCACCTAACTTTGACAGTGGGGGACAAGGGCATTAAATGCCCGTCGCCGTCGGCCCCAAAAGCGTCTGTCCATGCTCCTCCGTTTGCCACGACGGTAGCCTCGTCAACGTGGTTTGCCACCGTGCGCCCCAGGCTGCACAGCCGTCTGCCATGCGTCCCTGGAAGGGCCCCAGGGCGACGCGTGGGCATACGAGCTGGAGCGCGGGAACACAGCGAGCTTCCCCCGGCAAGCACCTTGCCGGGGCCTCTGTTCTTGCCGGGCCCGGAAGCTTGCCGCTTCCCGGGCCATGCCGGGGCGCATGATGCGCCGAGGCATCTCTTGAGGTATGCGTTCCTTGGTCCTCCTTTGCAAGCTCCTCTTGCCAGGGTCTTGTGTTAAAGTGATAACCTTAAGCCTGGTACGGCCTTCCCGGCAAGCTCCACTTGCCGGGGTCTTGATCTTCTGACTTGTATACTTTGTTCTTGAATGGCTTCATAAGGACCGGAAAGGTACTTGGCGAGCACGTGGTAAGCCCTGCCGCGGGAAGCTACTACTGCCCGTGCACAAGTTGGGGTACTAAGGTACCCCTATCTTAGTACACCGACAGGAGCCCCCGGGCCTGGGCCACACACGGTGCCGAGCGCTGTTAGGCCAGGCCCAAGACAGTGCACGGGCACATGCGGCCCACGGCAAGCCGTATCCCCTTCCGTATCCGCCGCATCCCACCCTAACGGCACGCGTCGATTGCGGCGTCGTGGGAGAGATCGTGGCCTGTCTCTTTAATGGGAAATGCGGAACGTCAACCACTTCCCCCTTAAAAGCAGAGGAAGCAGGGGCAGTTCCCCTCTATCGTCTTCATTGCGCCCTGATTCTCCAGAAACCTCCGCTGCTTCTTGCCTCCGCCCCTCCTCCGCCGTCTTTCGCATCCGCGGCGCAGTCGAGCTCCTCGCCTCTTCCCTCGCCGCCTCCGCCATGGCTCCGAAGAGCGACAAGGCGAAAAGCGACAAGGCTAAGAATGACAAGGCCAAGAAGGAGAAGTCCGAGCAGGCGGCGAAGCTGGCCGCCCTGCGGAAGAGGTGCGTGGTCTTCGCGTCGAGGCTTGGCGCGAGGGAGCTGCGGAACAAATATTATTTGTTCTGGGCGAGGGAGACCAAAGCTCATCCCCGCACCAGAGCCTTCCCCGCCGTCGCCAAAGATTTGTTCCCCGGCGGGTACTTCTTCTTTGCTGCATTTTTCCACTGTGGTATGTGCCCTCCGTTCTCGGAGTTCTTTTGTGATATCATGAACACATATGGCCTCCACCTCCTAGATTTCACCCCCAACGCCATCCTTACGATGGCCGTTTTCGTACATCTGTGCGAAAACTACGTTGGGATTCATCCAAACGTAGCCCTTTTCCGCCACTTCTTCATGCCTAGAGTAGAGGCTGGCGCTCCCCTCTCCGGCGGCATCTCCTGGATCTTCAGGCTGAACAAGAAGGACTCGTACCTGAAGGGAGAGCTCCGCGGCAAGTGGGAGGAATGGAGAGCCGATTGGTGCTGGGTGGTGGAGGATAAGCCGGAGCCCTTCACCGCGCCGCGCACAACTGCCATAGTGCGCGGCAGGGATTGGAGCAAATTGGCCCCGGAGGACAACAAGCTTAGTATCGCTCTCATCAGGATTATTCGTCTCCGGTTCGCCAATCTGACTATCGGAGAAGTTGGAGCAGATTTCCTCCGCCGCCGCATCGCCCCTTTACAAGAAAGGAAAAGGCCCGCTTGGGAATTTGGCAATGCGGCAGATATCATGAGGCTGCGCCCTGGATTAAACTATAACTTCACTGCCTTGGAGTTGAAGGGGATGGTCCGATAGCTCTTCAAGCATGACCCGGCCCACCCGGAGTGGTTCAAACCTTCCCGGGGAGTGGTGCCGCTGTGCAACAGCACTGCCCGTAATTCCTTGCGCGCGATGATGCCTGCGCGCGACTCCCATGGCGTCGCCCCCACTTGGATAGAGCCTCCGCCGGATACTGTGCTGGCCTTTTTTGACAACTTAGTCGAGACGCCCCGCTACGCCGAGGAGAACAGGGGCCTCACCTGGGCCACTACGGAACGGGATATAGCTTACATCTCCACCAGGATGGAGGAGGCCGCCGCAGCTGCGGCTGCGGGCAACTTTGGATATACTGTGGAAGAGGCGCAGGCCGCGGACGCAGTGAGCCAAGCAGAGGAGGCGGAAATCCTCAAGCTGCTGAAGCTTGCGCCCGAGGAGTTTGCCAGGGAGCCTTCCGTGAAGTTTGCCGGGACGAGCGAGGTTGCCGGGGGGAGCGAGGCCGCCGGGCATGGCGCTGAGTCCAGCGGGCCTGCCGAGGAGGAGGAAGACGCCGAGGCTGATGAAGACTCTGGTGGATCTCTGGGTCTTGACGACGATGCCTCCTCGTCCTCGGAGAACTCCCCGCCTCCGGCAAGTCCCACGCAGCAACCGAAGAAGCGCCTCCGCAAGGCAGCCGAGACGGCGAGGCCGAAGGCGCTTCGACAGCAGCCAGCGCACCGTGCGACGCGCGCCACAAGGACGAGCGAAGTCGTCAAGGAGGCGCCCCGTGCTCGAGCGCCAAGCGGAGGGGGATCTTCCCGGAGCGGAACGGGTGCTCCTTCTGCCCCTCGGCCCTCGGCGACGACGGGGGCTGGGTCTTCGCAGCCCACAGCCCCGGAGACCGCCAAGCGCCCGAGGGAGCCTTCTCCTCCAGCTTCTCGCGCGGGAGCAAACCAGGCGGAGTTTGACTTCTCCGCCCTCAGCTCCGATGAAGAGGAAGAGGAGTAAGTACTTGCACTTCTTTTAGCTTCTTTGATTTTGTCTTGATTTTCCTTGCTGGTTCTGATCTTGCTTTTGTTTTGCTTTCAGGACCCTGACCCAGCGGATGGCGAAGAGGGCCAAGATCCCTGTGGTCGAGATTGAAGACGACTCGCCCGCCGCAGCGACAGGAGACGTGCCAGCGGCAAACTTGCCGGATCAACCTGCTGCTCCGAGGAGCAGCCCCCAGCGCAGCCCCCAGCGTAAGTCTGGTATTTATTTTTCTGTTTGTCGGGCGCGCTTGAGGTTGTTGCTTGTACTGATATTTTGTTGTCTTGTTTGTCTTGCGCAGAAGTGGAGCCGCAGCCGCAGGAGCGCCAGGAGGTCGCCCCCGACGAGCCACTTGCTCCACCCTCCCCGCCAAGGGTGAACTCCCCGGCGAGGGAGAACGCTCCGCCAAGGACGGGTACTCCGCCAAGGGCGAGTACCCCGCCAAGGGTGAGCAGCCCGACAAGGGTGAGCAGCCCGACAAGGGAGGGCGCAGGCGGCCCTCCGCCAGCAGGGGCCACTGCTCCGTCGCCAAGGGAGAATTCCCCGGCGAGGGACCCCGTCGTTGAAGAAGTCCGCGAAGGTGAATCTTGTAGCTTCTTCTTCTTGAACTTGTCTTTTTTTGGATATTTGCTTGATTCTTTCTTTTCTTTTTCTTCTGCTAGATCCTCCTGCCCCGGAGCTGATGGAGACGGAGGTCACCGCTGAGGAGGAGGTGCACGGCGACGGCGGCAACGCCACTGCCGCTGACGAGCCAGCCGTTGAAGAGAGCGCCCCGACCGCCGACGCCGCGGCTGGGGAAGAGGCCGGCGACCGCACTGCTGGCCCGGGGGCTGCAGGAGCGTCGGATGCTGCACCGGCCGCCGTCCCTTCCGCCTCCACGGAGCGGCCTGGCGTCTACTTGGAGGCCGCCAACGGGGTCTTTATTCAAGTCCTGTGGGCGTCCTCGTCTCGAGCACCCGTGGAGGGAGAGACCTTTGACGGAGAGGTCCTCGCCTCCGCGGGGTTGAAGGTTGTTGAAGCGTCCGGCGGCAGCGACGAGCCCGAAGAGGAGAAACTCCTTCGCCGGCTCCTGGCTCTGTACCGGGCCAGGCAGGCGAAATTAGAGTCTTGGGAGGCTCTTGCCGCCAAGGCTGGAGCTGATCTGGAGAAACGCGCCGCGGAGCTCCGCGCCGACAACCAGGCGGCCCTCCGCATGTTAGTGGAGGAGCGCGAAGAGCTTGCCGGGGCGCAGCAAGCCTTCCTCCTGGAGAAGGCTGAGGTGGACGAGCAACAGCGGCTGGCCGCCGAGGAGCTGTCCCGGCGAGAAGGAGTACTCAACCAGCGGAAGGTCGACCTCGATGCCCACGAGGACGACCTCGCCGCCCGGGAGCAGGCCATTGGCGGGGCTCTGAAGGAGGCGAGGAGTGCTGCAGCCGCCGCAGAGACCGCCAAGAAGGACCTGGAGGCCAAGGTGGAGCAGCTGGAGTTGTACCTGAAGGCGAGCGAGGACAGAGTCACTGAGCTCAATGTGGAGCGGGAGAAAGATGCCCACACCAACTCTGACTTGCAGGTACGTCTCTCCAAGAAAGGCGACGAGCTCACTGCCGCCAAGGACTCCATTGCTGACTTAGAGTTGAAGGTCTCCACTCTTACTAATTCGCTCGACGCCGCCTGGGACCGCGAGACGAAACTGAAGGACGAACTCCGCAAGGAACGGGACTTGGTGGAGAGCGCCGCCGTCTCAGCGAACAACTTCAGCCGGGCAGTGGAGCAGTGGACTGATGATCTGGTCACCTCCGCTACCAATATTGACAAGGAGATGATGGCGCTGAGGGCGGAGCATCTCGTGTACTCCCCGGACGAGAACCTCCCCCACAGCGCCAAGTTAAGTCTGTTCTTCCGGGGAATCGCGTCGGCGCTTGCTCGGCTGCGGGAGAAGATCCCCGTGCAGCTGGCCGATGAGGCGCGTCGGCTCTGCATGGGTACCTTGGAGCACGTCTTGTCGAAGATCGTCTACCGCAACCCCGACATCAACCTCGTCAACGTCCTCCGCACCTTGCCGCCCGAAGCTGATCAAGAGGCGTTGAAGGCGCAGGTTGCCCACATCGTCTCCAAGGTGGGCAAGATCACGAGGTGTGAAAGCGACCGCGTAGACTAGATTCTTTTCTTTCCGCTTCCCTTGCCGCTGCCAATTAAGTCATAGGCAGTAGTTGATTAGAACAGCGGCAAGCTATCTTTGTAATATATACTCTTATTTTGGGTAATCAATGCTGCGCCATCTTCCTTGCTCTTGGTCCTTTACTTTGTATGCTTTTCGCCCTATGCCTTTAGGAAAACTTGCCGGCAAGGGGCCCTTGCCGCGAGCGCTGAGTGCGGGACTCGAAGCAGCCTGCTGACAAAAGACCTTGTCGGCAAGTAACCTTGCCGCAACTAGCCGCAGCACACTTACATTGCTGAGTGAACTTGAAAACGAAGTAAGGGCGCGACACTTGTCGCAGCTCACTTAAGCCGTTGAGCGTGCTCGAAACAAAGTAAGGGCGCGGCTAGCCACGGGTAGGTTCCCTCGCGCACAGGTTTTCCATACAAAGTGTGGTTGTTCAAGGAAGATAACTAAAATTTAAAAATTTGAATTACTCAAACTTTGGTAATTTAGCTTTCATGGATTGTTTGTTCCCCGCCAAGGCTCCTCTTTCTTGAAAAACACTTGGTTCATGCCTCCATCTCCTTCCCCCCCCGGCAAACTTGTGCGCAAGGAATACTCCTTCTGCTTAAGAGGGAAAAAGAGGAGGAAAAACAAGTATAGGGCCTCACGGCTTGCTAGTACTTACCGGGGATGTGCGTTGCACAAGGTGTCAAGTGATGCATGCAAATAACAAAGAAAGGCATGAAAATGACAAATAGTGCGAAGCACAAAAGCTTTACTGATGCACGGGGCCTGCGCCCGGCTTTGTACAAAGGTTTACATGCAACAGCGGCAAGACTTGTACAAAAGGTGGTTGCCAGAGCGGATCACGGCAACCGCGCCTTATGGGTGAAACTTGCGAAGATGCTCTATGTTCCAGGAGTTGCTCACCGGTAAGCCTTCTTCGGTCTCAAGGCGGACAGCGCCGGGCCTTGTGACTTGTCTCACCCGATAAGGGCCTTCCCACTTCGGCGTCAACTTGTTGGAATTCCTGGCGGACTGAACACGCCAAAGAACAAGGTCGCCTTCCTCGAGACTCCTGGCCTTGACCTTGCGTCTATGATAGCGACGCAAGGCTTGCTGGTATCGAGCAGCTCGTACAGCAGCCTGGAGACGTTCCTCCTCAAGGAGCAATGCATCATCTTGTCGCAGTTGCTCTTGCTCGAGCTCATCATAAGCGAGCACTCGAGGAGATCCGTATACGAGTTCCGTGGGGAGAACTGCCTCTGCTCCATAGACAAGAGCAAAGGGTGTCTGTCCGGTGGCTCGATTTGGTGTCGTCCTGATTGATCAAAGAGCCGCCGACAACTCCTCTATCCAGTTTCTTCCGCACTTGTGCAGCCTGTCGAAGGTTCTTGTCTTGAGCCCGCGCAGCACTTCAGCATTGGCCCTCTCCGCTTGACCATTGCTCCTCGGGTGAGCAACAGAAGCGAAGCAGACCTTGGCGCCAAGGTCTTGGACGTACTGCATGAAGGTGCGACTTGTAAATTGTGTGCCGTTATCGGTGATGATCCTGTTAGGGATTCCGAAACGGCAAACAATCGCTCTGAAGAACCTGACCGCTGACTGTGCCGTCACCTTTCTCACTGGTTCCACTTCTGGCCACTTTGTGAACTTGTCGATTGCAACGTACAAGTACTCAAAGCCCCCGACTGCGCGGGGAAAGGGGCCGAGGATATCGAGCCCCCAGACCGAGAAGGGCCAGGACAAAGGGATCGTCTGGAGAGCTTGAGCTGGCTGGTGGATTTGCTTGGCATGGAACTGGCACGCTTCACACTTGGTTACTTGTGCAGTTGCATCTTGGAGGGCTTCTGGCCAGAAGAACCCTTGCCGGAATGCCTTCCCGGCAAGTGCCCTTGCGCCAATGTGGTGGCCACATATGCCTCCATGTATCTCTGCCAACAGCTTCTGTCCATCTTCTCTGGAAATGCACTTCAACCTGACACCATTGAGTCTTCTTCTGTACAGTTCATTGTCAACGAACTGGTACATACTTGACTGTCTGGTTATTTTCTCTATCTCTTCTGGCTCGTCGGGAAGTTCTCCAGTTTGTAGAAAACGGACGATCTGCTGTGCCCATGCTGGAGCCTGAGGCTCAACGGCAAGGACTAAAGGCATGAGGGCTGCTGCGGGAACCCCAGCTTCTACGGCAAGAACCTGCGGCTCGGCCGGAGCTGATGGTCCCCCGGCAAGCCTGCCGGGGCAAGGCTTGTCGGGAACGCCTGCTTCAACTGTACAGACCCTTGGATCTGCAGGAGCAAGCTGTTCCTCAGCATCTTGGCTGTTGATCTTGGGGACCTTGGCGGCGGCTTCGGGAAGATCCGCCGGCAAGTAGTCGCCGGAGACCAACTTTCTCTTCTTGTTCTGCCCAACTGATGGTGTAACGGATGGTTGGGTTAGCTTGAGCAGGAAGGTCCCTGGTTCCACAGGTAACTTCATTGCGGCACACTTTGAGAGGCCATCTGCAATATCATTCTGAGCTCTTGGGACGTGCTCCATTTGTAGACCTTCAAAGTGCTCTTCAAGCTTCCTCACTTCATCAACATAAGCTTCCATCAAAGGGCTCTGGTAACTATTATTCACTTGTCGGACCACCAACTGTGAATCTCCCCGCACAATCAACTTCTTGATCCCAAGTTCGGCCGCAATTCTGAGGCCGGCAAGCAAACCTTCATACTCAGCAGTATTGTTTGTCGCTTGTTCCTTGGGAAAGTGCATCTGGACAACATACTTGAGGTGCTCTCCGGTGGGCGCTATGAGTACCACGCCGGCACCGGCGCCTTGCAGCGAGAAAGCACCATCAAAGTACATCATCCATTCGTTGCTGGCTTCTTGGACGGGGATGCTTTTCTCTGGAACTTCTTCATCTGGCGTTGGGGTCCATTCCGCTATGAATTCTGCCAAAGCTCTGCTCTGTATGGTTGAAGTACTCTCAAACTTGAGACCAAAGCTTGACAGCTCCAGTGCCCACTCGACGATCCTACCTGTTGCCTCTGGATTCTACAATATCCTTTTCAACGGAAAGCGAGTGACCACTGTTATCTCATGTGCTTGGAAGTAATGGCGCAGCTTTCTTGAGGCCATGAGGAGGCCGAACAGCAACTTCTGCACCCCAGAGTATCTTGATCTAGCCCCCTGCAAGATGGAACTTACAAAATACACTGGGCGCTGCACCATCTTCTTTCGCACTTCTCCTTGTTCCTGCGCAGACTTGTCCTCGTCGGGGCCAGAGCTTGTCGGAGAAGTCCCCTGCTTGTCGCTGGATTCGCTTGCCGGGGATGTGGGTTCCTCATCTGCCTCCCTCTCTGCTACTAACGCAGCATTAACCACTTGATTGGTTGCCGCTAGATACAGCAGCAACTTCTCTTGTGGCCTAGGTGCGACAAGTATCGGAGTAGAGGACAGGTATCCTTTCAAGTCTTGCAGCGCTGCCTCCGCTTCCGGAGTCCATTTCATAGGACCTGCCTTTTTCAAGATTTTGAAGAAAGGCAGGGCGCGTTCTGCAGACTTTGAAATGAACCTGCCGAGGGCAGCCACACAACCAGCAAGTCTTCTTACGTCCTTGACGCGCTTCGGGGCTTCGATCTGCTCGATGGCTTTTATCTTGTCGGGATTGGCTTCAATCCCCCTCTGGGACACAAAGAACCCGAGAAGTTTGCCAGAGGGGACTCCGAAGACGCACTTCTCGGGGTTCAGCTTGAGCTGGATCTTGCGCAGATTCTCAAAGGTTTCTTCTAAGTCTTGGATCAGGGTATCTTTGCTCTTACTCTTGACCACTATATCATCCATGTAGGCTTCTACATTTCTGTGGATCTGTGGCTCAAAAGCAGTGTGCACCACCCTTGCAAATGTTGAGCCTGCATTCTTCAATCCAAAGGGCATGCGTATGAAGCAATATGTGCCACATGGAGTAATGAATGCAGTCTTCTCTTCATCTTCCTTGGCCATGAATATCTGGTGGTAACCTGAGTATGCATCAAGGAAGGAAAGCAGCTCACATCCGGCGGTGGAGTCAACAATCTGGTCAATACGCGGCAAGGGAAATGGATCCTTGGGACACGCTTTATTCACATCAGTGAAGTCTATACAAAGTCTCCACTTCCCATTGGCCTTGCGCACGACAACTGGATTGGCTAACCACGTAGGATGGATCACGCCTCTAACCAGGCCTGCTGCTTCCAACTTCTTTATCTCTTCGGCGATGAATTCTTGGCGCTCCACGGCTTGCTTTCTGACCTTCTGCTTGACGGGCCGCGCATGAGGACAAACAGCAAGCTTGTGCTCAATTACCTTCCTGGGAATGCCGGGGATGTCAGATGGTTGCCATGCAAACACATCGACAATCGCCCGCAGGAAGGCAACGAGCACGCTTTCCTATTTGTTGTCGAGCGTAGCACTGATGGTGAAGGTACCACCAGTGCCGTCCTCCTTGGCGGACACCTTCTTGGTTGCCGGTGGAGCTGCCATCCCTTTCTTGCACTTGCCGGTGGAGCTCGATGGTGCGTCCTCGACGGCGGCGCAGCACTCCGAAGAGGTGCGTTTGCCGGACTTGGTCTTGGTCTTCCCCCCGGGAGCTTCAGCGGCAAGTGTGTTGCTCTCTGCTGCGGCTGCTGCATCCCGGTAGATCTTGTCGGCGCAGATAAGCGCGTCCTTCTTGTCGCCGGGGACAGAGATGACGCTTATCGGCCCCGGCATCTCGAGCACGTTGTAGGCATAGTGGGAAGCTGCCATGAACTTGGCGAGGGCAGGACGTCCAAGTATCCCATTGTATGGTAATGGGATATCGGCAACATCAAACGTGATCCTCTCCATCCTGAAGTTGAGCTCCCCGCCAAAGGTCACTGGCAGAGTAATCTTTCCTTTGGGCTTGCTCCTTCCCGGGTTGATCCCCTGGAACGACCCGGTTTCTTCGAGCTCGCCGTCTGGGATCTGTAGCTTCTTGATCACAGCTGAGGAGATCAAGTTCAGGCCGGCCCCGCCGTCAACCAACATCTTGGTGACCTTGAGGTTAAGGATAGTTGGTGAGACCAACATCGGCAAGCACCCGACCGTTGTGGTGCGGTCAGGGTGGTCCTCAAGGTCAAAGATAATGGGCATGCCGGACCACTTCAGTAGCCTGCGTGACTCGACGGGCGGCTCTGCTGCATTCACTTCTCGCACCCACTGCTTGAGCTGGCGGTGGGAAGTGTGCAGAGAGGCGCCTCCGTCGACACAGAGAACCTCTGTGGCCTTCTGGAACTCCTGCTCGCTGTTGTCTCCTTCTTCCATGTCATCATCGTCATCTCCTTCCTCATCGTTATCGCGGCCCCAGGGAGGTCTGTCACCTTGCCGCTGCTTGGCCTTGCCGCGGCGTCCTCCCCGGCCATTGAACGGCCGCTTCTTGCTGGGCTCTCCTCTGCCTCCTTGGGCCTTCTCCTTGTCGCGATGCTCGTATTCAGCCTTCTGCTGTTCTACGAGGTACTCGACTCTTTTTGCAGTTTTGAAGATCGTGACCCTTGGTGCGGTGGATCTTGCAGTACTGCTTGTCGGAGCCGTCCTGCTTGTCGGCTGCCGCTACAGGGGCGGGTTCCTTGCCGGAACCGCCAGCCTGTGCCTTCTTGGCGGGAGCCTCCTTGCCGGACTGCTCGACAACCAGCACCTCCTTGTTCTTCTTCTTTCTGTTGTTCCGCCGCCGGCTCTTCTTTGCTGGGGCGGCATCCTCGCTGTCGCTTCCTCCTGCGCCAGTATCCTCTCCGGGAAGTCTCCTCCCCTCTTCGGCGCGCGCGCACTTGTCAGCCAGAGCGTAGAGCTCGCTGACATCCCGGATCTTGGTCATGGCCATCTCTTACCTCATCCGGCGGTTACGCACATTCTGGTGGAACGCGCTGATAACCGCGGCAGGGTGTACGTCGGGAATGTTGTGTTGCACGCGGCTGAATCTCTGGATATACTTGCGCAAGGATTCTCCCTCCTTCTGGGCTAGGATGTGGAGATCGCTCTCCTGGCCGTGGGGTTTGTGGCCGCCCGTGAAAGCGCCAACAAACTGGTGGCACAGATCCGCCCACGAAGAAATGGAGTTCTCTGGCAAGTGCATAAGCCAAGAGCGGACGTTTGGCTTAAGCACGAGCGGGAAGTAGTTGGCTAGTATCTTCTCGTCGCGTCCCCCGGCAGCCTGCACTGCTATAGTGTAGATGCTGAGGAACTCCGAGGGGTGTGTCTTGCCGTCGTACTTCTCGGGTACGTCGGGCTTGAAATTTTTCATGCTGGGCCACTGGACTTGCCGCAGCTCACGGGTGAACGCAGGGCAACCTGCCGTGTACGGCAAGGCTCCTGGTTCACCGGGCGCGTGCGTGTCGACAGCGGTCCCAGCACGCTGATCCGACTGTCTTCGGGCTTCTCGTCGATGCTCGATGCGTGTCCGAGCGTCTTCTTGCCGCCTGTCGTCTAGGACTTGGCGCTGATCGCGGCGAGCTCGCGGATCCGACGACGCCGTGGAGTCGTCGTCGACGTTGATCCGGCGGGGTGGCGATTTCTGCTTCCGCGACGGGGAGTGCACGGTAGTTGCACCCCCGGCGGTCTTGTTGCCATCGGCCTTCGCTTGATCGACTTGCCGCGGCCGTGAGGTTGCCGGCTGCTGTGGCGCGTCGTTGTTGGCGAAGGCGATGAGGCTCTGAATCGTCGCCCTCCAGTCTTCGGCCTTGTCTGCCGCTAGAGGGAAATCGAGGAGCAGTTGCGCTCTTGCTAGAGCTTCTGCTGGAGAAGAGGGGAACGGCGGCGAGCGGTGCGAGGAGCGGGACACGCTCGGACTTCTAACCGCGTTAGAAGGAGCATCCCGCGATCCTCCGGCTTGGCTACGCCCCAGCAGGCGTATGGTACCTCCAGTACACACCGCTGTGGGTCTTGCACCTCCCGAGAGAGACGTGGCGCGTCCACGGACACCGAGGCTTTGGAATTGGCCCGGTCATCCGTCTTGTCCTTGGACTTGGTGGCGCCGTGAGTTTCCTCGCCGGCGACCACCCTTCCGCCGGCGTCTCCTCCACCAACCGTTGGTTCTGGTGGCGGTGGAATCGACGCAGACGGGCCTGCGACCTCCGAAGCCTTCTTCTTCGGAGGCATGTCGTTGTAGCTGATGAAGTTGATGAAGCTGGAGAGGTTGATGAAGAATGCGCCCGCGTGAGCGCCAGATCAGGTTCGCACAACCTCAACGCCCCCTACCTGGCGCGCCAAAGATGTCGGGGGAAACTGTCCTCCCACGAGCACCTATGGGACCGGAGCCCCTTCTACGTTGCGGTAAGGGAGCGGAGGGAGCACGGAGAGCAGATCGAGGAGCGCACGCGGGCAGTTTTACCCACGTTCGGGCCGCGCGGACGCGTAAAACCCTACTCCTGCCTTAGGTAGTATTGAGTTCTTGAGCTCGGGAGCTTGAAGAGCTACAGTACTAGTTACACCGAGCGAGTGAGTTGTCTAGGTTTCGAACCCTCTCTACGTTGTTCATGGGCCTCCTTTTATAGCTCAAAGGGGTCACCGACAGGTGTCAACGTAGAGGAGGGTAAAAGTAAAAATTTGGTGGTAGTTGTAACAGTGTGTGAACAGTGTATGAACAGTGGAGGAACAGTGGTCTTCACCTAACTTTGACAGTGGGGGACAAGGGCATTAAATGCCCGTCGCCGTCGGCCCCAAAAGCGTCTGTCCATGCTCCTCCGTTCGCCACGACGGTAGCCTCGTCACCGTGGTTTGCCACCGTGCGCCCCAGGCTGCACAGCCGTCTACCACGCGTCCCTGGAAGGGCCCCAGGGCGACGCGTGGGTATACGAGCTGGAGCGCGGGCACACAACGAGCTTCCCCCGGCAAGCACCTTGCCGGGGCCTCTGTTCTTGCCGGGCCCGGAAGCTTGCCGCTTCCCGGGCCCTGCCGGGGCGCATGATGCGCCGAGGCATCTCTTGAGGTATGCGTTCCTTGGTCCTCCTGGCAAGCTCCTCTTGCCAGGGTCTTGTGTTAAAGTGATAACCTTAAGCCTGGTACGGCCTTCCCGGCAAGCTCCACTTGCCGGGGTCTTGATCTTCTGACTTGTATACTTTGTTCTTGAATGGCTTCATAAGGACCGGAAAGGTACTTGGCGAGCACGTGGTAAGCCCTGCCGCGGGAAGCTACTACTTCTCGTGCACAAGTTGGGGTACTAAGGTACCCCTATCTTAGTACACCGACACATCTCAACGTTTTGCCGTCAATCAACTGTGCCCTGCTGTTTGAATTTCATGCCCATTTCTTGCATGGGACATAGAAATTCACCCAAGGACACACATTTGATTTTTCAACCAACTTTGGTGCACTCGAGCATGTTCTTGTACTTCAAATTTGAATTATGCACATAAAATGCCTAGAAAGTCCAATTAACGTATAAAAAGGCCAAACGAACGACGAAAAATTCAAGAATGAAACACAACACCCTCGTTATTCTATGTTGACACTAGACTTTTTTTAAAGTAATAAGAGGCAACGGATATCATTCCGTCCACAAAGGTGGCACGTTCCCTACCGAAACCATCTCGCTTGTTGTGAGAAGCTCTGGTTTGTGAGAAGCTTATACCACAGCATGTTGATGCCGCTCTATGATAGCATGCCAAGTTCCATGAATTTTAGACGAGTTTTGGATTTACTAGATTTTAAAACCAGGCATATCATCGTTTTGCCGGCAATAAACAGTGCCCTATTGTTTGAATTTCATTCCCATTTGTTGCATGGGACCTAGAAATTCACCCAAGGACACGCATGTGATTTTTCAACCAACTTTGGTGCACTCGAGCTTGTGCATGTAGTTCAAATTCGAATTATGCACATTAAATGCCTAGACAACCTACTTAATGTATAAAACAGGTCAAACGAACCCCGAAAAATTTCAAATTAAACAGAACACTCTTGTTGTTCTATGTTGACATTAGAAATTTTATGAAAGCAATAAGAGGCAACAGATATCGTGTCATCCACAAAGGTGGCACGTTCCCTACCGAAACTGTCACGCTTGTTGTGAGAAGCTTATTCCCATACCTGCCCCAAGTGGGACAAAAAATTTAACACGGCATGTTGATGCCGCACCATGATAGCATGCCAAGTTTCATGAACTTCAGACGAGTTTTGTATTACTAGAATTTAAAAACTAGGCATCTCAATGTTTTGCCGTCAATCAACAGTGCCCTGGTGTTTGAATTTCATTCCCATTTCTGTCATGGGACCTAGAAATTCACCCAAGGACACACATTTTATTTTTCAACCAACTTTGGTGCACTCGAGCATGTTCTTGTACTTCAAATTTGAATTATGCACATAAAATGCCTAGAAACCCCAATTAACGTATAAAAAGGCCAAACGAACCACAAAAGATTCCAAAATGAAACACAACACTCCTGTTATTCTATGTTGACACTAGAATTTTTTTGAAAGCAATAAGAGGCAACATATATCGTTCTGTCCACAAAGGTCGCACGTTCCCTACCAAAACCATCACGCTTGTGAGAAGCTCTGGTTTGTGAGAAGCTATACCCGAACATTCCCCTAGTGGGACAAAAAATTTACCACGGCATTTTGATGCCGCTCAATAATAACAAGCCAAATTTCATGAATTTCAGAAGAGTTTTGTATTTACTAGAATTTAAAAACCAGGCATCCCAACGTTTTGCCGGCAATCAAAAGTGCCCTGCTGTTTGAATTGCATTCCCATTTCTTGCATGGGCCCTAGAAATTCAACCAAGGACACACACATGATTTTTCAACCAACTTTGGTGCACTGGAGCATGTTCTTGTAGTTCAAATTTGAATTATGCATATAAAATGCCTAGAAGACCAAATTAACGTATAAAAATGCCAAACGAACGACGAAAAATTGAAAAATGAATCACAACACTCCTGTTATTCTATGTTGAAACTAGATTTTTCTTTGAAAGCAATAAGAGGCAATGGATATCATTCCGTCCACAAAGGTGGCACGTTCCCTACCGAAACCATCACGCTTGTTGTGAGAAGCTCTGGCACGTTCCCCAAATGGGACAAAAAAATTACCACGGCATATTGATGCCGCTCCATGATAGCATGCCAAGTATCATGAATTTCATATGAGTTTTGTATTTACTAGAATTTAAAAACCAGGCATCTCAACGTTTTGCCGGCAATCAGCAGTGCCCTGGTGTTTGAATTTCATTCTCATTTCTTGCATGGGACCTAGAAATTCACCCAAGGACACACATGTGATTTTTCAACCAACTTTGATGCACTGGAGCATCTGCTTGTAGTTCAAATTTGAATTGTGCACAGAAAATGCGCAGAAAACCCAATGAACGTATAAGAAGGCCAAAACGAACCACGAAAAATTTCAAAATTAAACAGAACACTCTTGTTGTTCTATGTTGACACTATAAATTTTTTGAAAGCAATAAGAGGCAATGGATATCGTTCCGTCCACAAAGGTGCCACGTTCCCTAACGAAACCATCACGCTTGTTGTGAGAAGCTGTGGTTTGTGAGAAGCTTATACGCAAACCTGCCCCAAATGGGACAAAAAATTTACCAAGGCATGTTGATGCCGCTCCAGGATAGCATGCCAAGTTTCATGAATTTCAGACGAGTTTTGTATTTACTAGAATTTAAAAACCACGCATCTCATTGTTTTGCCGGCAATCAACAGTGCGCTTGTGTATGAATTTCATTCCCATTTCTTGCATGGGACGTAGAAATTCACCCAAGGACACACATGTGATTTTCAACCAACTTTGATGAACTGGAGCATGTGCTTGTAGTTCAAATTTGAAATATGCACACAAAATGCCCAGATAACCCTATGAACGCATAAGAAGGGCAAACGAACCACGAAAAATTTAAAAATTAAACAGAACACTCTTGTTGTTCTATGTTGACACTAGAAATTTTTTGAAAGCAATAAGTGGCAATGGATATCGTTCCGTCCACAAAGGTGGCACGTTCGCTACCGAAACCATCACGCTTGTTGTGAGAAGCTCTGGTTTGTGAGAAGCTTATACCCAAACCTGTCCCAAATGGGACAAAAAAATTACCACGGCATGTTGATGCCGCTCCATTATAGCATGCCAAGTTTCATGAATTTCAGACGAATTTTGTATTTAGTAGAATTTAAAAACCACTCATCTCATTGTTTTGCCGGCAATCAACAGTGCCCTTGTGTATGAATTTCATTTCCATTTCTTGCATGGAATGTAGAAATTCACCCAAGGACACACATGTGATTTTTCAGCCAACTTTGATGCACTGGAGCATGTGCTTGTAGTTCAAATTTGAAATATGCACATAAAATGCCCAGATAATCCTATGAACGTATAAGAAGGCCAAACGAACGACAAAAAATTTAAAAATGAAACAGAACACTCTTGTTGTTCTATGTTGACACTAGAAATTTTTTGAAAGCAATAAGAGTGTAATGCCCAGGATGGGACTATACCTCCTATGTGTCGAGGCATGACTTAAAGGTATAAGCCCATTCTGGAATGATCTTTCTTTTGGATCTTCGCCCGTAGTCGGGTTGTGATGTTTTGGATGATGACTTGCTCCGCCCTCCGCCGCCGGAACAAGGAGCCTCGCCGCCCGAGCTTCGAGAGCTCGCAGCCGCCGGCCTTGCCCCAGTCCTCCGCCGAGCCTCCGCCTCAGCTCGCCGGCGCCGGAGGCCGTGCCCGCCGCCCGGCCGCTTCCTCCCGCAGGTGCCGACCGCCGCTGGCCCCAGGCGCCGCTGCCGCCCGCTTCCTCCCGCCGGCGTCGAGGAGCCGCAGCTGCCGCCGGCCGTCGATCCGATCGAGCCGATCCGATCTGGGCGCTCTGCCCCGAACCCTAACGGGCGCGCCTGTTCGCTCGCGCCCGCGGACCCGTTTGATCCAGCCCGATCCGCGTTGACCCGCGAGGTGATCCCCTGTTTTTTTTTGCTAAGAATTTTAGTTTTTTTCATTGTCTGATGCATTCTTGTGATGGCAATAACTTTTACTGTGCTTGTCCGTTTTGTGCATATGATATGTCAAAATGATCGTGGTGACATGTACTATGTTTTTTTCCATTGTGTCATGCATGTTTGAGTCCCTCTAGATGTCTTAATCTTCATGAAAAGAGTGCTACTTGATATAAACTGCTGCTACTAGTTATTTTCATGCCATGTTTGAGATGTGATAACTTGGTGCATGTTTATCCAAATGAACCAAATGATATGTCCAAATGTTCATCATGAGATGCTCTACATGTTGGTTGCTATAGCATGCATGTTAGAGTTCATATTGCCATGTTTATCTCTGTTGCAAAAGTTCATGGGGCTGTTAGGTTTTGTAACTTGTTACGAGATGCCTAGTTGAGGAGCTCGTTGCTATTGTTGTGTTTGTCCCCATGCCACATGCTCATATATTCTGGATTCCCCATCATGTGTTCTTCGCTGTGGTGCAAACCATTTGCCATGTTATGTTTTAAGATGACTTAAACATGCTCACAAACATGCCATGAAAATGTTACTGCTTTAACACTTAGTGAAATTTCACCAAGTCTGGAGTCTGTAATATCCTGATGCTATGTTTGCTTGATGTTCTAGGCAAATCCATGTTAGTTTTGCGTTGGCCATTGATCATTCCTTTTTGTATATGTTGTTGCCTATCCATCCATGCCATCACATGCTCATTTGGGTTGCTGTAGCATATTTAATTCTTGCTCCCAAGTTGCTATAAAATATTGATGTCAGGTTTTTATTGTCATGATCAAAATGTTGTAGCTTGTTGCTATTGATCCATGCCTCCTATGGAGTTGATCCAATGGAGTTGTTTGCTGTAGGATATGTCTACTTCATGTCCATGCTTCTTATCACCATGTTTGAATGCTGTAGAATACATATTTCTTGCTCCGAAGTTGCTATGTGGCTGTTAATTTCAGCTTTGCTTTGTTTCTTGTTTCGGGTGTATCTTTTAGTCCGTTGCTCCGTTTTGAGAAAGTCCTATATGAAAATTGTGTGTTTTTGCATGTAGATTCATAATATAATCTTGTTAACATGTTTGGAGTATGTTTTCTTGGTGTTTGGGTGCATCTTGCACCGTTGCCATGCTTATCTTGTTTTGCTCATATCTTCTAGACCGTAGCTCCGTTTTAAACAAACTTTATATGAAACTTGTCTAGTTTTTCGTGTAGATTATCATGGTGCATGTTAACTTGCTGTTTAACAACTTGAACTTAAGGTTTTTTCAGATCTGGACTAATTTCAAACTATGCATATGAGGACTTACCGGATTTGTCTTAAGTAGTTTGCGGCCTCATTTAAACCAGCTGTTTCTTGTGTTGTTTCTCCATGCTTCCTACCTTGCCATGTTTTGCATCCTAAATAGACTTGTCTTGCATCCTACTTGCTTGAGTAAATTGTCTTGTTCTTGTGTTGTTTCTCTGTGCTTCCTGTGTGGTCATGTTGTGCATCCTAAGTGCAGCTGCAGTGCATCCTAAGTGCATCATAAATGCATCCTATAGTTTGCGCATTGCACCTTGTTTGATTTCGTGCCTCGTGTGTTCTTGTGTTGAGTAGAGCCGGATGCCGAGACCGAGGTTGAGAACGAGGTTACTACTGAGGTTGAGAACGAGGAGCCGTCTTACGATCCCATCGACGACTCGACAGGCAAGATGACCTGACCCAGATATCATTACTATCTTTGCCTATTGCTAGAAGTCTCGCTCTTCAGCTTATTGCCTCGATGCCCATGTTTGTCTGTCACCCTCCTATTGTAACCATGAATCTGTCTAACCACCCTACCTATGCAAACCTTTGATTTGCTACGTAGGCTTCGCTCAGTCCGTCTTATATCATTGCTAGTTGCAGGAGAAGATTTGAAGATTCTTGCTTCATGTTGAAGCTTGTTGGGATATCACACTATATAAACTCTTTAATGAAATCATCTATATATTGGCAATTGGTGGAAGGCTAAGCCTCTTGCTTGGTGATTTGTTCCACTCATGCCGCCCTAGGAACCGTATAAACCGGTGTTATGTTCCTTGATTATGCATTCCTCACACGGTTGGGGTTATGGGACCCCCTCGATAAACCGCTTAGCGCTAAGGCTTTTCCAGCAAGTCCACTCCATTTGCCTAACAACTAAAAACTTGCCGACAGAGTAAATAACCCGAGGATTAATTAATCAACCCCCCTGGGTCAGTGCTCGATTTGAGTGTTGGTCCAAACTAGAGCCACTTGCGGTGCCACCCAGTTCGCTGGGGTCTTCGGTATCTGTACGTACTGCTCATCCGGTCGTGGCCTGAGACGAGATACTCGCGGCTACTATCAGGGTGTCGGCACGCTGGGAGGATTTGCTGGATTAGTCTTACCTTAGTCGGAATATCTTGAGCACGGGATTCCGAGAATACTCGGGCCTTCCCACCTTGGAGTTGCGACTCCACGGATCATGGGCTTGTAATGGGTCAAGTTGGAACACCCCTGCAGGGTTTTGAACTCTCGAAAGCCGTGCCTGCGGTTATGTGGCAGATGGGAATTTGTTAATATCCGGTTGTAGAAAACTTGACACCATGTTCAGAACACACTACCAGCGTGAGTACCGTGACGGTCATTTTCCGAAAGGGGTTCGGGAAGTGAACACGGTGGGGTTATGATTGACGTGTTTTAGATAGGATCACTTCGTGATCACTTTATCGCTTGTGGCACTTCTCTTCTCGCTCTTATGTCGTAAGCTAGTGCTAGTGCAGCTGCAACCTTTTATTCTTTCTTCAGCCTTGTTCCACACACAAGGCTTATATAGTTCTGTTACCCGGGAACGGGATTGCTGAGTCCTCCGTGGCTCACAGATTCTACACCACACCAGATGCAGGTACCATGGTGAAGTACTCAGGTGACGGCACGGAGCTGTACTGGGAGTACGATGAAGAACGTAGTCGTTACTATGTGCACTATCCCGATGATCATTAGTGGTTTCTACTAGGGGCGATCCGAACCTGTGGCTTTATGTATTTGGTATCTTTCATTTGGATCTTCACCCGTAGTCGGGTTGTGATGTTATTTGGATGATGTTTGACTATTTAATGAATTGTGTGACGTGGCGAGTGTAAGCCAAGTATCTTCTTTTGCAATTCATCCCTATTTTTACATGAGTCGTGCAAAGATACCGAACTTGAGATCATTCCAGAATGGGCTTATACCTTTAAGTCGTTCTTCGACACGTAGGAGGTATAGTCCCATCCTGGGCATTACAACTTGCAGGGTTATGATCTTCCGAAAGCCGTGCCCGCGGTTATGTGGCAGATTGGAATTTGTTAATGTCCGGTTGTAGAAAACTTGATAGAGGATCCGAAGTAAAACACACAACTGTGTGAGTAACTGTGACTGTCTCTTTTCATTTTGAGAAAAGAAAACGGTGGGGTTATGTTTGACTCGTAGGTAGTTCAGGATCTTTAGCGATCACTACTAGTTTGCGACCGTTTGCATAGGTGCTCATCTTATTCTTGTACTCGTAAGTTAGCCACCATATTATGCTTAGCCGCTGCTGCAACCTCACCACTTTACCTCTTCCTACTCATAAAGCTTTGTTTGTCTTGATACCCATGGTAATGGAATTGCTGAGTCCTCGTGGATCACAGATACTACAACACCAGATGCAGGTTCAGCCGAGATTGACGCAGGAGATGGGTCAGAACTTCTGGGAGTTCCATGAAGAGCGTGGCCGTATGTATGTGACGTTCTCGACGATCAGTAGTGGTTTCTACTAGGGGCGATTCGGACCTGTGGCTTTATGTTTTTGGTATCTTTCATTTGGATCTTCGCCCGTAGTTGGGTTGTGATGTTTTGGATGATGTTTTGCTTATGTAATGAATTGTGTGACGTGGTGAGTGTAAGCCAACTATCCTTTTGCAATTTCATCCATATTTTTACATGAGTCGTGCAAAGATACCAAACTTGAGATCATTCCAGAATGGGCTTATACCTTTAAGTCATACCTCGACACGTAGGAGGTATAGTCCCATCCTGGGCATTAAAAAGAGGCAATGGATATCGTTCCGTCCACAAAGGTGGCACGTTCCCTACCGAAACCATCACGCTTGTTGTGAGAAGCTCTGGTTTGTGAGAAGCTCAAACCTGCCCCAAATGGGACAAAAAATTTACCACGGCATGTTGATGCCGCTCCATGATAGCATGCCAAGTTTCATGAATTTTAGACGAGTTTTGTATTTACTAGAATTTAAAAACCAGGCATCCCGTCGTTTTGCCGGCAATCAATAGTGCCCTAGTATTTGAATTTCATTCCTATTTCTTGCATGGGACGTAGAAATTCACCCAAGCACACACATATGATTTTTCAACCAACTTTGATGCTCTAGAGCATGTGCTTGTAGTTCAAATTTGAATTATGCACATAAAATGCCTAGAAAACCCTATTAATGTATAAAAAGGCCAAACGAACCACGAAAAATTCAAAAACGAAACACAACACTCCTGTTATTCTATGTTGACACTAGAATAATTTTGAAAACCATAAGAGGCAACAGATATCGTTCCGTCCCCAAAGGTGGCACGTTCCCTATAGAAACCATCATGCTTGTTGTGAGAAGCTCCGGCTTGTGAGAAGCTTATACCCAAACATGCCCCAAATGGGACAAAACATTTACCACAACATGTTGATGCCGCTCCATGATAGCATGACAAGTTCCATAAATTTTAGACGAGTTTTGGATTTACTAGATTTTAAAACCAGACATCTCAACGTTTTGCCGGCAATCAACAGTGCCCTGGTGTTTGAATTTATTCCCATTTCTTGCATGGGACCTAGAAATTCACCCAAGGACACACATGTGATTTTTCAACCAACTTTGGTGCACTTGAGCATGTGCTTGTAGTTCAAATTTGAATTATGCACATAAAATGCCCAGAAAACCCAATGAACGTATAAGAAGGCCAAACGAACCACGAAAATTTTCAAAATTAAACAGAACACTCTTGTTGTTCTATGTTGACACTCGAATTTTTTTGAAAGCAATAAGAGGCACCAAATATTGTTCCATCCACAAATGTGGCACGTTCCCTACCTAAACGATCACGCTTGTTGTGATAATCTCTTGTTTGTGAGAAGCTTATACCAAAACCTGCACCAAATGGAACAAAATTTTTACCACGGCATGTTGATGCCGCACCATGATAGCATGCCAAGCTTCATGAATTTCAGACGAGTTTTGTATTACTAGAATTTAAAACCAGGCATCTCAACATTTTGCCGTCAATCAACAGTGCCCTGGTGTTTGAATTTCATTCCCAATTCTTGCATGGGACCTAGAAATTCACCCAAGGACACACATTTGATATTTCAACCAACTTTGGTGCACTCGAGCATGTTCTTGTACTTCAAATTTAAATTATGCACATAAAATGCCTAGAAAACCCAATTAACGTATAAAAAGGCCAAACGAACCATGAAAAATTCCAAAATGAAATACAACACTCCTGTTATTCTATGTTGACACTAGAAATTTTTTGAAAGCAATAAGAGGCAACGGATATCATTCTATCCACAAAGGTTGCACGCTCCCTACCAAAACCATCACGCTTGTTGTCAGAAGCTCTGGTTTGTGAGAAGCTTATACCCAAACACGCCCCAAATGGGAAAAAAATTTACCACGGCATGTTGATGCCGCTCCATGATAGCATGCCAAATATCATGAATTTCATACGAGTTTTGTATTTACTAGAATTTAAAAACCAGGCATCTCAACGTTTTGCCGGCAATCAGCAGTGCCCTAGTGTTTGAATTTCATTCCCATTTCTTGCATGGGATATAGATATTCACCCAAGGACACGCATGTGATTTTTCAACCAACTTTGATGCACTGGAGCATGTGCTTGTAGTTCAAATTTGAATTATGCACAAAAAATGCCAAGAAAACCCAATGAACGTATACGAAAGCCAAACGAACCACGAAAAATTTCAAAATTAAACAGAACACCCCCGTTATTCTATGTTGACATTAGACTTTTTTTTAAAGTAATAAGAATCAACGGATATCATTCCATAAACAAAGGTGGCACGGTCCCTATCAAAACCATCACGCTTGTTGTGAGAAGCTCTGGTTTGTGAGAAGCTTATACCCAAACCTGCCCCAAATGGGACAAAAAGTTTACCACGACATGTTGATGCCGCTCCATGGTAGCAAGCCAAGTTTCGTGAATTTCAGACGAGTTTTGTATTTACTAGAATTCAAAAAACCAGACGTCTCAATGTTTTGCTGGCAATCAGCAGTGTCCTAGTGTTTGAATTTCATTCCCATTTCTTGCATGGGATCTAGAAATTCACCCAAGGACACACATGTGATTTTTCAACCATCTTTGATGCGCTGGAGCATGTGCTTGTAGTTCAAATTTGAATTATGCACATAAAATGCCTATAAAACCCTATTAACGTATAAGAAGGCCAAACGAACCACGGAAAATTTCAAAATTAAACAGAACACTCTTGTTGTTCTATGTTGGCACTAGAATTTTTTTGAAAGCAATAAGAGGCAACGGATATCATTCCGTCCGCAAAGGTGGCACGTTCCCTACCGAAACCATCACGCTTGTTGTGAGAAGCTCTGGTTTTTGAGAAGCTTATACCCAAACCTGTTCCCAATTGGACCAAAAATTTACCACTGCATGTTGATGCCGCTCCATGATAGCATGACAAGTTTCATGAATTTCAGACGAGTTTTGTATTTATTAGAATTTAAAAACTAGGCATCTCATCATTTTGCCGGTAATCAACAGTGCCCTGGTGTTTGAATTTCATTCCCATTTCTTGCATGGGACCTAGAAATTTACTGAAGGACACACATGTGATTTTTCAACCAACTTTGATGCACTGGAGCATGTGCTTGTAGTTCAAATTTGAATTCTACACATAAAATGCCTAGAAAACCCTATTAACGCATAATAGGCCAAACGAACCACGAAAAATTCCAAAATTAAACACAATACTCTTGTTATTCTATGTTGACACTAGAAATTTTTTGAAAACCATAAGAGGCAACGGATATCCTTTCGTCCCCAAAGGTGGCACGTTCCCTACCGAAACCATCACGCTTGTTGTGAGAAGCTCTGGCTTGTGAGAAGCTTATACCCAAACCTGCCCCAAATGGGAGAAAACATTTACCACAGCATGTTGATGCCGCTCCATGATAACATGCCTAGTTTCATGAATTTCACATGAGTTTTCTATTACTAGAATGAAAAAACCAGGCATCTCAACATTTTGCCGGCAATCATCAGTGCCCTAGTGTTTGAATTTCATTCCCATTTCTTGCATGGGATCTAAATATTCACCCAAGGACACGCATGTGATTTTTCAACCAACTTTGATGCACTGGAGCATGTGCTTGTAGTTCAAATTTGAATTATGCACAGAAAATGCCAAGAAAACCCAATGAACGTATAAGAAGGCCAAACGAACCACGAAAATTTTCAAAATTAAACAGAACACCCCCGTTATTCTATGTTGACATTAGACTTTTTTTAAGGTAATAAGAGGCAACGGATATCATTCCATAAACAAAGGTGGCACAGTCCCTATCGAAACCATCACGCTTGTTGTGAGAAGCTCTGGTCTGTGAGAAGCTTATACCCAAACCTGCCCCAAATGGGACAAAAAGTTTACCACGGCATGTTGATGCCGCTCCATGATAGCAAGCCAAGTTTCGTGAATTTCAGACGAGTTTTGTATTTACTAGAATTCAAAAAACCAGACGTCTCAATGTTTTGCCGGCAATCAGCAGTGCCCTAGTGTTTGGATTTCATTCCCATTTCATGCATGGGATCTAGAAATTCACCCAAGGACACACATGTGATTTTTCAACCATCTTTGATGCACTGGAGCATGTGCTTGTAGTTCAAATTTGAATTATGCACATAAAATGCCCAAAAAATCCTATTAACGTATAAGAAGGCCAAACGAACCACGAAAAATTTCAAAATTAAACAGAACACTCTTGTTGTTCTATTTTGGCACTAGAATTTTTTTGAAAGCAATAAGAGGCAACGGATATCATTCCATCCGCAAAGGTGGCACGTTCCCTACCGAAACCATCACGCTTGTTGTGAGAAGCTCTGGTTTTTGAGAAACTTATACCCAAACCTGTCCCCAATGGGACCAATAATTTACCACGACATGTTGATGCCGCTCCATGATAGCATGCCAAGTTTCATGAATTTCAGACGAGTTTTGTATTTATTAGAATTTAAAAACCAGGCATCTCATCGTTTTGCCGGCAATCAACAGTGCCCTGGTGTTTGAATTTCATTCCCATTCCTTGCATGGGACCTAGAAATTCACTGAAGGACACACATGTGATTTTTCAACCAACTTTGATGCACTGGAGCATGTGCTTGTAGTTCAAATTTGAATTATGCACATAAAATGCCTAGAAAACCCTATTAACGCATAATAGGCCAAACGAACCACCAAAAATTCCAAAATTAAACACAATACTCTTGTTATTCTATGTTGACACTAGAAATATTTTGAAAACCATAAGAGGCAACGGATATTCTTCCGTCCCCAAAGGTGGCACGTTCCCTACCGAAACCATCACGCTTGTTGTGAGAAGCTTTGGCTTGTGAGAAGCTTATACCCAAACCTGCCCCAAATGGGGGAAAACATTTACCACAGCATGTTGATGCCGCTCCATGATAGCATGCCTAGTTTCATGAATTTTACATGAGTTTTGTATTACTAGAATTTAAAAACCTGGCATCTCAACATTTTGCCGCCAATCAACAGTGCCCTGGTGTTTGAATTTCATTCCCATTTCTTGCATGTGACCTAGAAATTCACCAAAGGACACACATGTGATTTTTCAACCAACTTTGGTGCAGTGGAGCATGTGCTTGTAGTTCAAATTGAAATTATGCACAAAAAATGCCTAGAAATCCCACTTAATGTATAAAAAAGGCCAAACGAACCCCAAAAAAAAATGAAAATTAAGCATAATACTCTTGTTGTTCTATGTTGACACTAGAATTTTTTTGAAAGCAATAAGAGGCAACAGATACCGTTCCACCCACAAAGGTGGCACGTTCCCTAACGAAACCATCACGCTTGTTGTGAGAAGCTCTAGTTTGTGAGAAGCTTATACCCAAACCTACCCCAAATTGGACAAAAAATTTACCACGAGATGTTGATGCCGCACCATGATAGCATGCCAAGTTACATGAATTTCTGACGTGTTTTGGATTTACTAGATTTTAAAACTAGGCATCTCAATGTTTTGCCGGCAATCAAGAGTGCCCTGGAGTTTGAATTCATTCCCATTTCTTGCATGGGACCTAGAAATTCACCCAAGGACACACATGTGATTTTTCAACCAACCTTCGTGTACTGGAGCATGTACTTGTAGTACAAATTTGAATTATGCAAATAAAATGCCTAGCAAATCCTATTAACGTGTAAAAAGGGCAAACGAACCACGACAAATTCAAAAATTAAACAGGACACTCCTGTTGTTCTATGTTGGCACTAGAATTTTTTTGAAAGCAATAAGAGGCACGGATATCGTTCCGTCCACAAAGGTGGCACGTTCCCTATCGAAACCATCACGCTTGTTGTGAGAAGCTCTGGTTTTTGAGAAGCTTATACCCAAACCTGTCCCCAATGGGACCAAAAATTTACCACGGCATGTTGATGCCGCTCCATGATAGCATGCCAAGTTTCATGAATTTCAGACGAGTTTTGTATTTATTAGAATTTAAAAACCAGGCATCTCATCGTTTTGCCGACAATCAACAGTGCCCTGGTGTTTGAATTTCATTCCCATTTCTTGCATGGGACCTAGAAATTCGCTGAAGGACACACATGTGATTTTTCAACCAACTTTGATGCACTGGAGCATGTGCTTGTAGTTCAAATTTGAATTATGCACATAAAATGCCTAGAAAACCCTATTAACGTATAAAAAGGCCAAACGAACCACGAAAAATTCCAAAATTAAAGACAACACTCCTGTTATTCTTTGTTGACACTAGAAAGTTTTCGAAAACCATAAGAGGCAACGGATGTCGTTCCGTCGCCAAAGGTGGTATGTTCCCTACCGAAACCATCACGCTTGTTGTGAGAAGCTTATACCCAAACCTGCCCCAAATGGGACAAAAAAAATTCCACGGCATGTTGATGCTGCTCCATTATAGCATGCCAAGTTTTATGAATTTCAGACGAGTTTTGGATTTACTAGATTTTAAAACCAGGCTTCTCAACGTTTTGCCGGCAATCAACAGTGCCCTAGTGTCTGAATTTCATTCCCATTTCTTGCATGGGACCTACAAATTCACCCAAGGACACACATGTGATTTTTAAACCAACTTTGGTGCACTGGACCATGTGCTTGTAGTTCAACTTTGAATTATGCACATAAAATGCCTAGAAAACCCAATTAACGTATAAAAAGGCCAAACGTACCACGAAAAATTTGAAAATTAAACACAACACTCCTTTGTTCTATGTTGACACTAGAATTTTTCTGAAAGCAATAAGGGGCAACGAATATCGTTTCGTCCCCAAAGGTGGCATGTTCCCTACCGAAACCATCACGCTTGTTGTGAGAAGTTTTGGTTTGTGAGTAGATTATACCCAAACCTGCCCCAAATGGGACGAAACAATTACCACGGCATATTGATGCCGCTCCATGATAGCATGCCAAGTTTCATGAATTTCAGACAAGTTTTTTATTTACTAGAATTTAAAAACCAGGCATCTCAACGTTTTGCCGGCAAGCAACAGTGCCCTGGTGTTTGAATTTCATTCCCATTTCTTGCATGGGACCTAGAAATTCACCCAATGACACACATGTGATTTTTCAACCAACTTTGGTGCACTGGAGCATGTGCTTGTAGTTCAAATTTGAAATATGCACATAAAATGCATAGAAAACCCAATTAACGTATAAAAAGGCCAAACGAACCACGCAAAATTCCAAAATTAAACACAACACTCCTCCTATTCTATGTTGACACTAGAATAAAAAGGCCAAACGAAGCAAGAAAAATTCCAAAATTAAAAAAAAAACACCAATGTTATTCTATGTTGACACTAGAATTTTTTTGAAAGCAATAAGGGGCAACGGATATCGTTTCGTCCCCAAAGGTGGCACATTCGCTACCGAAACCATCACGCTTGTTGTGAGAAGCACTAGTTTGTGAGAAGCTTAGACCCAAACCTGCCCCAAATGGGACAAAACATTTACCGCAGCATGTTGATGCCGCAACATGATAGCATGCCAAGTTTCATGAATTTCAGACGAGTTTTGTATTTACTAGAATTTAGAAACGAGGCATTTCAACGTTTTCCCGGCAATCAACAGTGTTGTGGTGTTTGAATTTCCTTCCCATTTCCTGCATGGGACCTAGAAATTCACCCAAGGACACACATGTTATTTTTCAATCAACTTTGGCGCACTGGACCATGTGCTTGTAGTTCAAATTTTAATTATGCACATAAAATGCTTAGAAACCCCAATTAACGTATCAAAAGGCCAAACAAACCACGAAAAATTCCAAAATTAAACACAACACTCCTGTTATTCTATGTTGACACTTGGAATTTTTTGAAAACATTAAGAGGCAACGGATATCGTTCCGTCCCCATATGTGGCATGTTCTCTACCGAAACCATCACGCTTGTCATGAGAAGCTCTGGTTTTTGAGAAGCTTATACCCAAACCTGCCCCAAATGGGACAAAAAATTTACCACAGCATGTTGATGCTATCCATGATAGCATGCCAAGTTCCATGAATTTCAGACGAGTTTTGGATTTACTAGAATTTAAAAACCATGCATCTCAATGTTTTGCAGGCAATCAACAGTGCCCTACTGTTTGAATTTCATTCCCATTTCTTTCATGCGACCTAGAATTCACCCAAGGACACACATGTGATTTTTCAACCAACTTTGGTGCACTAGAGAATGGACTTGTAGTTCAAATTTGAATTATGCACATAAAATGCCTAGAAAACCCAATTAACATATAAAAAAGGCCAAACGAAGCACGAAAAATTGCAAAATATAAAAAAACACTCTTGTTGTTATATGTTGACACTAGAATTTTTTTGAAACGAATAAGAGGCTCGGATATCGTTTTGTCCCCGAAGGTGGCATGTTTCTTACCGAAACTATCACGCTTGCTATGAGAAGCTTATTCCCAAACCCGCCCCAAATGGGACAAAACATTTACCACAACATGTTGATGCCGCTCCATGATAGCATGCCAAGTTTCATGAATTTCAGACGAGTTTTGGACTTACTAGAATTTAAAAACCAGGCATCTCATCATTTTGCCGGCAATCAACAGTGCCCTGGTGTTTGAATATCATTCTCATTTCTTGTATGGGACCTAGAAATTCACCCAAGGACACACATGTGATTTTTCAACCAACTTTGGTACACTGGAGCATGTGCTTGTATTTCAAATTTGAATTATGCACATAAAATGCTAAAACCCCAATTAACATATAAAAAAGGCAAAACGAACCACAAAAAAATCCAAAATTAAACACAACACTCCTGTTATTCTATGTTGACACTATAATTTTTTTGAAAGCAATAAGGGGCAACAGATGTCGTTTCGTCCCCAAAGGTGGCACATTCCCTACCGAAACCATCATGCTTGTTGTGAGAAGCACTGGTTTGCGAGGAGCTTATACCCAAACCTGCCCCAAATGGAAAAAAAAAATTAACGCGACATGTTGATGCCGCTCTATGATAGCATGCCAAGTTTCTTGAATTTCAGATGAGTTTTGAATTTACTGGAATTTAGAAACGAGGCAGCTCAACGTTTTTCGGGCAATCAACAATGTCGTGGTGTTTGAATTTCCTTCCCATTTGCTGCATGGGACCTAGAAATTCACCCAAGGACACACATGTCATTTTTCAATCACCTTTGGCGCACTGGAGCATGTGCTTGTAGTTCTAATTTTAATTATGCACATAAAATGCTTAGAAAACCCAATTAACGTATCAAAAGGCCAAACAAACCACGAAAAATTCCAAAATTAAACACAACACTCCTGTTATTCTGTGTTGACACTAGAAACTTTTTGAAAACCATAAGAAGCAATGTATATCGTTCCGTCCCCATAGGTGGCATGTTCCCTGCCGAAACCATCACGCTTGTTATGAGAAGCTTTGGTTTGTGAGAAGCTTATACCCAAACCTTCCCCAAATGGGACAAAAAATTTACCACAGCATGTTGATGCCGCTCCATGATAGCATGCCAAGTTCCATGAATTTCAGACGAGTTTTGGATTTACTAGAATTTAAAAACCAGGCATCTCAATGTTTTGCAGGCAATCAACAGTGCCCTGGTGTTTGAATTTTATTCCCATTTCTTGCATGCGAACTAGAAATTCACCCAAGGACACACATGTGATTTTTCAGCCAACCTTTGGTGCACTAGAGCATGGACTTGTAGATCAAATTTGAATTATGCACATAAAATGCCTAGAAAACCCAATTAACATATAAAAAAGGCCAAACGAAGCACGAAAAATTCCAAAATTAAAAAAACACTCCTGTTGTTCTATGTTGACACTAGAATTTTTTTGAAAACAATAAGAGGCTCGGATATCGTTTTGTCCCCAAAGGTGGCATGTTTCTTACCGAAACTATCACGATTGTTATGAGAAGCTCCTACCCAAACCCGCCCCAAATGGGACAAAACATTTACCACAACATGTTGATGCCGCTCCATGATAGCATGCCAAGTTTCATGAATTTCAGACGAGTTTTGGACTTACTAGAATTTAAAAACCAGGCATCTCATCATTTTGCCGGCAATCAACAGTGCCGTGGTGTTTGAATATCATTCTCATTTCTTGCATGGGACCTAGAAATTCACCCAAGGAGACACATGTGATTTTTCAACCAACTTTGGTACACTGGAGCATGTGCTTGTATTTCAAATTTGAATTATGCACATAAAATGCTTAAAACCCCAATTAACATATAAAAAAGGCCGAACGAACCACAAAAAAATCCAAAATTAAACACAACACTCCTGTTATTCTATGTTGACACTATAATTTTTTTGAAAGCAATAAGGGGCAACGGATGTCGTTTCGTCCCCAAAGGTGGCACATTCCCTACCGAAACCATCATGCTTGTTGTGAGAAGCACTGGTTTGCGAGGAGCTTATACCCAAACCTGCCCCAAATGGGACAAAAAAAATAACGCGACATGTTGATGCCGCTCTATGATAGCATGCCAATTTTCCTGAATTTCAGACGAGTTTTGAATTTACTAGAATTTAGAAACGAGGCAGCTCAACGTTTTCCCGGCAATCAACAGTGTCGTGGTGTTTGAATTTCCTTCCCATTTCCTGCATGGGACCTAGAAATTCACCCAAGGACACAGATGTTATTTTTCAATCAACTTTGGCGCACTGGACCATGTGCTTGTAGTTCAAATTTTAATTATGCACATAAAATGCTTAGAAACCCCAATTAACGTATCAAAAGGCCAAACAAACCACGAAAAATTCCAAAATTAAACACAACACTCCTGTTATTCTATGTTGACACTTGGAATTTTTTGAAAACCATAAGAGGCAACGGATATCGTTCCGTCCCCATATGTGGCATGTTCCCTACCGAAACTATCACGCTTGTCATGAGAAGCTCTGGTTTGTGAGAAGCTTATACCCAAACCTGCCCCAAATGGGACAAAAAAATTACCACAACATGTTGATGCTATCCATGATAGCATGCCAAGTTCCATGAATTTTAGACGAGTTTTGGATTTACTAGAGTTTAAAAACCAGGCATCTCAATGTTTTGCAGGCAATCAACAGTGCCCTAGTGTTTGAATTTCATTCCCATTTCTTGCATGCGACCTAGAAATTCACCCAAGGACACACATGTGATTTTTCAGCCAACTTTGGTGCACTAGAGCATGGACTTGTAGTTCAAATTTGAATTATGCACATAAAATGCCTAGAAAACCAAGTTAACATATAAAAAAGGCCAAACGAAGCACGAAAAATTCCAAAATAAAAAAAACACTCCTGTTGTTCTATGTTGACACTAGATTTTTTTTGAAACCAATAAGAGGCTCGGATATCATTTTGTCCCCAAAGGTGGCACGTTTCTTACCGAAACTATGACGCTTGTTATGAAAAGCTTATAACCAAACCCGCCCCAAATGGGACAAAACATTTACCACAACATGTTGATGCCGCTCCATGATAGCATGCCAAGTTCCATGAATTTCAGACAAGTTTTGGATTTACTAGAATTTAAAAACCAGGCATCTCATCATTTTGCCGGCAATCAACAGTGCCCTGGTGTTTGAATATCATTCTCATTTCTTGCATGGGACCTAGAAATTCACCCAAGGACAAACATGTGATTTTTCAACCAACTTTGGTACACTGGAGCATGTGCTTGTATTTCCTATTTGAATTATGCACATAAAATGCTTAAAACCCCAATTAACATATAAAAAAGGCCGCACGAACCACGAAAAAATCCAAAATTAAACACAACACTCATGTTAATATATGTTGACACTAGAATCTTTTTGAAAGCAATAAGGGGCAACAAATATCGTTTCATCCCGAAAGGTGGCACATTCCCTACTGAAACCATCACGCTTGTTGTGAGAAGCTTATACCCAAACCTGCCCCAAATGGGACAAAAAATTTACCACGGCATGTTGATGCCGCTCTATGATAGCATGCTAAGTTTCATGAATTTCAGACGAGTTTTGTATTTACTAGAATTTAGAAACGAGGTGTCGGTGTACTAAGATAGGGGTACCTTAGTACCCCAACTTGTGCACGGGCAGTAGCAGCTTCCCGTGGCAGGGCTTACCACGTGCTTGCCGGAAACTTTTCTGGTCCCTATGAAGCCATTCAAGAACAAAGTATACAAGTCAGAAGATCAAGGCCCCATCAAGAGGAGCTTGCCGGGAAGGCCGCACCAGGCTCAAGGTTATCACTTTAACACAAAACCCTGGCAAGTGGAGCTTGCCAGGAAGACCAAGGAACACATATCCCAAGAGATGCCTCGGCGCATCATGTGCCCCGGCAGGGCCCGGAGAGCGACAAGCTTCCGGGCCCGGCAAGATCAAGACCCCGGCAAGGTGCTTGCCGGCGAAACCCATGCTGTGTGCCCGCGCTCTAGCTCACCTGCCCACGCGTCGCCCTGGGGCCCTTCCAGGGACGCGTGGCGGACGGCTGTGCAGCCTGGGGCACACGGTGGCAAGCCGCGGTGATGAGGCTACCGCCGTGGCGAACGGAGAAGCATGGACGGACAGTTTTGGGGTCGACGGAGATGGGCATTTAATGCCCTTGTCCCCCACTGTCAAAGTTAGGTGAAGACCACTGTTCATCCACTATTCATGCGCTATTCACGCACTGTTACAACTACCACCAAAATTACACCTTTACCGTCCTCTACGTTGACACCTGTCGGTGACCCCTTGAGCTATAAAAGGAGGCCGATGCACAACGTAGAAAGGGTTCGAAACCTAGACAACTCACTCGCTCGGTGTAGCTAGTACTGTAGCTCTTCAAGCTCCCGAGCTCAGGAACTCAATACAACCTAAGCAGGAGTAGGGTTTTACGCGTCCGCGCGGCCCGAACCTGGGTAAACTGCCCGCGTGCACCCCTCGATCTGCTCTCCGTGCTTCCTCCGCTCCCTTACCGCAACGTAGAAAGGGGCTCCGGTCCCATAGGTGTACTAAGATAGGGGTACCTTAGTACCCCAACTTGTGCACGGGCAGTAGCAGCTTCCCGTGGCAGGGCTTACCACGTGCTTGCCGGAAACTTTTCTGGTCCCTAAGAAGCCATTCAAGAACAAAGTATACAAGTCAGAAGATCAAGGCCCCGGCAAGAGGAGCTTGCCGGGAAGGCCGCACCAGGCTCAAGGTTATCACTTTAACACAAAACCCTGGTAAGTGTAGCTTGCCAGGAAGACCAAGGAACACATATCCCAAGAGATGCCTCGGCGCATCATGCGCCCCGACAGGGCCCGGAGAGCGACACGCTTCCGGGCCCGGCAAGATCAAGACCCCGGCAAGGTGCTTGCCGGGGAAACCCACGCTGTGTGCCCGCGCTCCAGCTCACCCGCCCATGCGTCACCCTAGGGCCCTTCCAGGGACGCGTGGCGGACGGCTGTGCAGCCTGGGGCACACGGTGGCAAGCCGCGGTGACGAGGCTACCGCCGTGGCGAACGGAGAAGCATGGACGGACACTTTTGGGGTCGACGGCGACGGGCATTTAATGCCCTTGTCCCCCACTGTCAAAGTTAGGTGAAGACCACTGTTCATGCACTATTCACGCACTGTTACAACTACCACCAAAATTACACCTTTACCCTCGTCTACGTTGACACCTGTCGGTGACCCCTTGAGCTATAAAAGGAGGCCGATGCACAACGTAGAAAGGGTTCGAAACCTAGACAACTCACTCGCTCGGTGTAGCTAGTACTGTAGCTCTTCAAGCTCCCGAGCTCAAGAACTCAATACAACCTAAGCAGGAGTAGGGTTTTATGCGTCCGCGCGGCCCGAACCTGGGTAAACTGCCCGCGTGCGCCCCTCGATCTGCTCTCCGTGCTTCCTCCGCTCCCTTACCGCAACGTAGAAAGGGGCTCCGGTCCCATAGGTGCTCGTGGGAGGACAGTTTCCCCCGACATCTTTGGCGCGCCAGGTAGGGGGCGTCGAGGTTGTGCGAACCTGATCCGGCGCTCACGCGGGCGCATTCTTCATCAACCTCTCCAGCTTCGTCAGCTTCATCAACTTCATCAGCTACAACAACATGGCTCCGAAGAAGAAAGCTTCGGAGGTCGGATGCCCGTCTGCGTCGATTCCACCGCAACCAGAACCAACGGCGAAAGGGTGGTCGCCGGCGAGGAAACTCATGGCGCCACCAAGTCCAAGGACAAGACGGACGACCGGGCGAATTCCAAGGCCTCGGTGTCCGTGGACGCGCCACGTCCCTCTCGGGACGTCCATGACCCGCAGCGGCGTGGTACTGGAGGTACCATACGCCTGCTGGGGCGTAGCCAAGCCGGAGGATCGCGGGATGCTCAAGGCCAGCGTGCTGGCACGAGCAAGGCGCGGTCGCTGGGGCGGGAACATGCTCCTTCTAACGCGGTTAGAAGTCCGAGCGTGTCCCGCTCCTCGCACCGTTCGCCGCCGTTCCCCTCTTCTCTAGCAGAAGCTCTAGCAAGAGCACAACTGCTCCTCGATTTCCCTCCAGCGGCAGACAAGGCCGAAGACTGGAGGGCGACGATTCAGAGCCTCATCGCCTTCGCCAACAACGACGCGCCGCAGCAGCCGGGGGTGCAACTACCGTGCATTCCCCACCGCGGAAGCAGAAGACGCCACCCCGCCGGATCAACGTCGACGACGACTCCACGGCGTCGTCGGATCCGCGGGCTCGTCGTGACCAGCGCCAGGTCCTCGACGACAGGCGGCAAGAGGACGCTCGGACTCGTATCGAGCGTCGACGAGAAGCCCGACGACAGTCAGATCAGCGCGCTGGGACCGCTGTCGACGCGCACGCGCCCGGTGGACCAGGGGACTTGCCGTATGCGGCAGGTTGCCATGCGTTCACCCGTGAGCTGCGGCAAGTCCAGTGGCCCAGCATGAAAAATTTCAAGCCCGACGTACCCGAGAAGTACGACGGCAAGACGCACCCCTCGGAGTTCCTCAGCATCTACACCATCGCGGTGCAGGCTGCCGGGGGACACGACGAGAAGATACTAGCCAACTACTTCTCGCTAGTGCTTAAGCCAAACGTCAGTTCTTGGCTTATGCACTTGCCGGAGAACTCCATTTCTTCGTGGGCGGATCTGTGCCACCAGTTTGTTGGCGCCTTCATGGGCGGCCACAAACCCCACGGCCAGGAGAGCGATCTCCACATCCTAGCCCAGAAGGAGGGAGAATCCCTGCGCAAGTACATCCAGAGGTTCAGCCGCGTGCAACACAACATTCCCGACGTCCACCCTGCCGCGGTTATCAGCGCGTTCCACCAGAACATGCGTAACCGCCGGATGAGGGAAGAGATGGCCATGACCAAGATCCGGGATGTCAGCGAGCTCTACGCTCTGGCTGACAAGTGCTCGCGCGCCGAAGAGGGGAGGAGACTCCCCGGAGAGGATACGGGCGCAGGAGGAAGCGACAGCGAGGATGCCGCCCCGGCAAGGAAGAGCCGGCGGCGGAACAACAGAAAGAAGAAGAACAAGGAGGTGTTGGTTGTCGAGCAGTCCGGCAAGGAGGCTCCCGCCAAGAAGGCACAGGCTGGCGGTTCCTGCAAGGAGCCTGCCCCTGTAGCGGCAGCCGACAAGCAGGACGGTTCCGACAAGCAGTACTGCAAGATCCACCGCTCCAAGGGCCACGATCTTCAGAACTACAATCGAGTCGAGTACCTCATAGAATAGCAGAAGGCTGAATACGAGCGTCGTGACAAAGAGAAGGCCCAAGGAGGCGGAGGAGAGCCCAGCAAGAAGCGGCCGTTCAATGGCCGGGGAGGACGCCGCGGCAAGGCCAAGCAGCGGCAAGGTGATAGACCTCCCCGGGGCCGCGACAAGGATGAGGACGAAGACGACAATGATGACATGGAAGAAGGAGATAACAGCGAGCAGGAGTTCCAGAAGGCCAAAGAAGTGTTGTGTGTCGATGGAGGTGCCTCTCTGCACACTTCCCACCGCCAACTCAAGCAGTGGGTGCGAGAAGTGAACGCAGCAGAGCCGCCCGTCGAGTCACGCAGGTTGCTGAAGTCGTCCGGCACGCCCATCATCTTTGACCTTGAGGACCACGCTCACCGCACCACGGCGGTCGGGTGCTTGCCGATGTTGGTCTCACCAACTATCCGCAACCTCAAGGTCACCAAGATGTTGGTTGACGGCGGGGCTGGCCTGAACTTGATCTCCTCAGCTGTGATCAAGAAGCTACAGATCCCAGACGGCGAGCTCGAAGAAACCGGGTCGTTCCAGGGGATCAACCCGGGAAGGAGCAAGCCGAAGGGGAAGATTACTCTGCCGGTGACCTTTGGCGGGGAGCTCAACTTCAGGACGGAGAGAATCACGTTTGATGTTGCAGATATCCCATTACCATACAATGGGATACTTGGACGTCCTGCCCTCGCCAAGTTCATGGCAGCTTCCCACTATGCCTACAACATACTCAAAATGCCGGGGCCGATAAGCGTCATTTCTGTCCCCGGCGACAAGAAGGACGCGCTTATCTACGCCGACAAGATCTACCGGGATGCAGCAGCCGCAGCAGAAAGCAACACACTTGCCGCTGAAGCTCCCGGGGGGAAGACCAAGACCAAGTCCGGCAAGAGCTCTGGGGCCCACTCCGGCAAACGCACCTCTTCGGAGTGCTGCGCTGCCGTTGAGGACGCACCATCGAGCTCCACCGGCAAGTGCAAGAAAGGGATGGCAGCTCCACCGGCAACCAAGAAGGTGTCCGCCAAGGAGGACGGCACTGGTGGTACCTTCACCATCAGTGCTACGCTCGACAACAAATAGGAAAGCACGCTTGTTGCCTTCCTGCGGGCGAATGTCGATGTGTTTGCGTGGCAACCATCTGACATCCCCGGCGTTCCCAAGAAGGTAATTGAGCACAAGCTTGCTGTTTGTCCTCATGCGCGGCCCGTCAAGCAGAAGGTCAGGAAGCAAGCTGTGGAGCGCCAAGAATTCATCGCCGAAGAAATAAAGAAGTTGGAAGCAGCGGGCCTGGTTAGAGGCGTGATCCATCCTACGTGGTTAGCAAATCCAGTTGTCGTACGCAAGGCCAATGGGAAGTGGAGACTTTGTATAGACTTCACTGATGTGAATAAAGCATGTCCCAAGGATCCATTTCCCTTGCCGCGTATTGACCAGATTGTTGACTCCACCGCCGGATGTGAGCTGCTTTCCTTCCTTGATGCAT
>LR738715.1:390993458-391031129 GCA_902687465.1 Secale cereale | reverse complement strand
ACACTTGCCGCTGAAGCTCCCGGGGGGAAGACCAAGACCAAGTCCGGCAAGAGCTCTGGGGCCCACTCCGGCAAACGCACCTCTTCGGAGTGCTGCGCTGCCGTTGAGGACGCACCATCGAGCTCCACCGGCAAGTGCAAGAAAGGGATGGCAGCTCCACCGGCAACCAAGAAGGTGTCCGCCAAGGAGGACGGCACTGGTGGTACCTTCACCATCAGTGCTACGCTCGACAACAAATAGGAAAGCACGCTCGTTGCCTTCCTGCGGGCGAATGTCGATGTGTTTGCGTGGCAACCATCTGACATCCCCGGCGTTCCCAAGAAGGTAATTGAGCACAAGCTTGCTGTTTGTCCTCATGCGCGGCCCGTCAAGCAGAAGGTCAGGAAGCAAGCTGTGGAGCGCCAAGAATTCATCGCCGAAGAAATAAAGAAGTTGGAAGCAGCGGGCCTGGTTAGAGGCGTGATCCATCCTACGTGGTTAGCAAATCCAGTTGTCGTACGCAAGGCCAATGGGAAGTGGAGACTTTGTATAGACTTCACTGATGTGAATAAAGCATGTCCCAAGGATCCATTTCCCTTGCCGCGTATTGACCAGATTGTTGACTCCACCGCCGGATGTGAGCTGCTTTCCTTCCTTGATGCATGCTCAGGTTACCACCAGATATTCATGGCCAAGGAAGATGAAGAGAAGACTGCATTCATTACTCCATGTGGCACATATTGCTTCATACGCATGCCCTTTGGATTGAAGAATGCAGGCTCAACATTTGCAAGGGTGGTACATACTGCTTTTGAGCCACAGATACACAGAAATGTAGAAGCTTACATGGATGATATAGTGGTCAAGAGCAAGAGCAAAGATACCCTGATCCAAGACTTAGAAGAAACCTTTGAGAATCTGCGCAAGATCCAGCTCAAGTTGAACCCCGAGAAGTGCGTCTTCGGAGTCCCTTCCGGCAAGCTTCTCGGGTTCTTTGTGTCACAGAGGGGGATTGAAGCCAATCCCGACAAGATAAAAGCCATCGAGCAGATCGAAGCCCCGAAGCGCGTCAAGGACGTAAGAAGACTTGCTGGTTGTGTGGCTGCCCTCAGCAGATTCATTTCAAAGTCTGCAGAACGCGCCCTGCCTTTCTTCAAAATCTTGAAAAAGGCAGGTCCTATGAAATGGACTCCGGAAGCGGAGGCTGCGCTGCAAGACTTGAAAGGATATATGTCCTCCACTGCAATACTTGTCGCACCTAGACCACAAGAGAAGTTGCTGCTGTACTTAGCAGCAACCAATCAAGTGGTTAGTGCTGCGTTGGTGGCGGAGAGGGAGGCAGAGGAAGAGCCCACGGACCCGGCGAGCACTTCCAGCGACAAGCAGGGGGCTTCCCCGACAAGCTCTGGCCCCGACAATGACAAGTCTGCGCAGGAACAAGGAGAAGTACGGAAGAACATGGTGCAGCGCCCAGTGTATTTTGTAAGTTCCCTCTTGCAGGGGGCTAGATCAAGATACTCCGGGGTGCAGAAGTTGCTTTTCGGCCTCCTCATGGCCTCAAGGAAGCTGCGCCATTACTTTCAAGCACACGAGATAACAGTGGTCACTCGCTTTCCGTTGAAGAGGATATTGCAAAATCCAGAGGCAATAGGCAGGATCGTCGAGTGGGCACTGGAACTGTCAAGCTTTGGTCTCAAGTTTGAAAGTACTTCAACCATACAGAGCAGAGCTTTGGTAGAATTCATAGCAGAATGGACCCCAACGCCGGATGAAGAAGTTCCAGAGACAAGCATCCCCGTCCAGGAAGCGAGCAGCGAATGGATAATGTACTTTGATGGTGCCTTCTCGCTGCAAGGCGCCGGTGCTTGCGTGGTACTCATAGCGCCCACCGGAGAGCACCTCAAGTATGTTGTCCAGATGCACTTTCCCAAGGAACAAGCGACAAACAATACTGCTGAGTATGAAGGTCTGCTTGCCGGCCTCAGAATTGCAGCCGAACTTGGGATCAAGAAGTTGATTGTGCGGGGAGATTAACAGTTGGTGGTCCGGCAAGTAAATAAGAGTTATCAGAGCCCTTTGATGGAAGCTTATGTTGATGAAGTGAGCAAGCTTGAAGAGAACTTTGATGGTCTGCAAATGGAGCACGTCCCAAGGGCTCAGAATGATATTGCAGATGGCCTCTCAAAGTGTGCTGCAATGAAGTTACCTATGGAACCAGGGACCTTCCTGCTCAAGTTAACTCAGCCATCCGTTACACCATCAGTTGGGCAGAACAAGAAGAGAAAGTTGGTCTCCGGCGACTACTTGCCGGCGGATCTTCCCGAAACCACTGCCAAGGTCCCCAAGATCAACAGTCAAAATGCTGAGGAACAGTTTGCTCCTGCAGATCCAAGGGTTTGTATAGTTGAAGCAAGCGTTCCCGACAAGCCTTGCTCCGGCAGGCTTGCCGGGGGACCATAAGCTCCGGCAGAGCCCGAGGTTCTCGCCGTAGAAGCTGGGGTTCCCGCAGCGGCCCTCATGCCTTTAGTCCTTGCCGTTGAGCCTCAGGCTCCGGCATGGGCACAGCAGATCGTCCGTTTTCTGCAAACTGGAGAACTTCCCGACGAGCCATAAGAAATAGAGAAAATAACCAGACAGTCAAGTATGTACCAGTTCGTTGACAATGAACTGTACAGAAGAAGACTCAACGGTGTCAGGTTGAAGTGCATTTCCAGAGAAGATGGACAGAAGCTGTTGGCAGAGATACATGGAGGCATATGTGGCCACCACATTGGCGCAAGGGCACTTGCCGGGAAGGCGTTCCGGCAAGGGTTCTTCTGGCCAGAAGCCCTCCAAGATGCAACTGCACAAGTAACCAAGTGTGAAGCGTGCCAGTTCCATGCCAAGCAAATTCACTAGCCAGCTCAAGCTCTCCAGACGATCCCTTTGTCCTGGCCCTTCTCGGTCTGGGGGCTCGATATCCTCGGCCCCTTTCCCCGCACTGTCGGGGGCTTTGAGTACTTGTACGTTGCAATCGACAAGTTTACAAAGTGGCCAGAAGTGGAACCAGTGAGAAAGGTGACAGCACAGTCAGCAGTCAGGTTCTTCAGAGCGATTGTTTGCCGTTTCGGAATCCCTAACAGGATCATCACCGACAACGGCACACAATTTACAAGTCGCACCTTCATGCAGTACGTCCAAGACCTTGGCGCCAAGGTCTGCTTCGCTTCTGTTGCTCACCCAAGGAGCAATGGTCAAGCGGAGAGGGCCAATGCTGAAGTGCTGCGCGGGCTCAAGACAAGAATCTTCGATAGGCTGCACAGGTGCGGAAGAAACTGGATAGAGGAGTTGCCGGCGGCTCTTTGGTCAATCAGGACGACACCAAATCGAGCCACCGGACATACACCCTTTGCTCTTGTCTATGGAGCAGAGGCAGTTCTCCCCACGGAACTCGTATACGGATCTCCTCGAGTGCTCGCTTATGATGAGCTCGAGCAAGAGCAACTGCGACAAGATGATGCATCGCTCCTTGAGGAGGAACGTCTCCAGGCTTCTGTACGAGCTGCTCGATACCAGCAAGCCTTGCGTCGCTATCATAGCCGCAAGGTCAAGGCCAGGAGTCTCGAGGAAGGCGACCTTGTTCTTCGGCGTGTTCAGTCTACCAAGAATTCCAATAAGTTGACGCCCAAGTGGGAAGGCCCTTATCGGGTGAGACAAGTCACAAGGCCCGGCGCTGTCCGCCTTGAGACCGAAGAAGGCTTACCGGTGAGCAATTCCTGGAACATAGAGCATCTTCGCAAGTTTCACCCATAAGGTGCGGTTGCCGTGATCCGATCCGGCAACCACCTTTTGTACGAGTCTTGCCGCTGTTGCATGTAAACCTTTGTACAAAGCCGGGCGCAGACCCCGTGCATCAGTAAAGCTTTTGTGCTTCGCACTATTTGTCATTTTCATGCTTTTCTTTGTTATTTGCATGCATTATTTGACACCTTGTGCAACGCACAACCCCGGTAAGCAATAGCAAGCCATGAGGCCCTGTACTTGTTTCTCCTCCTCTTTTTCTTTCCCTCTTAAGCAGAAGGAGTGTTCCTCGCGCACAAGTTTTCCGGGGGGGAAGGAGATGGAGGCATGAACCAAGTGCTGTTCAAGAAAGAGGAGCCTTGCCGGGGAATAAACAACCCATTAAAGCTAAGTTACCAAAGTTCGAGTAATTCAAATTTTCAAATTTTTAGTTGTCTTCCTTGAACAACCACACTTTGTATGGAAAACCTGTGCGCGGAGGAACCTACCCGTGGCTAGCCGCAGCTCCCTTAATTTGTTTCGAGCACGCTCAACGACTTGAGTGAGCTGCGACAAGTGTCGCGCCCTTACTTCGTTTTCGAGTTCGCTCAGCAGTCTAAGTGTGCTGCGTCTAGCTGCGGCAAGGTTACTTTCCGACAAGGTCCTTGCCAGCAGGCTGCTAAGAGTCCAGCACTCAGCGCTCGCGGCAAGGGCCTCTTGCCGGAAAGTTCCCTAAAAGCGTAGGGTAAAAAGCATACTAAGTGGAGGACCAAAAGCAAGGGAAATAACACTGCATTGTTTGCTCGAAATAGGATTGTATATTACAAAGATAGCTTGCCGCTGTTCTAATCAACTACTGCCTATGACTAAATTGGCAGCGGCAAGGAAAGCAGAAAAGAAAAGAATCTAGTCTACGCGATCGCCTTCACGCCTCGTGATCTTGCTCACCTTGGCGATAATGTGGGCAACCTGCGCCTTCAACGCCTCCTGGTCAGCTTCGGGCGGCAAGGTGCGGAGGACGTTGACGAGGTTGATGCCGGGGTTGTGGTAGACGATCTTCGACAAGACACGCTCCAGGGTGCCCATGCGGAGCCGACGCGCCTCATCGGCCAGCTGCACGGAGATCTTCTCCTGCAGCCGCGCAAGCGCCGGCGCAATTCCTCGGAAGAACATGCTCAACTTGGCGCTGTGGGGGAGATTCTCGTCCGGAGAGTAAACGAGATGCTCCGCCCTTAGCGCCATCATCTCCGCGTCGATATTGGCGGCGGAGGTGACCAGCTCATCAGTCCACTGCTCCACTGCCCGGCTGAACTGGTTCGCCGAGACGGCGGCGCTCTCCACCAGGCCCCGTTCCTTGCGGAGTTCATCCTTCAGCTTCGTCTCGCGGTCCCGGGCGGCGTCGAGCGAATCGGTCAGAGTGGAGACCTTCAACTCTAAGTCAGCAATGGAATCCTTGCCGGCAGTGAGCTCGTCGCCTTTCTTGGAGAGACGTACCTGCAAGTCAGAGTTGGTGTGGGCATCTTTCTCCCGCTCCACATTGAGCGCGGTGACTCTGTCCTCGCTCGCCTTCAGGTACAACTCCAGCTGCTCCACCTTGGCCTCCAGGTCCTTCTTGGCGGTCTCCGCGGCGGCTGCGGCGGCCTTCGCCTCCTTCAGGTCCCCGCCAATGGCCTGCTCCCGGGCGGTGAGGTCGTCCTCGTGGGCATCGAGGTTGACCTTCCGCTGGTTGAGCACTCCTTCTCGCCGGGATAGCTCCTCGGCGGCCAACCGTTGCTGCTCGTCCACCTCAGACTTCTCCAGGAGGAAGGCTTGCTGCGCCCCGGCAAGCTCTTCGCGCTCCTCCGCCAAGTTGCGGAGGGCCGCTTGGTTGTCGGCTCGGAGCTCCGCGGCGCGCTTCTCCAGATCAACTCCAGCCTTGGCGGCAAGAGCCTCCCGCGACTCCAACTTCGCCTGCCTGGCCCGGTACAGGGCCAGGAGCCGACGAAGGAGCTTCTCCTCTTCGGGCTCGTCGCTACCGCCGGGCGCTTCAACAACCTTCAACCCCGCGGAGGCGAGGACCTCTCCGTCAAAGGTTTCTCCCTCCGCGGGTGCTCGAGACGAGGACGCCCACGGGACTTGTATAAAGACCCCGTTGGGGGCCTCCAGGTAGACGCCCTGCCCAGTCGTGGAGGCGGACGGGTCGGCGGCCGGTGCAGCGCTTGACGCTCCTGCTGCCTCCGGGCCAGCAGTGTGGTCGCCGGCCCCTTCCCCAGCCGCGACGTCTGCGGGCGGGGCGGTCTCTTCAGCGGCAGGTTCGTCGGCTCCGGCCATGCCCTCAGTGGCAGTGGCGTTGCCGCTGTCGCCGTGCACCTCCTCCTCAACGGTGGCCTCCGTCTCCATCGGCTCTGGGGCAGGAGGATCTAGAAGAAGAAGAAAATAAAGAGTCAAGCAAATATCCAAAAAGACAAGTTCAAGAAGGAAAAGCTACAAGGATTTACCTACGCGGACTTCTTCAACGACAGGCTCCCTCGCCGAGGAATTCTCCCTTGGCGGCGGAGTGGTGGCCCCTGCTGGCGGAGGGCCGCCCGCGCCCTCCCTTGGCGGGGTGCTCACCCTTGTCGGGCTGCTCACCCTTGGCGGGGTACTCGCCCTTGGCAGAGTACCCGTCCTTGGCGGAGCGTTCTCCCTCGCCGGGGAGCTCCTCCTTGGCAGGGAGGGTGGAACAAGTAGCTCTTCGGGGGCGACCTCCTGGCGCTCCTGCGGCTGCGGCTCCACTTCTGCACAAGACAAACAAGACAACAAAATATCAGTACAAGCAACAACCTCAAGCGCGCCCGACAAATAGAAAAATAAATACCAGACTTACGCTGGGGGCTGCGCTGGGGGCTGCTCCTCGGAGCAGCAGGTTGATCCGGCAAGTTTGCCGCTGGTGCGTCTCCTGTCGCCGCGGCGGGCGAGTCGTCATCAACCTCAACCACAGGGATCTTGGCCCTCTTCGCCATCCGCTGGGCCAAGGTCCTGAAAGCAAAACAAGAACAAGATCAGAATCAACAAGGAAAATCAAGATAAAATCAAAGAAGCTAAAGAAGTGCAAGTACTTACTCCTCTTCCTCTTCGTCGGAGCTAAGGGCGGAGAAATCAAACTCTGCCTGGTTTGCTCCCGCGCGAGGAGCTGGAGGAGAAGGTTCCCTCGGGCGCTTGGAGGACTCCGGGGCCGTGGGCTGCGAAGACCCGGCCCCCGTCGTCGCTGAGGACCATGGGGCAGAAGGGGCACCCGTTCCGCTCCGGGAAGATCCCCCTCCGCTTGGCGCTTGAGCACGGGGTGCTTCCTTGACGACTTCGCTCGTCCTGGTGGCGCGCATCGCACAGCGCGCTGGCTGCTGTCGAGGCGCCTGCGGCCTCGCCGTTTCAGCTGCCTTGCGGAGGCGCTTCCTCGTTTGCTGCTTGGGACTTGCCGGAGGCGCGGAGTTCTTTGAGGACGATAAGGCGTCGTCATCGAGATTCAGGGATCCACCAGAGTCTTCATCAGCCTCGGCGTCCTCCTCCTCCTCGGCAGGCCCGCTGGACTCAGCGCCATGTCCGGCGACCTCGCTCCCTCCGGCGACCTCGCTCCCTCCGGCAACCTCGCTCGTCCTGGCAAACTTCAGGGAAGGCACCCCGGCAAACTCCTCGGGCGGAAGCTTGAGCAGCTTGAGGATCTCCGCCTCCTCTGCTTGGCTCACCGCGTCCGCGGCCTGTGCCTCGTCCACAGTGTACCCAAATTCGCCCGCAGCTGCAGCTGCGGCGGCCTCCTCCATTCTGGAGGCGATGTAAGCAATATCCCGGCCAGTTGTGTGCCGGGTAAGGCCCTTCTGCTCGTCGGCCTTGCAGGGCTTCTCGACCAAGTTGTCGAAGAAGTTCAGCACGTTGTCTGGCGAAGGCTCTATCCAAGTGGGGACGACGCCATGGGAGTCGCACGCGGGCATCATCGCTCGTAGGGAATCGCGAGCAGTGCTGTTGCACAGTGGTACCACTCCCCGGGGAGGTCTGAACCACTCTGGATGGGCAGAGTCGTGCTTGAAGAGCTCCTTGACCATCCCCTTCAATTCCAAGATGGTGAAGTTGTAGTTCAATCCAGGGCGCAACCTCATGATGTCCGCCGCGTTGCCAAATTCCCAGGCACGCCTCTTCCTCTCCTGTAAAGGGGCGATGCGGCGGCGGAGGAAATCTGCCCCAACTTCTCCGATACTCAGATTGGCGACCCGGAGACGAATAATCCTAATGAGGGCGATGCTAAGCTTGTTGTCTTCCGGGGCCAATTCGCTCCAATCCCTGCTGCGCACTATGGCAGTTGTGCGCGGCGCGGTGAAGGGCTCCGGCTTATCCTCCACCACCCAGCACCAATCGGCTCTCCATTCCTCCCACTTGCCACGGAGCTCTCCCTTCAGGTACGAGTCCTTCTTGTTCAGCCTGAAGATCCAGGAGATGCCGCCGGAGAGGGGAGCGCCAGCCTCTACTCTAGGCATGAAGAAATGGCGGAAAAGAGCTACATTGGGATGAACCCCAACATAGTTTTCGCACAGATGTGCGAAAACGGCCATCGTAAGGATGGCGTTGGGGGTGAAATCTAGGAGGTGGAGGCCATATGTGTTCATGATATCACAAAAGAACTCCGAGAATGGAGGGCACAGACCACAGTGGAAAAACGCAGCGAAGAAAAAGTACCCGCCGGGGAACATATCTTTGGCGATGGCGGGGAAGACATGGGTGCGGTGATGAGCTTTGGTCTCCCTCGCCCAGAACAAATAATATTTGTCCCGCAGCTCCCTCGGACCAAGCCTTGGCGCGAAGACCACGCACCTCTTCCGCAGGGCGGCCAGCTTCGCCGCCTGCTCGGACTTCTCCTTCTTGGCCTTGTCGTTCTTGGCCTTGTCGCTTTTCGCCTTGTCACTCTTCGGAGCCATGGCGGAGGCGGCGAGGGAGGAGGCGAGGAGCTCGACGGCGCCGCAGGTGCGGAAGACGGCGGAGGAGGGGCGGAGGCAAGAAGCAGCGGAGGTTTCTGGAGAATGAAGACGCAATGAAGACGATGGAGGGAACTGCCCCTGTTTCCTCTGCTTTTAAGGGGGAAGTGGGGGACGCTCCGCATTTCCCATTAAACAACAGGCCACGATCTCTCCCACGACGCCGCGATCGACGCGTGCCGTTAGGGAGGGATGCGGCGGATACGGAAGGGGATACGGCTTGCCGTGGGCCGCGTGTGCCCGTGCACTGTTTTGGGCCTGGCCCAACAGCGCTCGGCACCGTGTGTGGCCCAGGCCCGGGGGCTCCTGTCGGTGTACTAAGATAGGGGTACCTTAGTACCCCAACTTGTGCACGGGCAGTAGTAGCTTCCCGTGGCAGGGCTTACCACGTGCTTGCCGGAAACTTTTCTGGTCCCTATGAAGCCAATCAAGAACAAAGTATACAAGTCAGAAGATCAAGGCCCCGGCAAGAGGAGCTTGCCGGGAAGGCCGCACCAGGCTCAAGGTTATCACTTTAACACAAAACCCTGGCAAGTGGAGCTTGCCAGGAAGACCAAGGAACACATATCCCAAGAGATGCCTCGGCGCATCATGCGCCCCGGCAGGGCCCGGAGAGCGACAAGCTTCCGGGCCCGGCAAGTTCAAGACCCCGGCAAGGTGCTTGCCGGGGAAACCCACGCTGTGTGCCCGCGCTCCAGCTCACCTGCCCATGCGTCGCCCTGGGGCCCTTCCAGGGACGCGTGGCGGACGGCTGTGCAGCCTGGGGCACACGGTGGCAAGCCGCGGTGACGAGGCTACCGCCGTGGCGAACGGAGAAGCATGGACGGACACTTTTGGGGTCGACGGCGACGGGCATTTAATGCCCTTGTCCCCCACTATCAAAGTTAGGTGAAGACCACTGTTCATCCACTGTTCATGCACTATTCACGCACTGTTACAACTACCACCAAAATTACACCTTTACCCTCCTCTACGTTGACACCTGTCGGTGACCCCTTGAGCTATAAAAGGAGGCCGATGCACAACGTAGAAAGGGTTCGAAACCTAGACAACTCACTCGCTCGGTGTAGCTAGTACTGTAGCTCTTCAAGCTCCCGAGCTCAAGAACTCAATACAACCTAAGCAGGAGTAGGGTTTTACGCGTCCGCGCGGCCCGAACCTGGGTAAACTGCCCGCGTGCGCCCCTCGATCTTCTCTCCGTGCTTCCTCCGCTCCCTTACCGCAACGTAGAAAGGGGCTCCGGTCCCATAGGTGCTCGTGGGAGGACAGTTTCCCCCGACACGAGGCATCTCAACGTTTTCCTTGCAATCAATAGTGTCGTGGTGTTCGAATTTCCTTCCCAATTCCTGCATGGGACCTAGAAATTCACCCAAGGACAGACATGTTATTTTTCAACCAACTTTGGCGCACTGGAGCATGTGCTTCTAGTTCAAATTTTAATTATGCACATAAAATGCTTAGAAAACCCAATTAACGTATCAAAAGGCCAAACAAACCACGAAAAATTGCAAAATTAAACACAACACTCCTGTTATTCTATGTTGACACTAGAAATTTTTTGAAAACCATAAGAGGCAACGGATATCGTTCCGTCCCCATAGGTGGCACGTTCCCTGCCGAAACCATCACACTTGTTATGAGAAGCTCTGGTTTGTGAGAAGATTATACCCAAACCTGCCCCAAATGGGACAGAAAATTTACCACAGCATGTTGATGCCGCTCCATGATAGCATGCCAAGTTCCATGAAATTTAGACGAGTTTTGGATTTACTAGAATATAAAAACCAGGCATCTCAACGTTTTGCAGGCAATCAACAGTGCCCTGGTGTTTGAATTTCATTCCCATTTCTCTCATGGGACCTAGAAATTCACCCAAGGACGCACATGTGATTATTCAGCCAACTTTGGTGCACTAGAGCATGGACTTGTAGTTCAAATTTTATTTATGCACATAAAATGCCTAAAAACCCCAATTAACGTATAAAAATGCAAAACTAACCACGAAAAATTCCAAAATTAAACACAACACTCGTGTTATTATATGTTGACACTAGAAACTTTTTGAAAACAATAAGAGGCATCAGATATCGTTCCGTCCCCAAAGTTGGCACGTTCCCTACCAAAACCATCACGCTTGTTGTGAGAAGCTCTGGTTTGTGAGAAGCTTATACCCAAACCTGCCCCAAATGGGACAAAAACTTTACCACAGCATGTTGATGCCGCTCCATGATAGCATGGCAAGTTCCATGGATTTCAGACGAGTTTTGAATTTACAAGATTTTAAAACCAGGCTCCTCAACGTTTTGCAGGCAGTCAACAGTGCCCTGGTGTTTGAATTTCATTCCCATTTCTTGCATGGGACCTTGAATTTCACCCAAGGACACACATGTGATTTTTTAGCCAACTTTGGTGCACTGGAACATGGGCTTGTAGTTCAAATTTAAATTATGCACATAAAATGCCTAGAAAACCCAATTAACGTATAAAAAGGCCACACGAACCACGAAAAATTCCAAAATTAAACACAATACTCATGTTATTATATGTTGACACTAGAAATTTTTTGAAAACAATAAGAGGCAACGGATATCGTACCATCCCCAAAGGTTGCACGTTTCCTACCGAGACCATCACGCTTGTTGTGAGAAGCTCTGGTTTGTGAGAAGCTTATACCCAAACCTGCCCCAAATGGGACAAAAAATTTACCACAGCATGTTGATGCCGCTCCATGATAGCATGCCAATTTCCATGAATTTCAAACGTGTTTTGGATTTACTAGAATTTAAAAACCAGGCATCTCAAGGTTTTGCAGGCAATCAACAGTGCCCTGGTGTTTGAATTTCATTCCTATTTATTACATGGGACCTACAAATTCACCCAAGGACACACATGTGATTTTTCATCCAACTTTGGTGCATTGGAGCATGTGCTTGTAGTTCAAATTTGAATTATGCACATAAAATGCCTAGAAAACCGAATTAATGTATAAAAAAGGGCAAACGAACCACGAAAAATTCCAAAATTAAAAACAACACTCCTGTTGTTCTATGTTGACACTAGAATTTTTTTGAAACCAATAAGAGGCAACGGATATTGTTCCGTCCCCAAAGGTGGCATGTTCCCTAGCAAAACCATCACGCTTGTTGTGAGAAGCTCTGGTTTGTGAGAATCTTATACCCAAACCTACCCCAAATGGAACAACAAATTTACCGCAACATGTTGACGTCGGTCCATGATAGCAGGCGACCAAGAAATTCACCCAAGGACACACATGTGATTTTTCAACCAACTTTGGTGCACTGGAGCATGTGCTTGTAGTTGAAAGTTTAATTATGCACAGAAAATGCCTAGAAAACCAAATTAACGTATAAAAAGGCCAAACGAACCATGAAAAAAGTCTAAAATTAAACACAAAACTCCTATTATTCTATGTTGACACTACAATTTTTTTGAAATAAATAAGTGGCAACAGATATCATTCCGTCCACAAAGGTGGGACATTCCCTACAGAAATAATCACTCTTGTTGTGAGAAGCTCTGGTTTGTTAGAAGCTTATACCCAAACCTGCCCCAAATGGGACAAAAACTTTACCACAAGATGTTGATGCCGCTCCATGATAGCATGCCAAGTTCCATGAATTTCAGACGAGTTTTGGACTTACTATAATTTAAAAACCAGGCATCTCAACGTTTTGCCGGCAATCAACAGTGCGCTGGTGTTTGAATTTCATTCCCATTTCTTGCATAGGACCTAGAAATTCACCCAAGGACACATATGTGATTTTTCAACCAACTATGGTGCACTGGAGCATGTGCTTGTAATTCAATTTTTAATTATGCACATAAAATGCCTAGTAAACCTAATTAACGTATAAAAAGACCAAACGAACCACGGAAAATTCCAAAATTAAACACAACACTCCTGTTATTCTATGTTGACACTAGAATTTTTTTGCAACCAATAAGAGACCATCACGCTTGTCGTGAGAAGCTTATACCCAAACCTGCCCCAAATGGGACACAAAAGTTACCACATCATGTTGATGGCGCTCCATGATAGCCTGCCAAGTTCCATGAATTTCAGACGCGTTTTGGATTTACTAGGAATTTAAAACAAGGCGTCTCAATGTTTTGCGGGCAATCAACAGTGTCGTGGTGTTTGAATTTCCTTCCCATTTCCTGCATGGGCCTATAAATTCACCCAAGGATACACATGTGATTTTCAACCAACTTCGGTGCACTGGAGAATGTGCTCGTAGTTCAAATTTTAATTATGTACATAAAATGCCTAGAAAACCCAATTAACGTATAAAAAGGCCAAACGAACCACGAAAAAAATCCAAAATTAAGCACAATACTCTTGTTATTCTACGCTGACACTAGAAATTTTTTGAAAACAATAAGAGGCAACGAATATCGTTCCATCCCCAAAGGTTGCATGTTCCCTACCGAGACCATCACCCTTGTTGTGAGAAGCTCTGGTTTGTGAAAAGCTTATAGCCAAACCTGCCCCAAATGGGATAAAAAAATTACCACAACATGTTGATGCCGCTCCATGATAGCATGGCAAGTTCCATGAATTTCAGATGAGTTTAGGATTTACTATAATTTAAAAACTAGGCATCTCAACATTTTGCAGGCAATCAAAAGTGCCTTGGTGTTTGAATTTCATTCCCATTTCTTGCATTGGACCTTGAAATTCACCCAAGGACACACATGTGATTTTTCATTCAACTTTGGTGCACTGCAGCATGTGCTTGTAGTTCAAATTTGAATTATGCACATGAAATGCCTAGAAAACCCAATTAACGTATAAAAAAGGCCAAATGAACCACGAAAAATTCCAAAATTAAAAACAACACTCCTGTTGTTCGATGTTTACACTTGAATTTTTTTGAAACCAATAAGAGGGAACGGATATCATTTCATCTCCAAAGGTGGCACGTTCCCTACCGAAACCATCACGCCTGTTGTGAGAAGCTTATATCCAAACCTGCCCCAAATGGGACAAAATTTTTACCACAACATGTTGATGCCGCTCCATGATAGCATGCAAAGTTTCCTGAATTTCGTACGAGTTTTGGATTTACTAGAATTCAAAAAGTAGGCATCTCAACATTTTGCCGGCAATCAACAGTGCCCTGGTATTTGAATTTCATTCCCATTTCTTGCATGGGACCTAGAAATTCACCCAAGGACACACATGTGATTTTCCAACCAACTTTGGTGCTCTGGAGCATGTGCTTATAGTTCAAATTTGAATTATGCACATAAAATGCCTAGAAAACCAAATTAACGTATAAAAAAGGCCGAACGAACCATGAAAAATTCCAAAATTAAGCGCAACACTCCTGTTATTCTATGTTGACACTAGAAATTTTATGAAAGCAATAAGAGGTAACGGATATCGTTCCGTCCCCAAAGGTGGCACGTTTCCTACCGAAACCATCACGCTTTTTGTGAGAAGCTCTGGTTTTTGAGAAGATTATACCCAAACCTGCCCCAAATGGGAAAAAAAATTACCACTGCATATTGATGACGCTCCATGATAGCCTGCCAAGTTCCATGAATTTCAGACTAGTTTTGGATTTACTAGAAATTAAAAACAAGGCATCTCAACGTTTTGCCGGGAATCAATAGTGTCGTGGTGTTTGAATTTCCTTCCCATTTCCAGCAATCAACGGAGCATGTGCTTTTAGTTCAAATTTTAATTATGTACATAAAATGCCTAGAAAACCCAATTAACGTATAAAAAGGCCAAACGAAGCACGAAAAAATCTAAAATTAAACACAACACTCCTGTTATTCTATGTTGACACTAGATTTTGTTTGAAAGCAATAAGAGCCAACGGATATCGTTCCGTCCCCAAATGTGGCATGTTCCCTACCGAAACCATCACGCTTGTTGTGAGAAGCTCTGGTTTGTGAGAAGCTTATAACCAAACCTGCCCCAAATGGGATAAAAAAATTACCACAACATGTTGATGCCGCTCCATGATAGCATGGCGAGTTCCATGAATTTTAGACAGATTTTGGATTTACTAGAATTTAAAAACCAGGCATCTCAACTTTTTGCAGGCAATCAAAAGTGCCTTGGTGTTTGAATTTCATTCCCATTTCTTGCATGGGACCTTGAAATTCACCCAAGGATACACATGTGATTTTTCATCCAACTTTGGTGCACTGGAGCATGTGCTTGTAGTTCAAATTTGAAATATGCACATGAAATGCCTAGAAAACCTAATTAACATGTAAAAAAGGCCAAACGAACCACAAAAAATTCCAAAATTAAAAACAACACTCCTGTTGTTCGATGTTGACACTTGAATTGTTTTGAAACCAATAAGAGGCAACGGATATCATTTCATCTCCAAAGGTGGGACGTTCCCTACCGAAACCATCACGCTTGTTGTGAAAAGCTTATATCCAAACCTGCCCCAAATGGGACAAAAAATTTACCACGACATGTTGATGCCGCTCCATGATAGCAAGCAAAGTTTTATGAATTTCGTACGAGTTTTGGATTTACTAGAATTTAAAAAGTAGGCTTCTCAACATTTTGCCGGCAATCAACAGTGCCCTGGTGTTTGAATTTCATTCCCATTTCTTGCATGGGACCTAGAAATTCACCCAAGGACACACATGTGATTTTCCAACCAACTTTGGTGTACTAGAGCATGTGCTTGTAGTTCAAATTTGAATTATGCACATAAAATGCCTAGAAAACCCAATTAACATATAGAAAAGGCTGAACAAACCGTGAAAAATTCCAAAATTAAGCACAACACTCATGTTATTCTATGTTGACACTAGAAATATTTTGCAAGCAATAAGAGGCAACGGATATTGTTCCGTCCCCAAAGGTGGCACGTTCCCTACCGAGACCATCACGCTTGTTGTGAGAAGCTCTGGTTTATGAGAATCTTATACCCAAACCTACCCCAAATGGGACAAAAAATTTACCACATCATGTTGATGCCGCTCCATGATAGCCTGCCAAGTTCCATGAATTTCAGACGAGTTTTGGATTTACTAGAAATTAAAAACCAGGCATCTCAACGTTTTGCCGGCAATCAACAGTGTTGTGGTGTTTGAATTTCCTTCCCATTTCCTGCATGGGCCTAGAAATTCACCCAAGAACACACATGTGATTTTCAACCAACTTCGGTGCACTGGAGCATGTACTTGTAGTTCAAATTTTGATGATGTACATAAAATGCCTAGAAAACCCAATTAACGTATAAAAAAGGCCAAACGAACCACGAAAAATTCCAAAATTAAACACAACACTCTTGTTATTCTATGTTAACACTATAATTTTTTGAAAGCAATACGAGCCAATGGATATCGTTCCATCCCCAAAGGAGGCACGTTACCTACCGAAACCATCACGCTTGTTGTGAGAAGCTCGGGTTTGTGAGAATCTTATACCCAAACCTGCCCCAAATGGGACAATTTTTTTACCAAGACATGTTGATTTCGCTCCATGATAGCATGCCAAGTTCCATGAATTTTAGACGGTTTTGGATTTACTAGAATTTAAAAACCAGGCATCTCAACATTTTGCAGGCAATCAACAGTGCCCTGGTGTTTGAATTTCAATCCGATTTCTTGCATGGGACCCACATAAAATGCCTAGAAAACCAAATTAATGTATAAAAAGGCCAAACGAACCACGAAAAATTCCAAAATAAACACAATACTCTTGTTATTCTATGTTGACACTAGAAATGTTTTGAAAACAATAAGAGGCAACGGATATTGTTCCATCCCCAAAGGTTGCATGTTCCCTACCGAGACCATCACGCTTGTTGTGAGAAGCTCTGGTTTGTGAGAAGCTTATACCCAAACCTGCCCCAAATGGGATAAAAAATTTACCACAACGTGTTGATGCCGCTCCATGATAGCATGCCAAGTTCCATGAATTTTAGACAGATTTTGGATTTACTAGAATTTAAAAACCAGGCATCTCAATGTTTTGCAGGCAATCGAAAGTGCCTTGGTGTTTGAATTTCATTCCCATTTCTTGCATGGGACATTGAAATTCACCCAAGGACACATATGTGATTTTTCATCCAACTTTGGTGCACTGGAGCATGAGCTTGTAGTTCAAAATTGAATTATGCACATGAAATGCCTAGAAAACCCAATTAACATATAAAAAAGGACAAACGAACCACGAAAAATTCCAAAATTAAAAACAACACTCCTGTTGTTCGATGTTGACACTTGAATTTTTTTGAAACCAATAAGAGGCAACGGATATCATTTCATCTCCAAAGGTGGCACGTTCCCTACCGAAACCATCACGCTTGTTGTGACAAGCTTATATCCAAACCTGCCCCAAATGGGACAAAAAAATTACCACGACATGTTGATGCCGCTCCATCATAGCATGCAATGTTTCATGAATTTCGTACGAGTTTTGGATTTACTAGAATTTAAAAAGTAGGCATCTCAACATTTTGCTGGCAATCAACAGTGCCCTGGTGTTTGAGTTTCATTCCCTTTTCTTGCATGGGACCTAGAAATTCACCCAAGGACACACATGTGATTTTCCAACCAACTTTGGTGTACTAGAGCATGTGCTTGTAGTTCAAATTTGAATTATACACATAAAATGCCTAGAAACCCAATTAACATATAAAAAAGGCCGAACGAACCGTGAAAAATTCCAAAATTAAGCACAACACTCATGTTATTCTATGTTGACACTAGAAATATTTTGCAAGCAATAAGAGGCAACGGATATTGTTCCGTCCCCAAAGGTGGCACGTTCCCTACCGAGACCATCACGCTTCTTGTGAGAAGCTCTGGTTTGTGCGAAGCTTATACCCAAACCTACCCCAAATGGGACAAAAAAATTTACCACAGCATGTTGATGCCGCTCCATGATAGCCTGCCAAGTTCCATGAATTTCAGACTAGTTTTGGATTTACTGGAAATTAAAAACCAGGCATCTCAACCTTTTGCCGGCAATCAGCAGTATCGTGGTGTTTGAATTTCCTTCCCATTTCCTGCATGGGCCTAGAAATTCACCCAAGAACACACATGTGATTTTCAACCAACTTCGGTGCACTGGAGCATGTGCTTGTAGTTCAAATTTTAATTATGTACATAAAATGCCTAGATAACCCAATTAACGTATAAAAAAGGCCAAACGAACCACGAAAAATTCCAAAATTAAACACAACACTCCTGTTATTCTATGTTAACACTATAATTTTTTTGAAAGCAATAAGAGCCAATGGATATCGTTCCATCCCCAAAGGTGGCACGTTGCCTACCGAAACCATCACGCTTGTTGTGAGAAGCTCGGGTTTGTGAGAATCTTATACCCAAACCTGCCCCAAATGGGACAATTTTTTACCATGACATGTTGATTTTGCTCCATGATAGCATCCAAGTTCCATGAATTTTAGACGGGTTTTGGATTTACTAGAATTTAAAAACCAGGCATCTCAACGTTTTGCAGGTAATCAACAGTGCCCTGGTGTTTGAATTTCAATCCCATTTATTGCATGGGACCCACATAAAATGGCTAGAAAACCCAATTAATGTATAAAAAGGCCAAACGAGCCACGAAAAATTCCAAAATTAAACTCAATACTCTTGTTATTCTATGTTGACACTAGAAATGTTTTGAAAACAATAAGAGGCAACGGATATCGTTCCATCCCCAAAGGTTGCATGTTCCCTACCGAGACCATCACGCCTGTTGTGAGAAGCTCTGGTTTGTGAGAAGCTTATACCCAAACCTTCCCCAAATGGGACAAAAAAATTACCACATCATGTTGATGCCGCTCCATGATAGCATACCAAGTTCTATGAATTTCAGACGAGTTTTGGATTTACTGGAATTTAAAAACCAGGCATCTCAACGTTTTGCAGGCAATCAACAGTGCCCTAGTGTTTCAATTTCATTCCCATTTCTTGCATGGGACCTTGAAATTCACCGATTGGGCACACATGTGATTTTTCATCCAACTTTGCTGCACTGGAGCATGTGCTTGTAGTTCAACTTTGTATTATGCACATGAAATGCCTAGAAAACCCAATTAACGTATAAAAAAGTCCAAACGAACCATGAAAAATTCCAAAATTAAAAACAACACTCATGTTGTTCTATGTTGACAGTAGAATTTTTTTGAAACCAATAAGAGGCAATGGATATCATTTCATCTCCAAAGGAGGCACGTTCACTACCGAAACCATCACGCTTGTTGTGAAAAGCTTATACCCAAACCTGCCCCAAATGGGACAAAAAATTTACCACGACATGTTGATGACGCTCCATGATAGCATGCCAAGTTTCATGATTTTCATATGAGTATTGGATTTACTAGAATTTGAAAAGTAGGCATCTCAACATTAATCCGGCAATCAATAGTGCCTGGTGTTTGAATTTCATTCCCATTTCTTGCATGGGACCTAGAAATTCACCCAAGGATACACATGTGATTTTCCAACCAACTTTGGTGCACTGGAGCATGTGCTTGTAGTTCAAAATTTAATTATGCACATAAAAGGCATAGAAAACCCAATTAACATATAAAAAAGGCCGATAGAACCATGAAAAATTCCAAAATTATGCACAACACTCCTGTTATTCTATGTTGAGACTAGAATTTTTTTTGAAAGCAATAAGAGGTAACGAATATCGTTCCGTCCCCAAAGGTGGCACGTTTCCTACCGAAACCATCACGCTCGTTGTGAGAAGCTCTGGTTTGTGAGAAGTTTATACCCAAACCTACTATAAATGGGAAAAAAATTACCTCTGCATATTGATGCCGCTCCATGTTAATTTGCCAAGTTTCATAAAATTCAGACGAGTTTTGTATTTACTAGAAATTAAAAACCAGGCATCTCAACATTTTGCCGGCAATCAACAGTGCCTTGGTGTTTGAATTTCCTTCCCATTTCCTGCATGGGCCTAGAAATTCACCCAAGGACACACATGTGATTTTTCAACCAACTTTGGTGCACTGGAGCATGTGCTTGTAGTTCAAATTTTAATTATGCAAATAAAATGCCTAAAAACCCAATTAACGTATAAAAAGGCCAAACGAACCAAAGGTGGAACGCTCTATGTTGAGACTAGAAATTTTTTCAAAGCAATCAGAGGCAACGGATATCATTCCGTCCCCAAAGGTGGTACGTTCCCTACCGAGACCATCACGCTTGTTGTGAGAAGCTCTGGTTTGTGTGAAGCTTATACACAAACCTGCCCCAAATGGGACAAAAAATTTACCACAGCATGTTGATGCCGCTCCGTGATAGCATGCCAACTTCCATGAATTTCAGACGAGTTTTGGATTTACTAGAATTTAAAAACCAGGCATCTCAACATTTTGCAGGCAATCAACAGTGCCCTGGTGTTTGAATTTCATTCCCATTTCTTACATGGGACCTAGAAATTCACCCGAGGACACATATGTGATTTTTCATCCAACTTTGGTGCACTGGAGCATGTGCATGTAGGTCAATTTTTGAATTATGCACAAAATGCCTAGAAAACCCAATTAACGTATAAAAAAGGCCAAACAAACCACGAAAAATTCCAAAATTGAACACAACACTCCTGTTATTCTATCTTGACACTAGAATATTTTTGAAAGCAATAAGAGCCAACGGATATCGTTCCGCCCCCATAGGTGGCACCTTCCCTACCGAGACCATCACGCTTGTTGTGAGAAGCTCTGGTTTGTGAGAAGCTTATACCCAATCCAGCCCCAAATGGGACAAAAAATTTATCATGGCATGTTGATGCCACTCCATGATAGAATGACAAGTTCCATGATTTCAGACGAGTTTTGGATTTACTAGAAATTAAAAACCAGGCAGCTCAACGTTTTGCTGGCAACCAACAGTGCCGTGTTGTTTGAATTTCCTTCACATTTCCTGCATGGGCCTAGAAATTCACCCAAGGACACACATGTGATTTTTCAACCAACTTTGGTGCACTGGAGCATGTGCATGTAGTTCAAATTTGAATTATGCACAAAATGCCTAGAAAACCCAATTAATGTATAAAAAAGGCCAAATGAACCACTAAAAATTCCAAAATTGAACACAACACTCCTGTTATTCTATGTTGACACAAGAATTTTTTTTAAAGCGATAAGAGCCAACGCATATCGTTCCGTCCCCAAAGGTGGCACGTTCCCTACCGAAACCATCACGCTTGTTGTGAGAAGCTCTAGTTTGTGAGAAGATTATACCCTAACCTGCCCCAAATGGGACAAAAATTTACCACAACTTGTTGATGCTGCTCCATGATAGCATGCCAAGTTCCATGAATTTCAAACGAGTTTTGGATTTACTAGAAATTAAAAACCAGGCATCTCAACGTTTTGCAGGCAATCAACAGTGCCCTAGTGTTTGAATTGCATTCCCATTTCTTGCATGGGACCTTGAAATTCACCCAAGGACACACATGTGATTTTTCATCCAACTTTGGTGCACTGGAGCATGTGCTTGTAGTTCAAATTTGTATTATGCACATGAAATGCCTAGAAAACCCAATTAACGTATAAAAAAGTCCAAACGAACCACGAAAAAATCCAAAATTAAAAACAACACTCCTGTTGTTCTATGTTGACAGTAGAATTTTTTTGAAACGAATAAGAGGCAACGGATATCATTTCATCTCCAAAGGTGGCACGTTCCCTACCGAAACCATCACACTTGTTGTGACAAGCTTATACCCAAACCTGCCCCAAATGGGACAAAAAATTACCACGACATGTTGATGACGCTCCATGATAGCATGCCAAGTTTCATTATTTTCATATGAGTTTTGGATTTACTAGAATTTGAAAAGTAGGCATCTCAACATTTTTCCGGCAATCAATAATGCCTGTTGTTTGAATTTCATTCCCATTTCTTGCATGGGACCTAGAAATTCACCCAAGGACACACATGTGATTTTCCAACCAACTTCGATGCACTGGAGCATGTGCTTGTAGTTCAAATTTTAATTATGCACATAAAAGGCATAGAAAACCCAATTAACGTATAAAAAAGGCCGATACAACCATGAAAAATTCCAAAATTAAGCACAACACTCCTGTTATTCTATGTTGTGACTAGAATTTTTTTAAAGCAATAAGAGGTAACCGATATCGTTCCGTCCCCAAAGGTGGCACGTTTCCTACCGAAACCTTCACGCTTGTTGTGAGAAGCTCTGGTTTGTGAGAAGCTTATACCCAAACCTACCACAAATGGGAAAAAAATTAACACTGCATGTTGATGCCGCTCCATGATAATTTGCCAAGTTTCATGAATTTCAGACGAGTTTTGTATTTACTAGAAATTAAAAATCAGGCATCTCAACATTTTGCGGGCAATCAACAGTGTCGTGGTGTTTGAATTTCCTTCCCATTTCCTGCATGGGCCTGGAAATTCACCCAAGGACACACATATGATTTTTCAACCAACTTTGGTGCACTAGAGCATGTGCTTGTAGTTAAAATTTTAATTATACACATAAAATGCCTAAAAACCCAATTAACATATAAAAAGGCCAAACCAACCTAAGGTGGCACGCTCTATGTTGAGACTAGAAATTTTTTGAAAGCAATCAGAGGCAACGGATATCGTTCCGTCCCCAAAGGTGGCACGTTCCCTACCAAGACCATTACGCTTGTTGTGAGAAGCTCTGGTTTGTGAGAAGCTTATACCCAAACCTGCACCATATGGGACAAAAAATTTACCACAACATGTTAATGCCGCTCCATGATAGCATGCCAAGTTCCATGAATTTCAGACGAGTTTTGGATTTACTAGAATTTAAAAACCAGGCATCTCAACATTTTGCAGGTAATCAACAGTGCCCTGGTGTTTGAATTTCATTCTCATTTCTTACATGGGACCTAGAAATTCACACAAGGACACATATGTGATTTTTCATCCAACTTTCGTGCACTTGAGCATGTGCATGTAGTTCAAATTTGAATTATGCACAAAATGCCTAGAAAACCCAATTAACATATAAAAAAGGCCAAACAAACCACGAAAAATTCCAAAATTAAACACAAGACTCCTGTTATTCTATGTTGACACTAGAATTTTTTTGAAAGCAATAAGAGCTAACGGATATCGTTCCGCCCCCAAAGGTGGCACGTTCCCTACCGAGACCATCACGCTTGTTGTGAGAAGCTCTGGTTTGTGAGAAGCTTATATCCAAACCTGCCCAAATGGGACAAAAAATTTACCACAGCATGCCAAGTTCCATGAATTTCAGATGAGTTTTGGATTTACTAGAAATTAAAAACCAGGCATCTCAACGTTTTGCTGGCAACCAACAGTGCCGTGGTGTTTGAATTTCCTTCCCATTTCCTGCATGGGCCTAGAAATTCACCCAAGGACACACATGTGATTTTTCAACCAACTTGGGTGCACTGGAGCATGTGCATGTAGTTCAAATTTGAATTATGCACAATATGCATAGAAAACCCAATTAACGTATAAAAAAGGCCAAACGAACCACGAAAAATTCCAAAATTAAACACAACACTCCTGTTATTCTATGTTGACACTAGAATTTTTTTGAAAGCGATAAGAGCCAACGCATATCGTTTCGTCCCCAAAGGTGGCATGTTCCCTACCGAAACCATCACTCTTGTTGTGAGAAGCTCTAGTTTGTGAGAAGCTTATACCCAAACCTGCCCCAAATGGGACAAAAAATTTACCACAACATGTTGATGCCGCTCCATGATAGCACGCCAAGTTCCATGAATTTCAAACGAGTTTTGGATTTACTAGAATTTAATAACCAGGCATCTCAACGTTTTGCCGGCAAGCAACAGTGCCCTGGTGTTTGAATTTCATTCCCATTTCTTGCATGGGACCTAGAAATTCACCCAAGGGCACACATGTGATTTTTCAACCAACTTTGGTGCACTGGAGCATGTGCTTGTAGTTCAAATTTTAATTATGCACATAAAATACCTAGAAAACCTAATTAACATATAAAAAGGTCAAATGAACCATGAAAAATTTAAAGTTAAACACAACACTCATGTTATTCTATGTTGACACTAGAAATTTTTTGAAAGCAATAAGAGGCAACAGATATCGTTCCGTTCCCAAAGGTCGGACGTTCCCTACCGAAATCATCACGCTTGTTGTGAGAAGCTCTGTGTCGGGGAAACTGGTCGCCCACGAACACCTATGGGACCGGAGGCCCTTTTCGGTACGGCAGGGGGGGCGGAGGATGCACATAGAGCGGATCGAAGCGAGCACACGAGCAGTTTACCCAGGTTCGGGCCGCACGGATGCGTAAAACCCTACTCTTGCATTGGTAGTTGTATTGAATTCTTGGGTCGGGAGCGAGGAGAGCTACAGTACACTCTAACCGCTAGCAAGACCGAGCGTGAGAAATGATCGATCCCTCCCTACGTTGCGCATGGGCCTCCTTGTATACGTTCAAGGGGTCACCGACAGGTGGCAACGCAGTTGAGGGTAAAAACGTAAAAAGGGTGGTAGTTGGAACAGTGCTTGTACAGTGCCCCGTACCTAACCCTGACGGCAGGGGACAAGGGCATTAAATGCCCGTCGCCGTCGCCCAAATAGTGCAAAAAGTGGCCGTCAGGGGCGCCACCGTCCGCCACGACGGTGCCTTGTCATTGATGCTTGCCACCGTGTACCCCTAGCTGCACAGCCTCCCGCCACGTGCGCCTGGAAGGGTCCCAGGGCAACGCGTGGGTGGATGCGCTGGAGCGCGGGTACTGAGTGGAAGCTTGTCGCGGCAAGCACCTTGCCGCGGTTGCTATCTTGTCGCGCCTGGGAGCTTGTCGCTCACCGGGCCTTCCGGGACGCGTGGCGCGTCGCGTCAAGTTTCCTGAGATGCCTTGGATGGCATTCCCGGCAAGCTCCTCTTGCCAGGGTCTTGCGCCAAGGAAGTGGTTTTGTGCCTTGAGTGGCCCTCCCGGCAAGCTCTTCTTGCCGGGGCCTTGTCTCCTTAACTTGGATACTTTGTTCTTGAAGGGATCCAAAGGGATCTTGGCAGTTACCCGGCAAGCCCTGCCGCGGGGTGCTGCGACTGCCCGTGCACAAGTTCGGGATACTAAGGTACCCCTACTTTAGTACACCGACAGGAGCCCCCGGGCCTGGGCCACACACGGTGCAGAGCGCTGTTGGGCCAGGCCCAAAACAGTGCACGGGCACGCGCGGCCTGGGGCACGCCGTATCCCACTCCGTATCCACCGCGCCCTCCCCTAACGGCACGCGTCAATCGTGGCATCGTGGGAGAGATCGTGGCTCGTTTCTTTAATTGGAAATGCGGAACGTCCGCCCCCTCCCCCTTATAAGCAGGGGAAACAGGGGCAGTTCGTCCATTCGCCCGTTGCTGCTTCAATCCTCAAAAACCTCCGCCGCTCCCCTCCTTCCCGAAGGCCAAAAGAGAGCAGCGCTCCGCTCCCCGCGCCGCCACCACCACCACCAGCGGCGTCGGCCTCCCCCACCACCTCCGCCATGGCTCCGAAAGGCGAGAAGGGGAAGTCCGCGAAGTCGGCCGAGGCGCTGCGGCTCGCAGCGATGTGGAAGAAGCGGGCAATCTTCCCCCCCCCCATGCTTACCGCTGAGCAGCCGAGGGTAGAATATTACCTCTTCTGGTCAAGGGAAACGAAGGCGCATCCGCGCACCAAGGTATTCCCCGCCGTAGCTTGCGAGATGTTCCCGAATGGCTATGCATTCTTCACTCTGTTCTTCTACTGCGGGCTCTGTCCGCCCTTCTCTGAATTCTTCTGCGACATCATGAACACCTACGGGTTTCATCTCCTTGACTTCACCCCCAACGCCGTTCTCACCATCGCAGTTTTCGCACACCTCTACGAGAACTTTGTCGAAGTCTTCCCCAATGTAGCTCTTTTCCGCCACTACTTCACGCCTCGAGTCGAGGGAGGAGAGCCCCTGTCTGGCGGGATCTCCTGGGTCTCGAGGACCCACAAGAAGGAAGTGTATCTGAAGGCAGAGCTCCGCGGCAAGTGGGATGAGTGGAGAGCCGATTGGTGTTGGATTGTAGAGGATGACCCGCAACCATTCACCGCCTGGCGCCAAGACCCAGTAGTACGCGGAAACGACTGGAGCGATTTGGCCCCGGAGGATAGCAGATTGAAGATTGCCACTGCCCGGATCCTTCGTCTTAGGCGTGCCGGGCTGACTGTAGGCCTAGTAGGCGCAGACTTCCTTCGCCGCCGCATCGCCCCCTTGCAGGAGAGGAAGAGGTCCGCTTGGGATTTTGAGAATGCGGCGGATATCATGAGGCTGCGCCCGGGCCTCAACTGGAACTTCACTGTCCTGGAGCTCAACGCGATGCTCCAGGAGTTGTTCAAGCACGACCCCGCCCATCCTGAATGGTTCATGTTGCCGAGGGGCGTAGTTCCGCTGTGCAACAACTCCGCGCTCAGCCGCATCCGCGCAATGATGCCGCTGTGCGATTCGCACGGGATCGACCCTACTTGGCAAGAGCCTACCGACGAGGTCGTGCAGGCGTTCTTCGACAACTTAGAAGAAACGCCGGTCCTCGCCGACGAGAAGAAGGGCCTCACCCGCGACACCACTGACCAGGAGATGGTGTACATCGCCACCAGGCTGGAGGAGGCGGCGGTAGCCGCGGCCGCGGGCGAGTTCGGGTACACTGTGAAGGAGGCGGAGGCAGAGAGCCTTGCCGAGGGAGAAGAGTTCCTCAAAGCAGGGAAGCTTGCCGGACAAGGCGTCGCGGCAAGTGAGCCCGCCGAGCCGGGCGCCGGGTCGAGCGGGCCCGCCGAGTAGGGCGTTGAATCAAGTGGGCCCGCCGAGGACATGAGCGGCTCGCTGGAGATCGTCTCTTCCTCCTCCTCCTCGGGCAGCTCGCCCCCACCAGCAGAGCCTTCTGCCGCACCGAGAAGGCGTCTCCGCAAGGTCGGGGACGTGACGGAGCGGCAGACGGGCCAGCAGCAGACACGCCGCGCGACGCGCTCCACCGCGGCGAGCAGGGTTGCCGTGGGAGCACCCCGCGCATCTACTACAACTGGAGCAGGGTCTTCCCGGAGCGTCGCTCCTGCCCCTGCCGCTCCCCACGCCACGGCGGCAGCCGGAGTGGGGTTATCTCAGACCACCGCTCCTGCCCCCGCCAAGCGGCCAAGGGAACCCACTCCTCCGCCTCCTCGCGCCGGTACGCATGAGCCGGATTTCGACTTCTCCGCGCTCAGCTCCGACGAGGAAGAAGAAGAGTAAGACCTTGCAGTTCTTGTGTTCCTTCAATTTTTTGCTATTTCTTGTCTTGTATCTCCTTTGCCTAACTCTGAACCTGTCCTTTTTCAGAACTCTGGCCCAGAGGGCAGCAAAGAGGGCCAAGGTCCCGGCGATCGTCATCGAGGACGAGCCCGCCGCGAAAGCAGGGGGCGCGCCTGAGACAAGCTTGCCGGACCCGGCAACTGTTCTTCAGAGCAGCCCCCAGCGCAGCCTCCAGCGTAAGTATAGTTCATCTTCTGTTGTTAGGCGTGCGTGGGCGCTTCTTCTCTTCTGATATCTTTGTTTGTTGATTTGTGTAGGAGCAGAGCAGCACCAGGAGCGCCAAGAGACCATCCCCGACGTGCCGCGCGCTACGAACACAACGCCAAGGGGAAGCTCTCCGGCAAGGGAGAGTCCTCCTCCAAGGACGGATTCTCCGCCAAGGGTGAACACTCCGCCAAGGGCGGGCTCTCCAGCGAGGGATAGCGCCAGCGATCCTATGCCGGCGGGAGCTACAACCACGCCGCGGAGGGAGAGCTCCCCGGCAAGGAACTTCACCGAGGAGCCGGCCCGCACAGGTAACCCCTTTGCCTCGCTCTTCCCTTGGACTTTTCTTCTTCTGAGATTCTTTCTTTTTTTTGGATATTTGCTTGACTGTTTTTCTTTAATTTTCCTCCGTCAGACCCGTCCGCAGCTGAGCCAATGGAGATGGAGGTTGTTGCTGACGACCCCGCCGTTGCCGAAGAAACGGTCGGCGCAGACGATCCCGCTGGCGCAGAGGCTGCCGCCGCAGCAGCTGGCGAAGGGGCTGGTGATCGTACTGACAGCCCTGAGGCCGCAGGAGCGCCAGGCGCTACACCGGCCGCCGAGCCCCCAGCTCCGACGAGCCCGAGCCAGGCACCAACATAAAGGCAGGCGACGACGTCTTCATCCAGCTCCCTTGGGCATCCATGTCTAGGGCGCCGGTCGAGGGAGAGATCTTTGACGGGGAGGTGCTTGCCTCCGCCGGGCTGAAACTTGTCGACGCGCCAAGCAGCAGTAGCGAGCCTGAGGAGGAGCGGCTGCTGCACAAGTTGCTATCGCTTTACCGCGCCCGGCAGGCCAAGCTGGAGTCCCGCGAGGCTCTTGCCGCGAAGGCGGGAGCCGATATCGAGAAGCGCGCGGAGGAGCTCCGGGCCATCAATCAAGCGGCTCTCCGGTCCTTGGCGGAGGAGCAGGAGCAGCTTGCCGAGGCGCAGCAGGCCTTCATCCTCGAGAAGGCCGAAGTGGAGGAGCAGCAGCGGCTCGCCGCCGAGAAGCTGTCCACGCTGGAGGGCGAGCTGGCGCAGCGGAAGGTCAACCTCGATGGCCACAAGGATGAACTTGCCGTGCGCGAGCAGTCGCTTGGTGGAGCTCTCCAAGAAGCGAAGGATGCTGCCGCGGCCGCCGAGACCGCGAAGAGGGAGTTGGAGACGAGGGTGGCACAGGTAGAGGCCAATCTCAGGACGAGCGGCGAGGAGGTTGCCACACTCAAGCTTGAGCAAGAGAAGGACGCCCACAGCCACTCCGAGCTGTAGGTCCGCCTCTCCGAGAAGGGCAAGGAGCTCGCCGTCGCCAAGGACTCCACCGCCGACCTCGAGCTGAAGCTGGCCACCCTAACCCAGACGCTGGATGGCGCCAAGGAGCGGGAGGCGACCCTGAAGGAGGAGATCAGGGCCGAGAAAGCGCTGCTGGAGAGCGCTGCCATCACCCAAAATGTCTTCAAGGAAACCGTGGAGCATTGGACAGAAGGTCTTGTCAATGCTACCGCCGATATCGACAAGGAGCTGGCGCAGCTGGGGGTGGAATATCTCGGGTACTCCACCGATGAGAACCTCCACCCCAGCGCCAAGCTCACTTTGTTCTTCAGATGCGTGGCGACGGTCCTCCAGCTACTCCGGGAGAAGATCCCAAAGCAGCTGGCGGACGAGTCGCGCAGGCTCTTCACGGGGGCCCTGCAGAAGGTGTTGGTGAAGGTGGCCTTCCGCAATCCAGGCCTCAACCTCACCTACGTCCTTAGGAGTTTGCCGCCGGACGCCGACCAAGAAGCGCTCAAGGCCCTCGTCACACCCATTGTGGACAAGGTGGGTGGCATCAAGAGGGTCGAGGGCGACCGCGCGGACTAGTCTTGTTCACTTTCTTCTTTTCCTTGTCGCTGTTATCCATGTTATGAAAAATAGTCTATTAGAGCTGCGACAAGTTGCTTTGTAATATAACTTTATTTTGGGTAGTTATTGCAACGTTATTTCCTTTACTTGATTCCCTTTGCTTTGTATGTTTTTACCCTACGCTTTTAGGGAACTTGCCGGCGTAAGCACCTTTGCCGCGAGCGCTGAGTACGGGACTTCAGCAGCCTGCTGGCGGTGCCGTTGCCGACAAGAAACCTTGTCGCAACTAGTCGCAGCACACTTAGGTTCTTGAGCGAACTCGAAAACGAAGTAAGGGCGCGACACTAGTCGCAGCACACTTAAGTCGTTGAGCGTGCTCGAAACAAAGTAAGGGCGGGGCTAGCCACGAGTTGGTTCCTCGGCGCACAGGTTTTCCATACAAAGTACGGTCGTTCAAGGAAGATAACTTAGAAAATTTAAAAATTTGATTGCTCAAACTTTGGCCACTTAGCTTTTGTGATGTCTGCTTCCCGGCAAGGCAGGGCTTTCTTGAACGGCGCTTGGTCCATACCACTATCTTCCTCCCCCCCGGCAAACTTGTGCGGGAGGGAACCTTCTTCTCCTTGAGAGAAAAGACAGAAGAGAAAATACAGATATGGAGCCTTTGGGCCCGTTATTGCTTACCGGGGGTAGGTGCTGCACAAAGTGTCAGATAGTACATGCAAGAAAATAAAAAAAGCATTAAATGACAAGTTGTGCGGGGCACATGAGCTTTACTGATGCACGGGGTCTGCGCCCGGCTTCGTACAAAGGATTACATGCAACAGCGGCAAGACTTGTACAAAAGGTGGTTGCCGGAGCGGATCACGGCAACCGCGCCTTATGGGTAAAACTTGCGAAGATGCTCAATGTTCCAGGAATTTCTCACCGGAAAGCTATCATCTGTCTCAAGGCGGACAGCGCCAGGCCTTGTGACTTGTTTCACCCGATAAGGGCCTTCCCACTTCGGCGTCAACTTGTTGGAATTCTTGGCGGACTGAACGCGCCGAAGAACAAGGTCGCCTTCCTCGAGACTTCTGGCGTTAACTTTGCGGCTGTGGTAGCGGCGCAAAGCTTGCTGGTAGCGAGCAGCTCGTACAGCAGCCTGAAGACGGTCCTCCTCAAGGAGTAGCGCGTCATCTTGTCGCAGCTGCTCTTGCTCGAGCTCATCATAAGCGAGCACTCGAGGTGACCCGTATACGAGTTCCGTGGGAAGAACTACCTCTGCTCCATAAACTAGAGCAAAGGGTGTCTGTCCAGTGGCTCGATTTGGCGTCGTCCTGATCGACCAAAGAACCACCGGCAGCTCCTCGATCCAGTTTCTTCCGCACTTGTGCAGCCTGTCGAAAGTTCTTGTCTTGAGGCCACGCAGAACTTCAGCATTTGCCCTCTCTGCTTGACCGTTGCTTCTCGGGTGAGCAACAGAAGCGAAGCAGACCTTGGCGCCAAGATCTTGGACGTACTGCATGAAGGTGCGGCTCGTGAATTGTGTACCGTTATCGGTGATGATCCTGTTAGGGATCCCGAAACGGCAAACAATCGACCTGAAGAACTTGACTGCTGACTGTGTGGTCACCTTTCTCACTGGTTCCACTTCTGGCCACTTTGTGAACTTGTCGATTGCAACGTACAAGTACTCAAAGCCCCCGGCTGCGTGGGGGAAGGGGCCGAGGATGTTGAGCCCCCAGATCGAGAATGGCCAGGATAAAGGGATCGTCTGGAGATCTTGAGCTGGCTGGTGTATCTGCTTGGAATGGAACTGGCACGCTTCACACTTGGTTACTTGTGCAGTTGCATCCCGGAGGGCTGTAGGCCAGAAGAAACCTTGCCGGAACGCTTTGCCGACAAGTGCTCTCGCGCCAATGTGGTGACCACATATGCCTCCATGTATCTCTGCCAACAGATTTTGTCCATCTTCCCGGGGAATACACTTCAATTTCACTCCGTTGAGTCTTCTTCTGCAAAGTGTGTTATCAACAAACTGATACATACTTGACTTCCGGGCTACTCTTTCAGCTTCTTCTTGCTCTTCGGGAAGTTCGCCTGTCTGGAGGAAACGGACAATCTGCTGTGCCCATGCTGGAGCTTGTGGCTCGACAACAAGGACTAAAGGCACATCTGATGCTGTGGGAACATTCGCTTCTACAACGAGAACTTGCGGCTCTGCCGGAGCGTGATGTTCCCCGGCAAGCTTGCCGGAGCAAAACTTGTCGGGAGCTTCCGCTTCAACGGAACAAGTCGTGGGACTTGCCGGAGCGGATTGCTCCTCAGCACTTTTAGTGTTGACTTTGGGGACCTTCTTGGCGGCGGCTTCGGGAAGCTCTGCCGGAAAGTAGTCGCCAGAAACCAACTTCCTCTTCTTGCTCTGTCCAGTTGACGGTGTTACGGACGGTTGAGTTAGCTTGAGCACAAAGATCCCTGGTTCCACAGGTAACTTAAGTACAGCGCACTTTGACAGGCCATCTGCGATGTTGTTCTGAGCTCTCGGAACATGCTCCATCTGTAGGCCGTCAAAGTGTTCTTCAAGCTTTCTCACTTCGTCGACGTAGGCTTCCATCAACGGACTCTGGTTATTCTTGTTTACTTGGCGGACGACAAGCTGCGAGTCACCCCTTACAATAAGCTTCTTGATCCCAAGGTCTGCCGCGATCCTGAGACCGGCAAGCAAACCATCATATTCTACAGTATTGTTTGTCGCTTGCTCCTTGGGAAAGTGCATTTGGACGACGTACTTGAGGTGCTCTCCGGTGGGTGCGACAAGCAGCACGCCGGCACCGGCGCCTTGCAGCGAGAAGGCACCATTAGAGTACATCAGCCACTGTTTGCTTGCTTCCTTGATGGGGATGCTCATCTCTGGAATCTCTTCGTCTGGTGTTAGCGTCCACTCTGCTATGAACTCTGCCAATGCTCTGCTTTGGATAGTCGAGGTGCTTTCGAACTTGAGGCCAAAGCTTGACAGTTCCAGTGCCCACTCAACAATCCTGCCTATTGCTTCTGGATTTTGCAGTATCCTTTTCAGCGGAAAGCGAGTGACGACTGTTATCTCATGTGCTTGGAAGTAATGACGCAGCTTTCTCGAGGCCATGAGAAGGCCAAAAAGCAACTTTTGCACACCAGAGTACCTTGACCTAGCCCCCTGCAGAAGGGAGCTGACAAAGTAAACTGGGCGCTGCACCATTTTCTTCCTTATCTCCTCTTGCACCCGCACAGATCCATCCTTGTCGGGACCAGAGCTTGTTGGGGAAGCCCCCCTGCTTGTCGCTGGATACGCTTGCCGCAGTTGCTGGCTCATCATCTGCCTCCCTCTCCGCTACTAACGCAGCACTAACCACTTGATTGGTTGCCGCTAGGTACAGCAGCAATTTCTCTTGTGGTTTAGGTGCGACAAGTATTGGAGTGGAGGACAGGTACTTCTTCAAGTCTTGCAGCGCAGCCTCCGCTTCCGGAGTCCATTTCATTGGACCTGCCTTTTTCAAAATTTTGAAAAACGGCAGGGCGCGCTCTGGAGACTTAGAGATAAACCTGCTGAGAGCAGCCACGCAACCGGCATGTCTTCGCACATCCTTGACGCGCTTGGGTGCTTCGATCTGCTCGATGGCCTTGATATTGTCGGGATTGGCTTCAATCCCCCTCTGAGACACAAAGAACCCGAGAAGCTTGCCCGAAGGGACTCCAAACACACACTTCTCAGGGTTGAGCTTGAGCTGGATCTTGCGCAGATTTGTAAAGGTCTCATCTAAATCTTGAACTAGGGTAGCCCTGTCCTTGCTCTTGACCACTATGTCATCCATGTATGCTTCTACATTTCTGTGAATCTGTGGCTCAAAAGCTGTATGGACCACCCTTGCAAACGTTGAACCAGCATTCTTCAAACCAAAAGGCATCCGTATGAAACAATATGTGCCACATGGAGTGATGAATGCGGTCTTCTCTTCATCTTCTTCTGCCATGAAGATCTGATGGTATACTGAGTATGCGTCAAGAAATGAAAGCAAATCACATCCAGCCGTGGAGTCAACAATCTGGTCAATGCGCGGCAAGGGAAATGGGTCTTTGGGACAAGCTTTATTCACATCGGTGAAGTCGATACAAAGCCTCCATTTCCCGTTTGCCTTACGCACGACAACAGGATTGGCCAACCACGTTGGATGGAGCACTCCTCTGACAAGGCATGCTGCTTCCAACTTCTTGATTTCTTCTGCTATGAACTCTTGGTGCTCCACTGCTTGTTTCCTAACTTTTTGCTTGACGGGCCGCGCGTGAGGACAAACGGCAAGCTTGTGCTCAATCACTTTCCTGGGAACACCGGGGATGTCGGACGGTTGCCACGCAAACACGTCGACATTCGCCCGCAGGAAAGCAACGAGCGCGCTTTCCTGTTTAGGGTCAAGCGTGGCACTGATGGTAAAAGTACCACCAGTGCCGTCCTCCTTGGCGGACACCTTCTTTGTCTCTGGTGGAGCTGCCATCATCTTCTTACACTTGCCGGTGGAGCTCGATGGTGCGTCCTCGACGGCAGCGCAGCACTCCGAAGAGGTGCATTTGCCGGAGTGGGGCCCAGAGCTCTTGCCGGACTTTGTCTTCTTCTTCCCCCCGGGAGCTTCAGCGGCAAGTGTCTTGCTATGTGTTGCGGCTGCTGCATCACGGTAAATCTTGTCGGCACAGATAAGGGCATCCTTCTTGTCGCCAGGGACAGAGATGACGCTTACACTACAGGAATCAGTTACTTTGCCGTCCGCCATAGCGGACGGCAAAGGAAAGAACGGCGGACGGCAAAGACCTTTGCCGTCAGCGGCGGACGGCAAAAGGCTCCGGCAAAGTAGGCTACGGTAAACAGGTTCTTTGCCGTCTGCTACTGACGGCAAAGTCTTTGCCGTCTGCGGTGGACGGCAAACAGAGAGCGGCAGACGGCAAAGATGGCGGACGGCAATAATTGCGCTGTCAGTCCGTTAAGTGGCTAACGGAAGGCCTTTGCCGTCCGCCGCGGACGGCAAAATTTCTAGGGTCTTTGCCGTCCGCCGCGGAAGGCCTTTGCCGTCTGCCACTGACGGCAAACTGACCAAATGGGTCAGCTCCCAGGAAGAACAGGTGGACGCCACGTGGCTTCTTTGCCGTCCGCGGCAGACGGCAAAGAGGCCGTTACCGTCGGTGGCAGACGGCAAAGAGCCTGCATATTGGCTCTTTTATCTGTTTTTTTATTAAATCCAACAATTTTCATCACAAATATATATGACATATATAGGTATATTTCAAAAGGCCATTATAGAGCAAACATATAAGATATCCAACACATAACTTCATCATCCAACCATATATATTACATGCATAGTTCCATCATACATAACAAGTTCAACATAGAGGCATCCAACCATATATATTACAATAGTTTCATCCAACGATACATGCATAGTTCAACGATACAAAAGAAACAGAGAAAGGGATAAGGAGCACTCCATCTAAGCAAGCTTTCGTCAAGTGAATGAAATCTGCAAAATGGGAAATAAGAAAGTTAGAAGAAGAAGATTAGAAGAAGAAGAAGAAGAAAATGAAGAAGAAGAAGAATATATATGACATTTATGAGCTAATTTAGGTGAAATTGATCATTTGTGAGCTAACTTAGGTGAAATGGATCGTTTATGAGCTAACCTAGGTGCAATGGATCGCTTATGAGCAAACTTAGGTAAAATGCATCATTTTAGAGGTAACCTAGGTAAGATGGATCATTTTGGAGCTAAGCTAGGTAAAATGGGTCATTTTAGAGCTAACTTCGGTAGAATGGATCATTTATGAGCTAACTTAGGTAAAATGGATCGTATATGAGCTAACTAAGCTAATTATGCAATTTTTGTCATAAGTAAGCTAAGTATAGATCGTTTTAGAGCTAACTTAGGTAAAATGGATGGTTTTGGAGGTCAGTAAGCTTATCAAGTCATTTTGGAGGAGAAGAAGCTAAGTCTACGTCATTATGGTAAGCATTGGAGGAAATAAAGCTAAGTCTAGGTCTTTATGCATGTGTTAAGCAAAACACTAGATAAACTTACCAAGATCCAGGAGGTGTAGGAGCGGGGTGGCTCGTGTCGGTAGCTGGAGAAGGATCGTGTGATGCTTGTCTGGAGTTATGCTGCACCAAAGATCATTTCCAATGTCTTGTTAGCATGATGACACTCAAATGTTAAGACTAGCAAGTAATGTCCATTCAAATAAAACTCACCGTGGTCCCAGGAGCAATCACTGGCATCGGCGGAGCGGTCTGACCTGAATTCTCGCACACAGACTACACATTTGGTTTTGACGACTCAGTCATACTAGTTAGTAATGAGACAAACACTACATGAATGTTTTGGCTAATCTGCAGAAGAAACTTACCACAAGGAGCTCGTCCATGGCCCTTGCCTGCATGTCATTCCGTGACCTCTCCTCCTCCAGCATCTTTGTCGTCCTCTCCTCCAACTCCCGCTGCCTCTCCGTCGCCTCCGCCAGAAGTTTCTCTGTTCTATCTCTCTCACTCTGTATAGCAGCCTGCAATACCACTCACACGACCATTTGTAATCATTGATGGAAGCGCACACAATGTAATGGAGAAAGATAACTGAGTACGTATCACTAACCTTGATGGCGAGTTGCACTGGCCGTTCACGAGGCCTTATCTCAGGAGCGGAGCTCGACTGGCGCGCCTTGATCTCCGGGAGAGTGCTAGGACAATGGATAAGTCCATCTCCAATGGCTATGGAGCCATGGGACCTCCCACCACCAGATATCATCAACAGCTCTGGATCAATGGGACCCTGGCTCGGGTTAAAGTCCTCCCCTTTCCTCGCCTTCCCCTCATCTCTATATCTCACGAGCTTGTTGTGGGAGGAGATGTTGGTGAAGTTGTTTGCATCATCGAGGTCAGACTGAGAGAAAGCCTTGACTTTCTTGAAAGAGGCAGTGTGGGCCATGGCATACAGGTCATACACCTCTGGCACCTTATCCGCCTTATTGTAGCGTGCCTGAAAGAGAGAATCAATGAAAATTAGTAATTAAAGGGCTCAAGCTAGCATGATGAATGAATTGCATGAATCATGAAGCAAACCACATACCCAGTTGCGCCCGAACTGATATAAGTTGGAGCTGCCTTGATGGTGTGGCACACCTTCCATTTGGGCACGTTTGTCCTTGGCCTCCTTGTGGAGGGCTAGCCATCGTTGTGAGCACCACTCATCGACCAACACCTCCCAACAATCCATCCGATCCGCACACCATCTCGGAGGCGCCTAAGTTAGCAAATAGAAACTTGAGCGCTACGGCTAAGAATTACTAAATGAAGGAACTTAAGTAGAGAAGGCCTTAAGAATTACCTTCATGTACTGCTCCTTACTCAGGAACTTATCGCGGCACGCCGGCTTGGTCTTCTTGATACCACGCAAGGCGTAGTAGTCTCGAACAGCCTGCACCCGAGCCTCGTGCCGTAAGTTCTGGAGTAGGCGCTTGCAGACGTTCTCGATAACATTTGCCACGTCCTCCTCGTATCCCTCCTCACACCTGTAGAATGTCTGCAATCAAATGAGACAATGTTGATTAGTACAATTAATAACTAGCTAGTTTAAGATTTTTAAATGTGTAAAGGAGAAATTACCCAGAACTTTCTGATCACCATATCTGCCCTCGTGTCACACACAACACCGTCGATAATCTCATTTGGCGGGGCCGGGGCAGCCACGTAGTGCTCCCAGCTCAATCCAAGCTCTGGAAGCCGACCCTCACCAGGCAACGTGACAAACCCCGGGAAGTTTTGCCGGCAAAGAACTCCAAGGACGGAGTTGGGCCGGCGGACACTATGATGGTGGTCCCAACCCCTGCAGAATGACAAGGCCAACGCATTAGTTATTTGAAAAAACGTGAATGCACAAGGTACAAAAATATTAAATGCACTTACGTACCTCTCCCCATCAGGGAAAATCAACCACCTCTGCTCGCGGGTCACCGGCACGGACGGGAGCCGTGTAGAACCACACTGGTAGACGGTGCCCCCCTCCTCCTCAAGATCAGTCGGCTCCCCGCCATCATCAGCATGGCCACTCGGCTCCTCGGGCTGATCCGGCCAGGTACCCCATCCGGACGTGTGCTCCTCCGGGGTCACGTGGGCCGAACTCTCGTGGGCCGAAGACCCGTCGACCGGAGGCTCGTGGATCGGAGTCCGTGTAGCCTCCTCCTCGGACGAGTCCACCCTAGCAGTCACGTGCTCGGGTGAAACGGCTGGGGGTGGCGGCGAGGAAGGCACCGTAGCAGTCACCCTACCTCCTCTCCCACGACCACGTGCCCCACCTCCTCTCTTCCTACCTCGTCCCCTGCTGGGCACCACGGTCGACGAAGAAGGGCCCGGCGGTGTGGCCATACTGTCCAGCAACGCTCGGCGGAGAGGTGCGTCTGGAATGGAAGACCTCAGACCACGCTCCCGACCAGCGCCCACCATCTTTCAACACCTGCCATGACAAACAGTAAACGAAATTAGTACAACATAAAAAAAGACCGACATGAATAATAATATGTGTATCACTTAAGTGTATCATCATCAAGTACAACATAAAAAA
>LR738715.1:390941565-390992864 GCA_902687465.1 Secale cereale | reverse complement strand
GGGCTGCGGCGGGAGGCGGCGGTCGTCGGGGAGGAGGGGGATAGAAACAGAGAGATCGAGGTGGGCGGGGTGGGGCTCGGCCGTTATTACCCTAATTGTTTGCCCCCTTTGTCGTCCGCTTTTTTTCTCTTTGCCGTCTGCTAGCGGACGGCAAAGAGGGGCCCCGTTAGGTTTTCCTTAATCAGCCCGTTAGTGTGGGCCACCTCCCTCTTTGCCGTCTGCCAGCTGACGGCAAAGAATCTTTGTTGTCTGCTAGCGGACGGCAAAGAACTGGCTAATGGCAAAGAAGGTATTTGCCATCAGCCAGTTCTTTGTCGTCTGCTTTTGGGTAGCTGATGGCAAAGAGCTTCTTTGCTGTCTGCTAGCAGACGGCAAAGAGCTGGCAGATGGCAAAGTAGCTGATTCCAGTAGTGTTATCGGGCCTGGCATCTTGAGCATGTTGTAGGCATAGTGAGAGGCTGCCATGAACTTGGCGAGTGCAGGACGGCTGGGTATCCCATTGTAAGGCAATGGGATATCGGCAACGTCAAAAGTGATCCTCTCAGTCCTGAAGTTCAGCTCGCCGCCAAATGTCACTGGCAGCGTGATCTTTCCCTTCGGCTTGCTCCTTCCCGGGTAGATTCCTTGGAACGTGTTGGTCTCTTCGAGCTCGCTGTCAGGGATCTGGAGTTTCCGGACCACAGCGGAGGAGATCAAGTTCAAGCCGGCCCCGCCTTCAACTAACATCTTGGTGACCTTGAGGTTGCGGATAGTTGGTGAAACCAACATCGGCAAGCACCCGACCGCAGTTGTGCGATCAGGGTGATCTTCAATGTCAAAGACGATATGCGTGCTGGACCACTTCAGAAGCTTGCGCGATTCGACAGGTGGTTCTGCTGCATTGACTTCACACACCCATTGCTTGAGTTGGCGGTGCGAAGTGTGCAGAGAAGCACCGCCGTCAACGCACAAAACTTCTGTGGCTTTCTGAAACTTCTGCTCGCTGGTCTCTCCTTCATCCATGTCTTCGTTGTCGTCGTCGTCTTCGTCCTTGTCGCGGCCGCGGGGAGGTCTGTCTCCTTGCCGCTGCTTGGCCTTGCCGCGGCGTCCTCCCCGGCCGTTGAATGGCTGCTTCTTGTCAGATCCTCCATCACCTCCTTGGGCCTTCTCCTTGTCGCGTCGCTCGTACTCAGCTTTTTGCTGCTCGACGAGGTACTCGACCCTCTTGCAGATCTAGAGGTCGTGGCCTTTGGTGCGGTGGATCTTGCAGTACTGCTTGTCGGTGCCGTCCTGCTTGTCGGCGGCCGCCACAGCCTGGCAGTTAGTGCATGCGACAGTCTCCTTGCCGGAGCTACCAACTTGGGCTTTCTTGGCGCCGGCCTCCTTGCCGGACTGCTCAACGACTAGCACTTCCTTATTCTTCTTCTTCCTGTTGTTCCGCCGCCGGTTCTTCTTTGCCGGGGCGGCATCCTCGCTGTCTGATCCCCCTGCTCCTGTATCCTCTCCGAGGAGTTTCCTCCCCTCTTCAGCACGTGCACACTTGTCGGCCAGGGCGTACAGCTCGCTGACGTCCCTGATCTTGCACATCGCCATCTCCTCCCTCATCCTGCGGTTACGCACGTTCTGGTGGAACGCGCTGATAACCGTGGCAGGGTGGACGTCTGGGATCTTGTGTTGTACGCGGCTGAACCTCTGGATATACTTGCGCAGGGGCTCTCCTTCCTTCTGGGCGAGCAGGTGAAGGTCACTCTCCTGGCCATGTGGCTTGTGGCCGCCCGTGACGGCACCGACAAACTGATGGCACAGGTCAGCCCAAGAAGAAATGGAGTTGTCCGGCAAGTGCATGAGCCAGGATCTGACATTTGGCTTGAGCACCAGCGGGAAGTAATTGGCGAGGATCTTCTCGTCTCGTCCCCCAGCAGCATGCACCGCGATGGTGTAGATGCTGAGGGACTCCGACGGATGTGTCTTGCCGTCGTACTTCTCCGGTACGTCGGGCTTGAAGTTCTTCATGCTGGGCCACTGGACTTGCCGCAGCTCATGAGTGAACGCAGGACAACCTACCGCGTACGGAAAGTCGCCTGGTCCCCCTGGCGCTTGCATGTCAACAGCGGGCCCAGCGCGCTGGTCGGATTGACGCCGCGCTTCTCTTCGGCGCTCGATGCGGGTTCGAGCGTCCTCTTGTTGCCGATCATCGAGAACTTGGCACTGATCGCGGCGAGCTCGCGGATCTGATGACGCAGTGGAGTCGTCATCGATGTTGATCCGGCGAGTCGGCGATTTTGGCCTTCGGGGCGGAGAGTGCACGGTGGTCGCACCCCCAGCGGTCTTGTCGCCATCGGCCCGTGCCTGGCTGACTTGCCGCGGCTTCGATGTGCTCGGCTGCTGCGGAGTGTCGCCGTTGGCGAAGGCGATGAGGCTTTGGATGGTGGCCCTCCAGTCATCGGCCTTGTCTGCCACTGGAGGGAAATCTAGGAGCAGTTGAGCTCGTGCTAGAGCTTCTGCTGGAGTGGCGGGTAGTGGTGGCGAGCGGTGCGAGGAGCGGGATATGCTCGGACTTCTAACTACGTTAGAAGGAGCAGCATCCCGTCCCGGCGACCGTGCCTTGCTCGTGCCGGCGTGTTGATGTGCATGCTGGCCTTGAGCGTCCCTAGATCCGCCAGCTTGACCTTGGCCCAGCAGGCGTATGGTTCCTTGAGTACCACGACGCTGCCGGTTCGCGCGCCTCCTGAGACGGGCGCGGTGCGTGTACGGACACCGAGGTCTTGGAGTGCGCGCGGTCGTCGTGGGAGCCGGCTACGACGCCGGTAAGCAGCGCTGCTTTGTCCTTGGACTTGGCGGCACCGTGGGTTCCCTCGTCGACTTCCGTCCTTCCGCCGGCGTCTACCCCACCAGCCGTTGGCTCCGGCGGTGGCGGGATCGACACGGACGGGCCTGCTGCCTCCGAAGCCTTCTTCTTCGGCGGCAGGTCGATGAAGATGTTGAAGATTTCGCTCGTGTGAACGCCGGATCAGGTTCACACAACCTCGACGCAGCCCCCTACCTGGCGCGCCAAAGATGTCGGGGAAACTGGTTGCCCACGAACACCTATGGGACCGAAGCCCCTTCTCGGTACGGCAGGGGGGGCGGAGGATGCACAAAGAGCGGATCGAGGCGAGCACATGAGCAGTTTACCCAGGTTCGGGCCGCACGGATGCGTAAAACCCTACTCCTGCTTTGGTGGTTGTATTGAATTCTTGGCTCGGGAGCGAGGAGAGCTACAGTACACTCTAACCTCTAGCAAGACCGAGCGTGAGAAATGATCGATCCCTCCCTACGTTGCGCATGGGCCTCCTTTTATACGTTCAAGGGGTCACCGACAGGTGGCAACGCAGTTGAGGGTAAAAACGTAAAAAGGGTGGTAGTTGGAACAGTGCTTGTACAGAGCCTCGTACCTAACCCTGACGGTAGGGGACAAGGGCATTAAATGCCCGTCGCCGTCGCCCAAACAGTGCAAAAAGTGGCCGTCAGGGGCGCCACCGTCCGCCACGACGGTAGCCTTGTCATTGCTGCTTGCCACCGTGTACCCCTGGCTGCACAGCCTTCCACCACGTGCGCCTGGAAGGGTCCCAGGGCGACGCATGGGTGGATGCACTGGAGCGCGGGTACTGAGTGGAAGCTTGCCGTGGCAAGCGCCTTGCCGCGGTTGCTATCTTGTCGCGCCTGGGAGCTTGTCGCTCACCGGGCCTTGCCGGGACGTGTGGCGCGTCGCGGCAAGTTTCCTGAGATGCCTTTGATGGCCTTCCCGGCAAGCTCCTCTTGCCAGGGTCTTGCGCCAAGGAAGTGGTTTTGTGCCTTGAGTGACCCTCCCGGCAAGCTCCTCTTGCCGGGGCCTTGTCTCCTTAACTTGGATACTTTGTTCTTGAACGGCTCCAAAGGGATCTTGGCAGTTACACGGCAAGCCCTGCCGCGGGGTGCTGCGACTGCCCGTGCACAAGTTCGGGATACTAAGGTACCCCTACTTTAGTACACCGACACTCTGGTTTGTGAGAAGCTTATACCCAAACCTGCCCCAAATGGGTCAAAAAATTTACCGCAACATGTTAATGCCGCTCCATGATAGCATGCCAAGTTCCATGAATTTCAGACGAGTTTTGGATTCACTAGAATTTAAAAAGTAGGCATCTCAACATTTTGCCGGCAATTAATAGTGCCCTGGTATTTGAATTTCATTCCCATGTCTTGCATGGGACCTAGAAACTCACCAAAGGACACACATGTGATTTTCCAACCAACTTTGGTGCAGTGGAGCATATGCTTGTAGTTCAAATTTGAATTATGCACATAAAATATCTAGAAAACCCAATTAACGTATAAAAAAGGCCGAACGAACGATGAAAAATTCCAAAATTAGGCACAACACTCCTGTTATTCTATGTTCACACTAGAAATTATTTGAAAACAATAAGAGGTAACGGATATCGTTCCGGCCCCAAAGGTGGCACGTTTCCTACCAAAACCTGCCCCAAATGGGACAAAAAATTTATCACTGCATGTTGATGCCGCACCATGATAGTTTGCCAAGTTTCATGAATTTCAGACGAGTTTTGCATTTACTAGAAATTAAAAACCAGGCATCTCAACGTTTTGCCGACAATCAACATTGTCGTGGTGTTTGAATTTCCTTCCCATTTCCTACATGGGCCTAGAAATTCACCCAAGGACACACATGTCATTTTTCAACCAATTTTGGTGCACTGGAGCATGTGCATGTAGTTCAAATTTTAATTATGCACATAAAATGCCTAGAAAACCCAATTAACGTATAAAAAGGCCAAACGAACCATGAAAAATTCTAAAATTAAACACAACACTCTTGTTATTCTATGTTGACACTGGAAGTTTTTTGAAAGCAGTAAGAGGCAACGGATATCATTCCGTCCCCAAAGGTGGGACGTTCCCTACGAAAACCATCATGCTTGTTGTGAGAAGCTTATACCCAAACCTGCCCCAAATGGGACAAAAAATTTACCACAACATTTGATGCCGCTCTATGATAGCATGCCAAGTTCCATGAATTTCAGACGACTTTTGGATTTACTAGAATTTAAAAACCAGGCATCTCAACGTTTTGCCGACAATCAACAGTGCCTTGGTGTTTGAATTTCATTCCCACTTCTTGCATGGGACCTAGAAATTCACCCAAGGACACACATGTGATTTTTCAACCAACTTTGGGGCACTGCGGCATGTGCTTGTAGTTTAAATTTTAATTATGCACACAAAATGCCTAGAAAATCCAATTAACATATAAAAAGACCAAACGAACCACGAAAATTCAAAAATTAAACACAACACTCCTGTTGTTCGATGTTGACACTTGATTTTTTTTGAAACCAATAAGATGCAACGGATATTATTTCATCTCCAAAGGTGGCACGTTCCCTACCGAAACCATGACACTTGTTGTGAGAAGCTTATATCCAAACCTGCCCCAAATGGGACAATTTTTTTACCACAACATGTTGATGCCGCTCCATGATAGCATGCAAAGTATCCTGAATTTCGTATGAGTTTTGGATTTACTAGAATTTAAAAAGTAGGCATCTCAACATTTTGCCGGCAATCAACAGTGCCCTGGTATTTGAATTTCATTCCCATTTCTTGCATGGGACCTAGAAATTGACCCAAGGACACACATGTGATTTTCCAACCAACTTTGGTGCACTGGAGCATGTGCTTATAGTTCAAATTTGAATTATGCACATAAAATGCCAAGAAAACCAAATTAACATATAAACAAGGCCGAACCAACCATGAACAATTCCAAAATTAAGCACAACACTCCTGTTAATCTATGTTCACACTAGAAAATTTTTGAAAGCAATAAGGGGTAAAGGATATCGTTCCGTCCCGAAAGGTGGCACGTTTCCTACCGAAACCATCACGCTTGTTGTGAGAAGCTCTGGTTTGTGAGAAGATTATACCCAAACCTGCCCCAAATGGGACAAAAAAATTATCACTGCATGTTGATGCCGATCCATGATAGTTTGCCAAGTTTCATGAATTTCAGACGAGTATTGTATTTACTAGAAATTAAAAACCAGGAATCTCAACCTTTTGCCGGCAATCAACAATGCCGTGGTGTTTGAATTTCCTTCCCATTTCCTGCATGGGCCTAGGAATTCACCCAAGGACACACATGTGATTTTTCAACCAACTTTGGTGCACTGGAGCATGAGCTTGTAGTTCAAATTCTAATTATGCACATAAAATGCCTAGAAAACCCAATTAACGTATACAAAGGCCAAATGAACACACAAAAAATTCCAAAATTAAAAACAACACTCCTATTGTTCGATGTTGACACTTGAATTTTTTTGAAACCAATAAGAGGCAACGGATATCATTTCATCTCCAAAGGTGGCACGTTCCCTATCGAAACCATCACGCTTGTTGTGAGAAGCTTATATCCAAACCTGCCCCAAATGGGATAAATTTTTTACCACAACATGTTGATGCCGCTCCATGATACCATGCAAAGTTTCCTGAATTTCGTATGAGTTTTGGATTTACTAGAATTTAAAAAGTAGGCATCTCAACATTTTGCCGGCAATCAACAGTGCCCTGGTATTTGAATTTCATTCCCATTTCTTGCATGGGACCTAGAAATTGACCCAAGGACACACATGTGATTTTCCAACCAACTTTGGTGCACTGGAGCATGTGCTTATAGTTCAAATTTGAATTATGCACATAAAATGCCTAGAAAACCAAATTAACGTATAAAAAAGGCCGAACGAACCATGAACAATTCCAAAATTAAGCACAACACTCCTGTTATTCTATGTTGACACTAGAAAATTTTTGAAAGCAATAAGAGGTAAAGGATATCGTTCCGTCCCCAAAGGTGGCACGTTTCCTACCGAAACCATCACGCTTGTTGTGAGAAGGTCTGGTTTGTGAGAAGATTATACCAAAACCTGCCCCAAATGGGACAAAAAATTTACCACTGCATGTTGATGGCGCTCCATGATAGTTTGCCAAGTTTCATGAATTTCAGACGAGTTTTGTATTTACTAGAAATTAAAAACCAGGCATGTCAACGTTTTGCCGGCAATCAACAATGCCGTGGTGTTTGAATTTCCTTCCCATTTCCTGCATGGGCCTAGAAATATACCCAAGGACACACATGTGATTTTTCAACCAACTTTGGTGCACTGGAGCATGTGCTTGTAGTTCAAATTTTAATTATGCACATAAAATGCCTAGAAACCCCAATTAACATATAAAAGGCCAAACGAACCATGAAAAATTCTAAAATTAAACACAACACTCCTGTTATTCTATGTTGACACTAGAAATGTTTTGAAAGCAATAAGAGGCAACGAATATCATTCCTTCCACAAAGGTGGCATGTTCACTACCGAAACCATCACACTTGTTGTGAGAAGCTCAGGTTTGTGAGAAGCTTATACCCAAACCTGCCCCAAATGGGACAAAAATGTATCACAACATATTGATGCCGCTCCATGATAACATGCCAAGTTCCATGAATTTCAGACGAGTTTTGGATTTACAATAATTTAAAAACCAGGCATCTCAACGTTTTGCCGGCAATCAACAGTGCGCTGGTGTTTGAATTTCATTCCCACTTCTTGCATGGAACTAGAAATTCACCCAAGGACACATATCTGATTTTTCAACCAACTTTGGTGCACTGGAGCATGTGCTTGTAGTTCAAATTTTAATTATGCACATAAAATGCCTAGTAAACCTAATTAACATATAAAAAGATCAAACGAACCACGAAAAATTCCAGAATTAAACACAACACTCCTGTTATTCTATGTTAACAGTAGAAATTTGTTGAAAGCAATAAGAGGCAACGGATATTATTCCGTCCCCAAAGGTGTCACGTTCCCTACCGAGACGATCATGCTTGTTGTGAGAAGCTCTGGTTTGTGAGAAGCTTATATCCAAACCTGCCCTAAATGGGACAAAAATTTTACCGCGGCATCTTGATGCTGCTCCATGATAGCATGCCAAGTTTCATGAATTTTAGACGAGTTTTGTATTTACTAGAAATTAAAAACTAGGCATCTCAACGTTTTGCCGGAAATAAATAGTGTCATGGTGTTTGAATTTCATTCCCATTTCCGGCAATCAACGTAACAGGGGACAAGGGCATTAAATGCCCGTCGCCGTCGCCCAAACAGTGCAAAAAGTGGCCGTCAGGGGTGCCACCGTCCGCCACGACGGTAGCCTTGTCATCGCCGCTCACCACGTGGGTCGATGCGCTGGAGCGCGGGTACTGAGTGGAGGCTTGCCGCGGCAAGTGCCTTGCCGCGGTCGCTATCTTGTCGCGCCCGGGAGCTTGTCGCTCACCGGGTCTTGCCGAGACGCGTGGCGCGTCGCGGCAAGCTTCTTGATATGCCTTGGATGGCCTTCCCGGCAAGCTCCTCTCGCCGGGGCCTTGTGTCCTGAGTGGTTTTTGTGCCTTGAGTGGCCTTCCCGGCAAGCTCCTCTTGCCGGGGTCTTGTCTTCTGGATTTGGATACTTTGTTCTTGAATGGCTCCAAAGGAACCACGAGGGGTCTTGGCGGTCGCCTGGCTAGCCTTGCCGTGGGACGCTGCAACTGCCCGTGCACAAGTTCGGGATACTAAGGTACCCCTACTTTAGTACACTGACAGGAGCCTTCGGGCCTGGGCCGTACATGGTGTCGAGTGCTGTTGGGCCAGGCCCAAAACAGTGCACGGGCACGCGCGGCCTGCGACACGCCGTATCCCACTCCGTATCCACCGCGCCCTCCCCTAACGGCACGCGTCAATCGCGGCGTCGTGGGAGAGATCATGGCCTGATTCTTTAATGGGAAATGCGGAACGTCCCCCTCCCCCCTTAAAAGCAGGGGAAACAGGGGCAGTTCCTTCCATTCGCCCGTTGCTTCTTTATCCCTCAGAAACCCCCGCCGCTCCCCTCCTTCCCGAAGGCCGAAAGAGAGCAGTGCTCCGACCCCTCCGCCGCCACCAGCATCACCAGCGCCGTCGACCTCCCCCACCGTCCCCGCCATGGCTCCGAAAGCCGAGAAGGGGAAGGCCGCGAAGTCCGCCGAGGCGCTACGGCTAGCAGCAATGCGGAAGAAGATGGCTGTCTTCCCGCCAAAGCTTGACGCGGAGGAGTTGAGGGATACGTTCTACCTTTTCTGGTCGAGGGAGACGAAGGCGCATCCACGCACCAAGGTACTCCCCGGCGTAGCCTGCGAGGTGTTTCCGACCGGCTACGCCTTCTTTGCCCTATTCTTCTACTGCGGGCTCTGCCCGCCCTATTCTGAGTTCTTCTGCGACGTCATGAACACCTACGGGCTCCATCTCCTTGACTTCACCTCCAATGCCGTCTTGACCATGGCCGTTTTCGCACACCTATGCGAAAACTTTGTCGGAGTCTACCCCAATGTATCTCTTTTCCGCCATTACTTCACGCCTCGAGTCGAGGTAGGGTCGCCTTTGTCCGGCGGCGTCTCCTAGATCTCGAGGACGCACAAGAAGGAAGCCTATCTGGAGGGGGAGCTCCGCGGCAAGTGGGATGAGTGGAGAGCGAACTGGTGTTGGATCGTAGAGGATGACCCACAGCCATTCACTTCCCGGCGCCAAGCCCCAGTAGTACGCGGCAACGACTGGAGCGATTTGGCCCCGAAGGAGAGCAGATTGAAGATTGCTACTACTCGGATCCTTCGCCTCAGGCACGCCGGGCTCACTGTAGGCCCAGTTGGAGCAGACTTTCTCCGCCGCCGCATCGCCCCCTTGCAGGAGAGGAAGAGGGCTGCTTGGGAGTTCGAGAACGCAGCAGATATCATGAGGCTGCGCGCGGGCCTCAATTGGAATTTTACTGTCCTGGAGCTCAACGCGATGCTCCGGGCGTTGTAGACGTACAACTCTGCCCACCCCGAATGGTTCACGTTGTCGCAAGGTGTCGTCCCGCTGTGCAATAGCTCTGCGCTCAGCGCCATCCGTGCAGTGATGCCGCTATGCGATTCCCACGGGATCGATCCCACTTGGCAAGAACCTTCCGACGAAGCTGTGCAGACATTCTTCGACAACTTGGTAGAGCAGCCAGTCAACTCCGACGAGAAGAGAGGCCTCACCCGCGACACCACCGACCAGGAGATGGCATATATTGCCAACAGGCTAGAAGAGGCAGCGGTAGCCGCGGCCGCGGGCGAGTTCGGGTACACAGTGGAGGAGACGGAGGCAGCGGAGGCGACATGCCTCACCGAGGAGGAAGAGCTCCGCAAAGCGGGGAAGCTTGCCGGGAAGATCGCCGGGACAAGCGAGCCCACCGAGCAGGGTATCGAGTCGAGTGGGCCCGCCGAGCAGGGTGCCGGGTCAAGCGAGCCTGCCGAGGACTCGAGCGGCTCGCTGGAGATCGGCTCCTCCTCCTCGTCCTCCGGCAGCTCGCCACCACCAGCAAGTCCTCCAGCTCCGACAAGGAGGCGACTCCGCAAGGCCGCAGACGTGATGGGGAGCCAGGCGGGCCAGCAGCCGCAGCGCCGCGCGACACGCGCCACCGCGACAAGGAAGGCCGCCAAGGAAGCGCCTCGTGCTTCAGCGGAAACTGGAGCGGGGTCTTCCCGGACTGGTGCCTCGGCTCCCGCCGCCCCTCGCGCTTCGGCGGCAACCGGAGCGGGGTCTTCTCAGACCACCGTCCCTGCCCCCGCCAAGCGGCCGAGGGAGCCCATTCCTCCGCCTCCTCGCACCGAGACGCGTGAGCCGGATTTTGATTTCTCCGCGCTCAGCTCCGACGAAGAGGAAGAAGAGTAAGTCTTCGTAATTTTCGTACTTCTTTGATTTTCTGTTGTTTCTTGTCTTGTATCTCTTTCGCCTAACTCTGAACCTGTCCTTTTCAGAACTCTTGCCCAGAGGGCGGCGAAGAGGGCCAAGGTCCCGGTGATCGTCATCGAGGACGAGCCCGCCGCGTCAGCAGAGGGCACGCCTGAGACAAGATTGTCGGACCCGACAACTGTTCTTTAGAGCAGCCCCCAGCACAGCCCCCAGCGTAAGTGTAGTGCATCTTCTGCTGTTGGGCGCGTGTGGGTGCTTCTTCTTTTCTGACGTCTTGTTTGTTGATTCGTGCAGGAGCGGAGCAGCAGCATCAGGAGCGCCAGGAGACCACCCCCGACGTGTCGCACGCCTCGGCCACTCCGCCAAGGGGAGGCTCTCCGGCAAGGGTGAGCACTCCGCCAAGGGCGAGCACCCCGCCAAGGGCGAGCACTGCGCCAAGGGATGGCGCTAGCGGCCCTCCGCCGGCGGGAGCTACCACCATGCCGCCGATGGAGAGCTCCCCGGCAAGGAACCCCACCGATGAGGAGGCCCGCGCAGGTAAACCCTTGGACTTTTCTTCTTTCAATTTTCTTTTTGGATATTTGCTTGACTTGTTTTTCTTTCCTTTTCTTTTCTCCGTCAGACCCATGGAGACGGAGGTCGTCGCCGACGACGCTGCCTTTGCTGAAGAAACGGTCGGCGTGGACGATCCCGCTGGCGTAGAGGCCGCCAAGGCTGCCGCCGCGGCAGCTGGCGAAGAGGCTGCCGATCGCACTGACTGCACTGGGGCCGCAGGAGCGCCAGGCGCTACGCCGACCGCCGAGCCCTCCGCCGCCGCCGCAGCCCCCAGCTCCGACGAGCCCGAGCCAAGCGCCTATTAGAAGGCCGGCGACGACATCTTCATCCAACTCCCGTGGGCGTCCATGTCCAGGGCGCCAGTCGAGGGAGAGGTCTTCGACGGGGAGGTCCTTGCCTCCGCCGGACTGAAGTTCGTCGGCGCGCTGAGCAGCAGCAGTGAGCCCGAGGAGGAGCGGCTGCTGCGCAAGCTTCTGTCATTGTACCGCGCCCGGCAGGCCAAGCTGGAGTCCCGAGAGGCTCTGGCCGCCAAGGCGGGTCCTGACTTGGAGAAGCGCGCAGAAGAGCTCCGAGCCATCAACCAAGCAGCTCTCCGATCCTTGGCGAAGGAGCGGGAGCAGCTTGCCGAGGCGCATCAGGCCTTCATCTTGGAGAAGGCAGAAGTGGAGGAGCAGCAACGGCTTGCCGCCGAGGAGCTATCCAGGCGAGCAGGTGAGCTGACGCAGCGGAAGGTCGACCTCGACAGCCACGAGGACGAGCTTGCCGCGCGCGAGCGATTGCTTGGCGGAGCTTTGCAGGAGGCAAAGGATGCCGCCGCAGCTGCCGAGACCGCCAAGAGAGAGTTGGAGACGAGGGTGGCGCAGCTGGAGGCCAACTAGAAGACGAGCGGCGAGGAGGTCACCGCACTCAAGCTCGAGAGGGAGAAGGACGCACACAGCCATTCTGAGCTGCAGGTCCGCCTCTCCGAGAAGGGCAAGGAGCTCGTCGTCGCCAAGGACTCCATCGCCGATCTGGACTTGAAGCTGTCCACTCTTACCACGACGTTGGACGGCGCCAGGGAGCGGGAGACGGCCCTGAAGGAGGAGCTCATGGCCGAGAAGGTGTTGCTGGACAGTGCCGTCATTTCCTAGAATAACTTTAGGCGGACCGTCGAGGTATGGACGGAAGGTCTTGTCAATGCCGCCGCGGACATCGACACGGAGTTGGCGCAGCTGGGGGCGGAGTACCTCGGGTACTCCACCGACGAGAACCTCCACGCCAGCGCCAAGGTTACTCTGTTCTTCAAGGGCGTGGCGACGGCCCTCCAGCAACTCCGGGAGAAGATCCCGAAGCAGCTGGCGGACGAATCACGCAGGCTCTGCGCGGGGGCCCTCCAAAAGGTGCTGATGAAGGTGGCTTTCCGCAACCCAGGGCTCAACATCACCAACGTCCTGAGGACCCTGCCGCCCGGCGCCGACCAAGAGGCGCTCAAGGCCCTTGTCGCACACATTGTGGACAAGGTGGGTGGGATCAAGAGGGTTGTAGGCGACCGCGCGGACTAGGCTTTTTACTTTCTTTCCTTGCCGCTGCCAACCATGTTATCAACAATAGTCTATTAGAATTGCGGCAAGTCATTTTTTAATATAACTCTATCTTAGGTGGTTAATGCAACGTTATTTCCTTTACTTGACTTCCTTGCTTTGTATGTTTTTACCCTACGCTTTTAGGGAACTTGCTGGCGTAGGCACCTTTGCCGCGAGCGCTGAGTGCGGAACTTCAGCAGCCTGCTGGCGGTGCCGTCGCCGGCAAGAAACCTTGTCGCAACCAGTTGCAGCACACTTAAGCTGTTGAGCGGGCTTGGAAACAAAGTAAGGCCGCGACACTAGTCGCAGCACACTTAAGCTGTTGAGGAAACTCGAAACAAAATAAGGGCGCAACTGGTTACGAGTTGGTTCCTCCACGCACAGGTTTTCCATACAAAGTGTGGTCGTTCAAGGAAGATAACTTAAAATTTTAAAAAGTTGATTGCTCAAACTTTGGCAAGTTAGCTTTTGTGTTGTTTGCTTCCCGGCAAGGCCAAACTTTCTTTAATGGCACTTGGTCCATACCACAATCTTCTCCTCCCCCCGACAAACTTGTGCGCGAGGGAACTTTGCTTTTCCTTGAGAACAAAGAAAGAAGAGGAAATGCAGGTATGGAGCCTTCTTGCTTGTTATCACTTACCGGGGGTAGGTGCTGCACAAAGTGTCAGATAGTACATGCAAAAAATAGAAAGCATGAAATGACAAGACGTGCGGGGAACATAAACTTTACTGATGCACGGGGTCTGCGCCCGACTTTGTACAAAGGATTACATGCAACAGCGGCAAGACTTGTACAAAAGGTGGTTGCCGGAACGGATCACGGCAACCGCGCCTTATGGGTAAAACTTACGAAGATGCTCAATGTTCCAGGAGTTGCTCACCGGAAAGCCATCTTCGGTCTCAAGGCGGATAGAGCCGGGCCTAGTGACTCGTTTGACCCAATAAGGGCCTTCCCACTTCGGCGTCAACTTGTTGGAATTCTTGGCGGACTGAACGCGTCGAAGAACAAGGTCGCCTTCCTGGAGACTTCTGACATAGATTTTGCGGCTATGGTAGCGGCGCAAAGCTTGCTGGTAGCGAGCATCTCGCACAATAGCCTGAAGACGGTCCTCCTCAAGGAGCAGTGCGTCATCTTGTCGCAGCTGCTCTTGCTCAAGCTCATCATAAGCGAGCACTCGAGGCGACCCGTATACGAGTTCCGTGGGGAGAACTGCCTCTGCTCCATAGACTAGAGCTAAGGGTGTCTGTCCAGTGGCTCGATTTGGCGTTGTCCTGATCGACCGAAGAACCACTGGCAGCTCCTCGATCCAATTTCTTCCGCACTTGTGCAGCTTGTCGAAAGTTCTTGTCTTGAGGCTGCGCAGCACTTCAGCATTTGCTCTCTCCGCTTGACCGTTGCTCCTTGGGTGAGTAACAGAAGCGAAGCAGACCTTGGCGCCAAGATCTTGAACGTACTGCATGAAGGTGCGGCTCGTGAATTGCGTACCGTTGTCGGTGATGATCATGTTAGGGATCCCGAAACGGCAAACAATCGACCTGAAGAACTTGACTGCTGACTGTGCGGTCACCTTTCTCACTGGTTCCACTTCCGGCCACTTTGTGAACTTGTCGATGGCAACGTACAAGTACTCAAAGCCCCCGGCTGCGTGGGGAAAGGGGCCGAGGATGTCGAGCCACCAGACCGAAAATGGCCAGGACAAAGGGATCGTCTGGAGAGCTTGAGCTGGCTGATGTATCTGCTTGGAATGGAACTAGCACGCTTCACACTTGGTTACTTGTGCAGTTGCATCCTGGAGGGCTTCTGGCCAAAAGAAACCTTTTCGGAAAGCCTTGCCGGCAAGCGCTCTTGCGCCAATGTGGTGGCCACATATACCTCCATGTATCTCTGCCAACAGCTTCTGTCCATCTTCCCGGGGAATACAATTTAGTTTCACACTGTTGAGTCTCCTTCTGTACAGTTCGTTGCCGACAAACTGGTACATACCTGACTACCGGGCTACTCTTTCAGCTTCTTCTTGCTCTTCGGGAAGTTCTCCTGTCTGGAGGAAACGGACAATCTGCTGTGCCCATGCTGGAGCTTGTGGCTCGACAGCAAGGACTAAAGGCACTTCTGCTGCTGCGGGAACATCTGCTTCGACGGCGAGCACCTGTGGCTTAGCCGGAGCCTGACGTTCCCCGGCAAGCTTGCCGAAGCAAAACTTGTCGGGAGCCTCCGCTTCGATGGAACAAGTCCTGGGACTTGCCGGAGCGGATTGCTCCTCAGCACTCTTGGCGTTGATCTTGGGGACTTTCTTGGCGGCGGCTGCTGGAAGCTCTACCGGAAAGTAGTCGCCGGAGATCAATTTCCTCTTCTTGCTCTGTCCGGTTGATGGTGTTACAGATGGTTGAGTCAGCTTAAGCACGAAGATCCCTGGTTCCACAGGTAACTTGAGTGCGGCGCACTTCGACAGGCCATCTGCGATGTCGTTCTGAGCTCTTGGAACATGCTCCATTTGTAGGCCGTCAAAGTGTTCTTCAAGATTCCTCACTTCATCGACGTAAGCTTCCATCAACGGACTCTGGTAGTTCTTGTTTACTTGGCGGACGACAAGCTGCGAGTCACCCCTTACAATAAGCTTCTTGATCCCAAGGTCTGCCGCGATCCTGAGGCCGGCAAGCAAACCTTCATATTCTGCAGTATTGTTCGTCGCTTGCTCCTTGGAAAAGTGCATCTGGACCACATACTTGAGGTGCTCTCTGGTTGGCGCGACAAGCAGCACGCCAGCACCGGTGCTTTGCAGCGAGAAGGCACCATCATAGTACATTATCCATTCTTTGCTTGCTTCTTTGACGGGGATTCTCGTCTCTGGAGTCTCCTCATCCGGCGTTGGCGTCCATTCTGCTATAAACTCTGCCAATGCTCTGCTCTGGATAGTTGAAGTGCTTTCAAACTTGAGGCCAAAGCTTGACAGTTCCAGTGCCCACTCAACAATCCTGCCTGTTGCTTCTGGGTTTTGCAATATCCTTTTTAGCGGAAAGCGAGTGACCACTGTTATCTCATGTGCTTGGAAGTAGTGGCGCAGCTTTCTCGAGGCCATGAGGAGGCCGAAAAGCAACTTCTGCACCCCAGAGTACCTTGACCTAACCCCCTGCAAGAGGGAACTGACAAAATAAACTGGGCGCTGCACCATCTTCTTCTGTATCTCCTCTTGCATCTGCGCAGATCCGTCCTTGTTGGGACCAGAGCTTATCGGGGAAGCCCGCTGCTTGTCTCTGGATGTGCTTGCCGCGGCCGCTGGCTCATCATCCGCCCCCCTCTCCGCTACTAACGCAGCACTAACCACTTGATTGGTTGCCGCTAGGTACAGCAGCAACTTTTCTTGTGGCTTAGGTGCGACAAGTATTGGAGTGGAGGACAGGTACCTCTTCAAGTCTGCAGCGCTGCCTCTGCTTCCGGAGTCCATTTCATTGGACCTGCCTTTTTCAAAATTTTGAAAAACGGCAGGGCGCGTTCTGCAGACTTAGAGATAAACCTGCTGAGAGCAGCCACGCAACCGGCAAGTCTTCGTACATCCTTGACGCGCTTCGGTGCTTCGATCTGCTCATTGGCCTTGATCTGGTCGGGATTGGCTTCAATCCCCCTCTGAGACACGAAGAACCCGAGAAGCTTGCCGGAGGGGACTCCAAACACGCACTTTGCGGGGTTGATCTTGAGTTGGATCTTGCGCAGATTTGCAAAGGTTTCATCTAGATCTTGTATCAGAGTTGCCCTGACCTTGCTCTTGACCACTATGTCATCCATGTAAGCTTCTACATTTCTGTGTATCTGTGTCTCAAAAGCAGTGTGGACTACTCTCGCGAACGTTGAGCCAGCATTCTTCAACCCAAAGGGCATGCGTATGAAGCAATAAGTTCCACATGGAGTAATGAATGCGGTCTTCTCCTCATCTTCTTCAGCCATGAAGATCTGGTGGTATCCTGAGTATGCATCAAGAAATGAAAGAAACTCACATCCAGCCGTGGATTCAATAATCTGGTCAATGCGCGACAAGGGAAATGGATCTTTGGGACAAGCCTTATTCACATCGGTGAAGTCAATACACAGCCTCCACTTCCCATTTGCCTTACGCACAACAACAGGATTGGCCAACCACGTGGGATGGAGTACACCTCTGACAAGGCCTGCTGCTTCCAGCTTCTTGATTTCTTCTGCTATGAACTCTTGGCGCTCCATTGCTTGTTTTCTAACCTTCTGCTTGACGGGCCGCGCGTGAGGACAAACGGCAAGCTTGTGCTCAATCATTTTCCTGGGAACACCGGGGATGTCAGACGGCTGCCATGCAAACACGTCGACATTCGCCCGCAGGAAAGCAACGAGCGCCCTTTACTATTTGGGGTCGAGCGTGGCATTGATGGTGAAAATACCACCAGTGCCGTCATCCTTGGCGGACACCTTCTTGGTTGTTGGTGGAGCTGCCATCGTCTTCTTGCACTTGTCGGTGGAGCTCGATGGTGAGTCCTCGACGGCAGCGCAGCACTCCGAAGAGGTGCGTTTGCCGGAGTGGGCCCCAGAGCTCTTGCCGGACTTTGTCTTCTTCTTCCCCCCAGGAGCTTCAGCGGCAAGTGTCTTGCTATCTGCTGCGGCTGCTGCTTCCCGGTAGATCTTGTCGGCGCAGATAAGGGCATCTTTCTTGTCGTCGGGGACATAGATGACGCTTATCGGGCCTGGCATCTTGAGCTTGTTGTAGGCGTAGTGAGAGGACGCCATGAACTTGGCGAGAGCTGGACGGCCAAGTATTCCATTGTAAGGCAATGGAAAATCAGCAACGTCGAAAGTGATCCTCTCAGTTCTGAAGTTCAGCTCTCCGCCAAACGTCACTGGCAGCGTGATCTTCCCCTTCGGCTTGCTCCTTCCCGGGCTGATCCCTTGGAACGTGCCGGTTTCCTCGAGCTCGCTGTCGGGGATCTGGAGTTTCCGGACCACAGCGGAGGAGATCAGGTTCAAGCCAGCCCCGCCGTCAACTAACATCTTTGTGACCTTGAGGTTGCGGATGGTTGGTGAGACCAACATCGGCAAACACCCAACCGCAGTTGTGCGATCAGGATGGTCCTCAATGTCAAAGATGATAGGCGTGCTGGACCACTTCAGAAGCTTGCGCGACTCGACGGGTTGTTCTGCTGCATTGACTTCACGCACCCATTGTTTGAGTTGGCGGTGGGAAGTATGCACAGAAGCACCACCGTCAATGCACAAAACTTCTGTGGCTTTTTGAAACTCCTGTTCAATGGTCTCTCCATCATCCATGTCTCCGTCATCGTCTTTGTCTTCATCCTTGTCGCGGCCGCGGGGAGGTTTGTCTCCTTGCCGCTGCTTGGCCTTGCCGCGGCGTCCTCCCCGGCCGTTGAATGGCCGCTTCTTGCCGGACCCACCATCACCTCCCTGGCCCTTCTCCTTGTCGCGTCGCTCGTACTCAGCCTTTTGCTGCTCGACGAGGTACTCGACTTTCTTGCAGTTCTGGAGGTCGTGGCCCTTGGTGCGGTGGATCATGCAATACTGCTTGTCGGTGCCGTCCTGCTTGTCGGCAGCCGCCATAGCCTGGCAGTTGTTGCACGCGGCAGTCTCCTTGCCGGAGCTACCAACCTGGGCTTTCTTGGCGCCGGCCTCCTTGCCGGACTTCTCAACGACTAGCACTTCCTTGTTCTTCTTCTTTCTGTTGCTCCGCCGCCGGTTCTTCTTTGCCGGGGCGGCGTCTTCGCTGTCTGATCCGCTGACGTCACTGATCTTGCACATCGCCATCTCCTCCCTCATCCGGCGGTTACGCACGTTCTGATGGAACGCGCTAATAACCGCGGCAGGGTGGACGTCCGGGATGTTGTGCTGGACACGGCTGAACCTATGGATATACTTACGCAGGGGCTCTCCTTCCTTCTGGGCGAGTATGTGAAGGTCACTCTCCTGGCCATGGGGCTTGTGGCCACCTGTGAAGGCGCCGACAAACTGATGGCACAGGTCAGCCCAAGAATAAATGGAGTTCTCCGGCAAGTGCATGAGCCAAGATTTGACGTTTGGCTTGAGCACCAATGGGAAGTAATTGGCGAGTATCTTGTCGTCTATTCCCCCAGCAGCCTGCACCGTGATGGTGTAGATGCTGAGGAACTCCGACGGATGTGTCTTGCCGTCGTACTTCTCCGGTACGTCGGGCTTGAAGTTCTTCATGCTGGGCCACTGGACTTGCCGCAGCCCACGAGTGAACGCAGGGCAACCTACCGCGTACGGCAGGTCGCCTGGTCCCCCTGGCCCTTGCATGTCAACAGCGGGTTCAGCGCGCTGGTCGGATTGTCGCCGCGCTTCTGTTCGACGCTCGATGCGGGTTCGAGCGTCCTCTTGTTGTCGGTCGTCAAGGACTTGGCGTTGATCGCGGCGAGCTCGCGGATCCGATGACGCTGTGGAGTCGTCGTCGATGTTGATCCGGCGAGTCGGCCATTTTGGCCTTCGGGCGGGGAGTGCACGGTGGTTCCACCCCCGGCAGTCTTGTCGCCATCAGCCCGCGCCTGGCTAACTTGTCGCGGCTGCGACGTGGTTGGCTGCTGCGGATAGTCGCCGTTGGCGAAGGCGATGAGGCTCTGGATGGTGGCCCTCCAGTCGTCGGCCTTGTCTGCCGCTGGAGGGAAGTCGAGGAGCAGTTGAGCTCGTGCTAGAGCTTCTGCTGGACTGGCGGGTAACGGTGGCGAGTGGTGCGAGGAGCGGGATATGCTTGGACTTCTAACTATGTTAGAAGGAGCAGCTTCCCGTCCCGGCGACCACGCCTTGCTCGTGCCGGCATGTTGATGTGCATGCTAGCCTTGAGCGTCCCGAGATCCACCAGCTTGACCTTGGCCCAGCAAGCGTATGGTATCTTGAGTACCTCGTCGCTGCCGGTCCCGCGCCTCCTCAGACGGGCGCGGTGCATGTACGGACGCCGAGGCCTTGGAGTGCGCCCGGTCGTCCGTCTTGTCCTTGGACTTGGCGGCGCCATAAGTTTCCTCGCCGACGTCCGTCCTTCCGCCGGCGTCTACCCCACCACCCGTTGGCTCCGGCGGTGGTGGGATCGACGCGGACGGACCTGCTGCCTCCGAAGTCTTCTTCTTCGGCGGCATACTGATGGAGTCGATGAAGTTGATGAAGGAGTTGAAAATCTAGCCCGTGTGCAGGCCGGATCGGGTTCGCACAACCTCGACGCAGTCCCCCTACCTGGCGCGCCAAAGATGTCGGGGAAACTGATCACCCACAAACACCTATGGGACCGGAGCCCCTTCTCGGTACGGCAGGGGGCGGAGGATGCACAAAGAGCGGATCGAGACGAGCACACGAGCAGTTTACCCAGGTTCGGGCCGCACGGATGCGTAAAACCCTACTCCTGCTTTGGTGGTTGTATTGAGTTCTTGGCTCGGGAGCGAGGAGAGCTACAACACACTCTAACAGCTAGCAAGACCGAGCATGAGGATGATCGATGTTCGGAACCTCCCCTACGTTGCTCATGGGCCTCCTTTTATAGGTCAAAGGGGTAACCGACTGGTGGCAACACAGATGAGGGTAAAAAAGTAAAAATAGTGGTAGTTGGAACAGTGTCTGTATAGTGCCCCGTACCAAACCCTGACGGCAGGGGACAAGGGCATTAAATGCCCGTCGCCGTCACCCAAACAGTGCAAAAAGTGGCCGTCAGGGGCGCCACCGTCCGCCACGACGGTAGCCTTGTCATCGCCGCTCGCCACTGTGTACCCCAGGCTGCACAGCCTTCCGCCACGTGCGCCCGGGATGGTCCAAGGGCGACACGTGGGTGGATGCGCTGGAGCGCGGGTACTGAGTGGAGGCTTGCCGCGGCAAGTGCCTTGCCGCGGTCGCTATCTTGTCGCGCTCGGGAGCTTGTTGCTCACCGGGTCTTGCCGGGACGCGTGGTGCGTCGCGGCAAGCTTCTTGATATGCCTTGGATGGCCTTCCCGGCAAGCTCCTCTCACCGGGGCCTTGTGTCTTGAGTGGTTTTTGTGCCTTGAGTGGCCTTCCCGGCAAGCTCCTCTTGCCGGGGTCTTGTCTTCTTGATTTGGATACTTTGTTCTTGAATGGCTCCAAAGGAACCACGAGGGGTCTTGGCGGTCGCCTGGCTAGCCTTGCCGCGGGACGCTGCAACTGCCCGTGCACAAGTTCGGGATACTAAGGTACCCCTACTTTAGTACACCGACAGCTTGTAGTTTAAATTTCAATTATGCACATAAAATGCCTAGAAAACCCAATTGATGTATAAAAAGGCCAAACAAACCACGAAAAATTCCAAAATTAAACACAATACTCTTGTTATTCTATGTTAACACTAGATTTTTTTAAACAATAAGAGGCAACGGATATTGTTCCATCCCCAATGGTTGCACATTCCCTACCGAGACCATCACGCTTGTTGTGAGAAGCGATGATTTGTGAGAAGCTTATACCCAAACCTGCCCCAAATGTGAAAAAACATTACCATAGCATGTTGACGCCGCTCCATGATAGCATGCCAAGTTCCATGAATTTCAGACGAGTTTTGGATTTACTAGAATTTAAAAACCAGGCATCTCAACGTTTTGCCGGCAATAAATAGTGCCCTAGTGTTTGAATTTCATTCCCATTTCTTGCATGGGACCTAGAAATTCTCCCAAAGACACACATGTGATTTTTCAACCAACTTTGGTACACTGGAGCATGTGCTTGTAGTTTAAATTTTAATTATGCACATAAAATGCCTAGAAAATCCAATTAACATATAAAAAGACCAAACGAACCACGAAAAATTCCAAAATTAAACACAACACTCCTGTTATTCTATGTTGACACTAGAAATTTTTTGAAAGCAATAAGAGGCAACGGATATCGTTCCGTCCCCAAAGGTGGCACGTTCTCTACCGAGACCATCACACTTGTTGTGAGAAGCTCTGGTTTGTGAGAAGCTTATACCCAAACCTGCCCCAAATGGGGCAAAAAATTTACCACAGCATGTTGATGCCGCTCCATGATACCATGCCAAGTTCCATGAATGTCAGACGAGTTTTGGATTAACTAGAATTTTAAAACCAGGCATCTCAACATTTTGCAGGCAATCAACAGTGCCCTGGTGTTTGAATTTCATTCCCATTTCTTACATGGGACCTAGAAATTCACCCAAGGACACACATGTAATTTTCATCCAACTTTGGTGCACTGGAGCATGTGCATGTAGTTCAAATTTGAATAATGCACAAAATGCCTAGAAAACCCAATTAACGTATAAAAAAGGCCAAACAAACCACGAAAAATTCCAAAATTAAACACAACACTCCTGTTATTCTATGTTGACACTACAATTTTTTTGAAAGCAATAAGAGCCAACGGATATCGTTCCGTCCCCAAAGGTTGCACGTTCCCTACCGAAACCATCACGCTTATTGTGAGAAGCTCTGGTTTGTGAGAAGCTTATACCCAAACCTACCCCAAATGGGACAAAAAATTTACCACAACATGTTGATGCCGCTCCATGATAGCATGCCAAGTTCCATGAATTTCATACGAGTTTTGGATTTACTAGAATTTAAAAACCAGGCATTTCAACGTTTTGCCGGCAATCAACAGTGCCCTGGTGTTTGAATTTCATTCCCATTTCTTGCATGGGACCTAGAAATTCACCCTAGGACACACATGTGATTTTTTAACCAACTTTGGTGCACTGGAGCATGTGCTTGTAGTTCAAATTTCAATTATGCACATAAAAAGCCTAGAAAACCCAATTGATGTTTAAAAAGGCCAAACGAACCACGAAAAATTCCAAAATTAAACACAATACTCTTGTTATTCTATGTTGACACTAGATTTTTTTAAACAATAAGAGGCAACGGATATCGTTCCATCCCCAAAGGTTGCACATTCCCTATCGAGACCATCACGCTTGTTGTGAGAAGCTCTGATTTGTGAGAAGCTTATACCCAAACCTGCCCCAAATGGGAAAAAACATTACCATAGAATGTTGGCGTCGCTCCATGATAGCATGCCAAGTTCCATGAATTTCAGACGAGTTTTGGATTTACTAGAATTTAAAAACTAGGCATCTCAACATTTTGCCGGCAATCAATAGTGCCCTGGTATTTGAATTTCATTCCCATTTATTGCATGGGACCTAGATATTCACCCAAGGACACAAATGTGATTTTTCAACCAACTTTGGTGCACTGGAGCATGTGCTTGTAGTTTAAATTTTAATTATGCACATAAAATGCCTAAAAAATCCAATTAACATATAAAAAGACCAAACGAACCACGAAAAATTCCAAAATTAAACACAACACTCGTGTTATTCTATGTTGACACTAGAAAATTTTTGAAAGCAATAAGAGGCAACGGATATCGTTCCGCCCCCAAAGGTGGCACGTTCCCTACCGAGACCATCACGCCTGTGGTGAGAAGCTCTGGTTTGTGAGAAGCTTATACCCAAACCTGCCCCAAATGGGACAAAAAATTTACCACAGCATGTTGATGCCGCTCCATTATAGCATGCCAAGTTCCATGAATGTCAGACGAGTTTTGGATTTACTAGAATTTTAAAACCATGCATCTCAACATTTTGCAGGCAATCAACAGTGCCCTGGTGTTTGAATTTCATTCCTATTTCTTACATGGGACCTAGAAATTCACCCAAAGACACACATGTAATTTTCATCCAACTTTGGTGCACTGGAGCATGTGCATGTAGTTCAAATTTGAATAATGCACAAAATGCCTAGAAAACCCAATTAACGTATAAAAAAGGCCAAACAAACCGCGAAAAATTCCAAAATTAAACACAACACTCCTATTATTCTATGTTGACACTACAATTTTTTTTGAAAGCAATAAGAGCCAACGGATATCGTTCCGTCCCCAAAGGTAGCACGTTCCCTACCGAAACCATCACGCTTGTTGTGAGAAGCTCTGGTTTGTGAGAAGCTTATACCCAAACCTGCCCCAAATGGGACAAAAAATTTACCACAACATGTTGATGCCGCTCCATGATAGCATGCCAAGTTCCATGAATTTCATACGAGTTTTGGATTTACTAGAATTTAAAACCAAGCATCTCAACATTTTGCCGGCAATCAACAATGCCCTGGTGTTTGAATTTCATTCCCATTTCTTGCATGGGACCTAGAAATTCACCCTAGGACACACATGTGATTTTTCAACCAACTTTGGTGCACTGTAGCATGTGCTTGTAGTTCAAATTTCAATTATGCACATAAAATGCCTAGAAAACCCAATTAATGTATAAAAAGGCCAAACGAACCACAAAAAATTCCAAAATTAAACACAATACTCTTGTTATTCTATGTTGACACAAGATTTTTTTGAAACAATAAGAGGCAATGGATATCGTTCCATCCCCAAAGGTTGCACATTCCCTACCGAGACCATCACGCTTGTTGTGAGAAGCTCTGATTTGTGAGAAGCTTATACCCAAACCTGCCCCAAATGGGAAAAAACATTACCATAGCATGTTGACGCCGCTCCATGATAGCATGCCAAGTTCCATGAATTTCAGACGAGTTTTGGATTTACTAGAATTTAAAAAGCAAGCATCTCAACATTTTGTAGACAATCAACAATGCCCTGGTGTTTAAATTTCATTCCCATTTCTTGCATGTGACCTTGCAATTCACCCTAGGACACACATGTGATTTTTTATCCAACTTTGGTGCACTAGAGCATGTGCTTGTAGTTCATATTTGAATTATGCACATGAAATGCCTAGAAAACCCAATTAATGTATAGAAAAGGCCAAACGAACCACGAAAAATTCCAAAATTAAAAACAACACTCCTGTTGATTTATGTTGACACTAGAATTTATTTGAAAGCAATAAGAGGCAACGAATATCATTTCATCTCCAAAGGTGGCACGTTCCCTACCGAAACCATCACGCTTGTTGTGAGAAGTTTATACCCAAACCTGTCCCAAATGGGACAAAAATTTTACCACGACATGTTGATGCCGCTCCATGATAGCATGCCAAGTTTCTTGTATTACATTCCCATTTCTTGCATGGGTTTTCTTGGATTTACAAGAATTTAAAAACCAGTCATCTCAACGTTTTTCCAGCAATGAACAATACCCTGGTGTTTGAATTACATTCCCATTTCTTGCATGGGACCTAGAAATTCACCCAAGGACACACATATTTGAATTATGTACATAAAATGCCTAGAAAACACAATTAACATATTAAAAAGGTCGAACGAACCATGAAAAATTCAAAAATTAAACACAACACTCCTATTATTCTATGTTGACACTAGAAATATTTTGAAAGCAATAAGAGGCAAGGGAAATCGTTCCGTCCTCAAAGGTGGCACGTTCCCTATCGAAAACATCACGCTTGTAGTGATAAGATCTGGTTTGTGAGAAGCTTATACCCAAACCTACCCTAAATGGGACAAATAATTTACCACGGCATGTTGATGCCGCTCCATGATAGCGTGCCAAGTTTCACGAATTTCAGACGAGTTTTGTATTTATTAGAATTTAGAAACCAGGCATTTCAACGTTTTACCGGGAATTAACAGTGTCGTGATGTTTGAATTTCCTTCCCATTTCCTGCTTGGGACATAGAAATTCGCCCAAGGACACACATGTGATTTTTCAACCAAGTCTGGTGCATTGGAGCATGTGCTTGTAGTTCAAATTTTAATTATGCACATAAAATGCCTAGAAAACCCAATTAACGTATAAAAAGGCCAAACGAACCACGAAAAATTCCAAAATTAAACACAACACTCCTGTTATTCTATGTTGACACTAGAAACTTTTTGAAAGCAATAAGAGGCAACGGATATCGTTCTATCCCCAAAGGTGGCACATTCCGTACCGAAACCATCACGCTTGTTGTGAGAAGCTCTCGTTTGTGAGAAGCTTATACACAAACCTGCCCCAAATAGGACAAAAAAATTACCACAACATGTTGATGCCGCTGCATGATAGCATGCTAAGTTCCATGAATTTTAGACGAGTTTTGGATTTACAGGATTTTAAAACCAGGCATCTCAACATTTTGCCGGCAATCAACAGTGCCCTGGTGTTTGAATTTCATTCCCATTTCGTCACCAAAGGATATCGTTTCGTCACCAAAGGTGGCACGTTCCCTACCGAGACCATCACACTTGTTGTGAGAAGCTCTGGTTTGTGAAAAGCTTATACCCAAACCTGCCCCAAATGGGACAAAAAATATACCACCAGCATGTTGACGCCGCTCCATGATAGCATGCCAAGTTCCATGAATTTCAGATGAGTTTTCAATTTACTGGAATTTAAAAATCAGGCATCTCAACATTTTGCAGGCAATCAAAAGTGCCCTGGTGTTTGAATTTCATTCCCATTTCTTACATGGGACCTAGAAATTCACCCAAGGACACACATGTGATTTTTCATCCTATTTTGGTGCACTGGAGCATGTCCATGTTGTTCAAAGTTGAATTATGCACATAAAGGTAGCACGTTCCGTCCCCAAAGGTAGCACGTTCCCTACCGAAACCATCACGCTTGTTGTGAGAAGCTCTGGTTTGTGAGAAGCTTATACCCAAACCTGCCCCAAATGGGACAAAAAATTTACCACGACATGTTGATGCCGCTCCATGATAGCATGCCAAGTATCATGAATTTGAGACGAGTTTTGTATTTACTAGAATTTAAAAACTAGACGACTCAATGTTTTGCCGCAATCAACAGTGCCCTAGTGTTTGAATTTCATTCCCATTTCTTGCATGGGACCTAGAAATTCACCCAAGGACAAACATGTGATTTTTCGTCCAACTTTGGTGCACTTGAGCATGTGCTTGTAGTTCAAATTCGAATTATGCACATAAAATGCCTAGAAAACCCAATTAACGTATTAGAAAGGCCAAACGAACCACGAAAAATTCCAAAATTAAAAACAACACTCCTGTTATTCTATGTTGACACTGGAATTTTTATGAAAGCAATAAGAGGCAACAAATATCGTTTCGTCCCCAATGGTGGCACGTTCCATACCGAGACCATCACGCTTGTTGTGAGAAGCCCTGGTTTGTGAGAAGCTTATACCCAAACCTGCCCCAAATGGGACAAAAAATTCTAACAAAGCATGTTGAGGCCGCTCCTTGATAGCATGCCAAGTACCATGAATTTCAGATGAGTTTTCGATTTACTAGAATTTAAAAACAAGGCATCTCAACGTTTTGCAGGCAATCAACAGTGCCTTGGTGTTTGAATTTCATTCCCATTTCTTGCATGGGACCTAGAAATTCACCCAAGAACACACGTGATTTTTCATCCAACTTTGGTGCACTGAAGCATGTGCTTGTAGTTCAATTTTGAATTATGCACATAAAATGCCTAGAAAACCACATTAACATATAAAAAAGGCCAAACGAACCAGGAAAAATTCCAAATTAAACACAACACTCCTGTTGTTCTATGTTGACACAAGAAATTTTTTGAAAGAATTAAGAGGCAATGGATATCATTTCGTCTCCAAAGGTGACACGTTCCCTACCGAAACCATCACGCTTGTTGTGAGAAGCTTATATCTAAACCTGCCCTATGGGACAAAAAATTTACCACGACATGTTGATGCCGCTCCATGATAGCATGCCAAGTTAAATGAATTTCGGATGAGTTTTGGATTTACTAGAATTTAAAAACCAGGCATCTCAACGTTTTGCCAGCAATCAATAGTGCCCTGGTGTTTGAATTTCATTCCCGTTTCTGGCATGGGACCTAGAAATTCACCCGAGGACACACATGTGATTTTTCAACCAACTTTGGTGCATTGGAGCATGTGCTTGTAGTTCAAATTTGAATTATGCACATAAAATGCCAAGAAAACCCAATTAACGTATAAAAAGGACAAACAAACCACGAAAAATTCCAAAACTAAAAACAACACTCTTGTTGTTCTATGTTGACAGTAGAATTTTTTTGAAAGCAATAAGAGGCAACGGATATCGTTTCGTCTCCAAAGGTGGCACGTTCCCTACCTAAACTATCACGATTGTTGTGAGAAGCTTATACCCAAACCTGCCCCAAATGGGAAAAAAAATTACCACGACAAGTTCATGCCGCTCCATGATAGCATGACAAGTTTCTTGAATTTCAAACGAGTTTTGGATTTACAAGAATTTAAAAACCAGGCATCACAACCTTTTTCCAGCAATGAACATTGCCTTGGTGTTTGAATTACATTCCCATTTCTTGCATGGGACCTAGAAATTCACCCAAGGACACACATATGATTATTCAACCAACTTTGGTGCACTAGAGCATGTGCTTTTAGTTCAAGTTTGAATTATGTACATAAAATGCCTAGAAAACAAAATTAACGTATTAAAAAGGTCGAACGAACCACGAAAAATTCCAAAATTAAACACAACACTCCTCTTATTCTATGTTGACACTAGAAATATTTTGAAAGGAATAAGAGGCAAGGTAAATCGTTCTGTCCCCAAAGGTGGCACGTTCCCTACCGAAACCATCACGCTTGTTGTGAGAACCTCTGGTTTGTGAGAAGCTTATACCCAAACCTGCCCTAAATGGGACAAATAATTTACAACGGCATGTTGATGCCGCTCCATGATAGCGTGCCAAGTTTCACGAATTTCAGACGAGTTTTGTATTTATTATAATTTAGAAACCAGGCATATCAACGTTTTACCGGGAATCAACAATGCCGTGGTGTTTGAATTTCCTTCCCATTTCCTGCATGGGACATAGAAATTCGCCCAAGTACACACATGTGATTTTTCAACCAAGTCTGGTGCATTGGAGCATGTGCTTGTAGTTCAAATTTTAATTATGCACATAAAATGCGTAGAAAACCCAATTAACGTATAAAAAGGCCAAACGAACCACAAAAAATTCCAAAATTGAACACAACACTCCTGTTATTCTATGTTGACACTAGAATTTTTTGGAAAGCAATAAGAGGCAACGAATATCGTTCTATCCCCAAAGGTGGCACATTTCGTACCAAAACCATCACGCTTGTTGTGAGAAGCTCTCGTTTATGAGACGCTTATACCCAAACCTGCCCCAAATAGGACAAAAAAATTACCACAACATGTTGATGCCGTTCCAAGGGAGCATGCTAAGTTCCATGAATTTTAGTCGAGTTTTGGATTTATCGGATTTTAAAACCAGGCATCTCAACGTTTTGCCGGCAATCAACAGTGCCCTGGTGTTTGAATTTCATTCCCATTTCTTGCATGGGACCTAGAAATTCACCCAAGGACACACATATTATTTTTCAGCCAACTTTGGTGCACTAGAGCATGGGCTTGTAGTTCAAATTTGAATTATGCACATAAAATACCTAGAAAACCCAATTGACGTATAAAAAAGCCAATCGAACCATGAAAAATTCCAAAATTAAACACAACACACCTGTTATTCTATGTTGACACTAGAAATTCTTTGAAAACAATAAGAGGAAACGGATATCGTTCCGTCCCCAAAGGTGCCATGTTCCCTACCGAGACCATCAAGCTTGTTATGAGAAGCTCTTGTTTGAGAGAAGCTTATACCCAAACCTGCCTAGATGGGACAAAAAATCTAAGACAGCATGTTGATGCTGCTCCTTGATAGCATGCCAAGTTCCATGAATTTCAGACGAGTTTTCGATTTACTAGAATTTAAAAACCAGGCATCTCAACGTTCTGCAGGCAATCAACAGTGCCCTGGTGTCTGAATTTCATTCCCATTTCTTGCATGGGACCTAGAAATTCACCCAAGGACACACACGTGATTTTTCATCCAACTTTGGTGCACTGGAGCATGTGCTTGTAGTTCTATTTTGAATTATACACATAAAATGCCTAGAAAACCACATTAACGTATAAAAAGGGCTAAACAAACGAGGAAAAATTCCAAATTAAACACAAAACTCCTGTTGTTCTATGTTGACACTAGATTTTTTTTGAAAGCAATAGGAGGCAATGGATATCGTTCCATCTCCAAAGGTGGCACGTTCCCTACCGAAACCTTCACGCTTGTTGTGAGAAGCTTATACCCAAACCTGCCCCATGATAGCATGCCAAGTTCCATGAATTTCATATGAGTTTTGTATTTACTAGAATATAAAAACTAGGCAACTCAATGATTTCCCAGCAATCAACAGTGCCCTGGTGTTTGAATTTCATTCCCATTTCTTGGATGGGACCTAGAAATTCACCCAAGGACACACATCTGATTTTTCAACCAACTTTGGTGCATTGGAGCATGTGCTTGTAGTTCAAATTTCAATTATGCACATAAAATGCCTAGAATACCCAATTAATGTGTCAAAAGGCCAAATGAACCACGAAAAATTCCAAAATAAAACACAACTCTCCGGTTATTCTATGTTTACACTGGAATTTTTTTGAAAACCATAAGAGGCAACGGATATCGTTCCATCCCCAAAGGTGGCACGTTCCCTACCGAAACCATCACGGTTATTGTGACAACCTCTGGTTTGTGAGAACATTATACCCAAACCAGCCCCAAATGGGACAAAAAATTTACCACAACATGTTGATGCCGCTCCATGATAGCATGCCATGTTCCATGAATTTAAGACGAGTTTTGGATTTACAAGATTTTAAAACCGGGCATCTCAACGTTTTGCCGGCAATCAACAGTCCCCTGGTGTTTGAATTTCATTCCCATTTCCTGCATGGGACCTTGAAATTCATCCAAGGACACACATGTGATTTTTCAACGTACTTTGGTGCACTGGAGCATGTGCTTGTAGTTCAAATTTGAATTATGCACATAAAATGACTAGAAAACCCAATTAACGTATAAAAAAGGCCAAACAAACCACGGAAAATTCGAAAATTAAACACAACACTCCTGTTGTTCTATGTTGACACGGGAAATTTTTTGAAAGAAATAAGAGGCAACGGATATCATTTCGTCTCCAAAGGTGGCACGTTCCCTACCGAAACCATCACGCTTGTTGTGAGAAGCTTATATCTAAACCTGCCCTATGGGACAAAAAATTTACCACGACATGTCGATGCCGCTCCATGATAGCATGCCAAGTTCCATGAATTTCGGATAAGTTTTGGATTTAATAGAATTTATAAACCAGGCATCTCAACGTTTTGCCAGCAATCAATAATGCCCTGGTGTTTGAATTTCATTCCCATTTCTTGCATGGGACCTAGAAATTCACCCAAGGACACACATGTTATTTTTCAGCCAACTTTGGTGCACTGGAGCATGGGCTTGTAGTTCAAATTTGAATTATGCACATAAAATACCTAGAAAACCCAATTGACGTATAAAAAGGCCAATCGAACCACGAAAAATTCCAAAATTAAACACAACACACCTGTTATTCTATGTTGACACTATAAATTCTTTGAAAACAATAAGAGGAAACGGATATCGTTCCGTCCCCAAAGGTGCCATGTTCCCTACCGAGACCATCATGCTTGTTGTGAGAAGCTCTTGTTTGAGAGTAGCTTATACCCAAACCTGCCTAAATGGGACAAAAAATCTAACACAACATGTTGATGCCGCAACTAGATAGCATGCCAAGTTCCATGAATTTCAGACGAGTTTTCGATTTACTAGGATTTAAAAACCAGGCATCTCAACGTTTTGCAGGCAATCAACAGTGCCCTGGTGTTTGAATTTCATTCCCATTTCTTGCATGGGACCTAGAAATTCACCCAAGGACGCACACGTGATTTTTCATCCAACTTTGGTGCACTGGAGCATGTGCTTGTAGTTCTATTTTGAATTATACACATAAAATGCCTAGAAAACCACATTAACGTATAAAAATGGCCAAACGAACCAGGGAAAATTACAAATTAAACATAAAACTCCTATTGTTCTATGTTGACACTAGAATTTTTTTTGAAAGCAATAGGAGGCAATGGATATCGTTTCATCTCCAAAGGTGGCACGTTCCCTACCGAAACCATCACGCTTGTTGTGAGAAGCTTATACCCAAACCTGCCCCAAGTGGGACAAATAATTTACAACGACATGTTGATGCCGCTCCATGATAGCATGCCAACTTCCATGAATTTCATATGAGTTTTGTATTTACTAGAATATAAAAACCAGGCAACTCAATGATTTCCCAGCAATCAACAGTGCCCTGGTGTTTGAATTTCATTCCCATTATTTGGATGGGACCTAGAAATTCACCCAAGGACACACATCTGATTTTTCAACCAACTTTGGTGCATTGGAGCATGTGCTTGTAGTTCAAATTTCAATTATGCACATAAAATGCCTAGAATACCCAATTAATGTGTCAAAAGGCCAAATGAACCACGAAAAATTCCAAAATAAAACACAACTCTCCGGTTATTCTATGTTTACACTGGAAATTTTTTGAAAACCATAAGGGGCAAAGGATATCGTTCCATCCCCAAAGGTGGCACGTTCCCTACCGAAACCATCACACTTATTGTGACAACCTCTGGTTTGTGAGATCATTATACCCAAACCAGGCCCAAATGGGACAAAAAATTTACCACAACATGTTGATGCCGCTCCATGATAGCATGCCATGTTCCATGAATTTAAGACGAGTTTTGGAGTTACAAGATTTTAAAACCGGGCATCTCAACGTTTTGCCGGCAATCAACAGTCCCCTGGTGTTTGAATTTCATTCCCATTTCCTGCATGGGACCTTGAAATTCATCCAAGGACACACATTTGATTTTTCAACCAACTTTGGTGCACTGGAGCATGTGCTTGTAGTTCAAATTTGAATTATGCACATAAAATGCCTAGAAAACACAATTAACGTATAAAAAAGGCCAAACGAACCACGGAAAAATTCGAAAATTAAACACAACACTCCTGTTGTTCTACGTTGACATGGGAATTTTTTTGAAAGAAATAAGAGGCAACAGATATCATTTCGTCTCCAAAGGTGGCACGTTCCCTACCGAAACCATCACGCTTGTTGTGAGAAGCTTATATCTAAACCTGCCCTATGGGACAAAAATTTTACCACGACATGTTGATGCCGCTCCATGATAGCATGCCAAGTTCCATGAATTTCGGATAAGTTTTGGATTTACTATAATTTAAAAACCAGGCATCTCACCGTTTTGCCAGCAATCAATAGTGCCCTGGTGTTTGAATTTCATTCCCATTTCTTGCATGGGACCTAGAAATTCACCCAAGGACACACATGTGATTTTCAACCAACTTTGGTGCATTGGAGCATGTGCTTGTAGTTCAAATTTGAATTATGCACAAATGCCTAGAAAACCCAATTAACGTATAAAAAGGACAAACAAACCACAAAACATTCCAAAATTAAACACAACACTCCTATTATTCAATGTTTGCACTAGAAATCGTTTGAAAACCATAAGAGGCAACGGATATCGTTCCGTCCCCAAAGGTGGCACGTTCCCTACCGAAACCATCACGCTTGTTGTGAGAAGCAATGGTTTGTGAGAAGCTTATACCCAAACCTGCACCAAATGGGACAAAAAATTTACCACATCATGTTGATGCCGCTCCTTGATAGCATGCCAAGTTTGATGAATTTCAGACGAGTTTTGGATTTACTAGAATTTAAAAACCAGGCATCTGAACGTTTTGCAGGCAATCAACAGGGCCCTATTGCTTGAATTTCATTCTCATTCCTTGCATGGGACCTAGAAATTCATCCAAGGACAAACATGTGATTTTTCATCCAACTTTGGTGCACTGGAGCATGTGCTTGTAGTTCAAATTTGAATTATGCTGACAAAATGGCTAGAAAACCCAATTAACGTATAAAAAAGGCCAAACGACACTACTAGGAAAATGGATATAGCTAATTTGGACATTAATGGCGCACCATGTATGTGGTGCGCCACTGCTATATAGTAGTGGCGCACCAGATACAGGTGCGCCATTGTTGACATATTACTAACGACGAACCTGATGTGTGGTGCGCCATTACTAGTTTAGAAAAAAAATTTAAAAAATTGTTAGTAGTGGCACACCAGGGGATAATGCGCCATTACTAGTTGACATAGTAATGGCGCACCTTCACAAAGTGCGCCATTACTATGTGTATGACTTGGTCAAACCTTGGTCAAACTTAGTAATGGCGCACTTTGCATAGGTGCGCCATTACTATGTCAAACTTAGTAATGGCGCACCTACACAAAGTGCGCCATTACTAACTTTGACCAAGGTTTGACCAAGTCATACACATAGTAATGGCGCACTATGTGAAGGTGCGCCATTACTAACTTTTTTTGCACCCTCCCCTCCGTGGACCGCCTTTTTAGTTTAAAAAAATAACTAAATGATGGAAATCTGAAAAAATAAAAGAAAATAAGTTTCCCATGTGATATGTGGTCTAGATGTTGGGAAAATTTACAAATATGAATTTTGACTTTATTTGCAAAATCTCTTTGGAATTTTGTAAAATGGGCGTAACTTTTGCATATAAACTCGGATTAAAAAGTTTTTTATATGAAAAATCATCTACTCAAAAAGTTACATCGGAATTATCTCACTTTTTTAAACCTGCTGCAAATGGGACAATTTTTTTGCCGGCAATCAACAGTGCCCTGGTGTTTGAATTTCATTTCCATTTCTTGCATGGGACCAAGAAATTCACCCAAAGACAAACACGTGATTTTTCAGCCAACTTTGGTGCACTAGAGCATGGGCTTGTAGATCAAATTTGAATTATGCATATAAAATGCCTAGAAAACCCAATTAACGTATAAAAAGGCCAAACGAACCATGAAAAAGTCCAAAATTAAACACAAAACTCCTGTTATTCAATGTTGACACAAGAAATTCTTTGAAAACAATAAGATGCAACGGATATCGTTCCGTCCCCAAAGGTGGCACGTTCCTTGCCGAGACCATCATGCTTGTTGTGAGAAGCTCAGGTTTGTGAGAAGCTTATACCCAAACCTGCCCCAAATGGGACAAAAAAATTTACCATGACATGTTGATGCCGCTCCATGATAGCATGCCAAGCTCCATGAATTTCAGACGAGTGTTGGATTTTCAAGATTTTAAAACCAGGCATCTCAACGTTTTGCCAGCAATCAACAGTGCCCCAGTGTCTGAATTTCATTCCTATTTCTTGCATGGGACCTAGAAATTCACCCAAGACCACACATGTGATTTTTCAGCCAACTTTGGTGCACTGGAGCAGGTGCTTGTAGTTCAAATTTTAATTTAGCACATAAAATGCCTGGAAAACCCAATTACCATTTAAAAACGCAGAACGAACCACGAAAAATTCTAAAATTAAGCACAACTCTCCTGTTATTCTATGTTGGCACTAGAATTTGTTTGAAAACAATAAGAGGCAACATATATCGTTCCGTCCCCAAAGCTGGCACGTTCCCTACCGAGATCATCACGCTTGTTGTGAGAAGCTCTGGTTTGTTAGAAGCTTATACCCAAACCTGCCCCAAATAGGAGAATTTTTTTACCACAACATGTTGATGCCGCTCCATGATAGCATGCCAAGTTCCATGGATTTCAGATGAGTTTTGGATTTACTAGAATTTAAAAACTAGGCATCTCAACATCTTGCAGGCAATCAACAGTGCCCTGGTGTTTGAATTTCATTCCCATTTCTTGCATGGGAGCTAGAAATTCACCCAAGGACACACATGTGATTTTTCATCCAACTTTGGTGCACTTGAGCATGTGCTTGTAGTTCAAACTGGAATTATGCACATAAAATGCCTAGAAAACCCAATTAACACATAAAAAAGGCCGAATGAACTACGAAAAATTCCAGAATTAAACACAACAGTCATGTTATTCTATGTTGACACTAGAATTTTTTTGAAAGAAATAAGAGGCAACAGATATCGTTCTGTCCCCAAAGGTGGCATGTTCCCTATCGAAACCATCGCGCTTGTTGTGAGAAGCTCTGGTTTGTGAGAAGCTTATACCCAAACCTGCCCCCAACGGGACAAAAAATTTACCACAACATGTTGATGCCGCTCCATGATAGCATGCCAAGTTCCATAAATTTCAGATGATTTTTGGATTTACCATATTTTAAAACTAGGCATCTATATGTTTTGCCGGCAATCAACAGTGCCCAGGTGTTTGAATTTCATTCCCATTTCTTGCATGCGACCTAGAAATTCACCCAAGGATACACATGTGATTTTCAACCAACTTTGGTGCATTGGAGCATGTGCTTGTAGTTCAAATTTGAATTATGCACAAATGCCTAGAAAACCCAATTAACGTATTAAAAGGACAAACAAACCACGAAACATTCCAAAATTAAACAAAACACTCCTATTATTCAATGTTTGCACTAGAAATTGTTTGAAAACCATAAGAGGCAACAGATATCGTTCTGTCCCCAAAGATGGCACGTTCCCGACCGAAACCATCACGCTTGTTGTGAGAAGCAATGGTTTGTGAGAAGCATATACCCAAACCTGCACCAAATGGGACAAAAAATTTACCACATCATGTTGATGCCGCTCCTTGATAGCATGCCAAGTTTGATGAATTTCAGACGAGTTTTGGATTTACTAGAATTTAAAAACCAGGCATCTCAACGTTTTGCAGGCAATCAACAGGGCCCTAGTGCTTGAATTTCACTCTCATTTCTTGCATGGGACCTAGAAATTCACCCAAGGACAAACATGTGATTTTTCATCCAACTTTGGTGCACTGGAGCATGTGCTTGTAGTTCAAATTTGAATTATGCTGACAAACTGCCTAGAAAACCCAATTAACGTATAAAAAAGGCCAAACGACACTACTAGGAAAATGGATATAGCTAATGTGGACATTAATGGCGCACCATGTATGTGGTGCGCCACTGCTATATAGGAGTGGCGCACCAGATACAGGTGCGCCATTGTTGACATATTACTAACGACGAACCTGATGTGTGGTGCGCCATTACTAGTTTAGAAAAAAAATTAAAAAAATTGTTAGTAGTGGCACACCAGGGGATAGTGCGCCATTACTAGTTGACTTAGTAATGGCGCACCTTCACAAAGTGCGCCATTACTATGTGTATGACTTGGTCAAACCTTGGTCAAACTTATTAATGGCACACTTTGCATACGTGCGCCATTACTATGTCAAACTTAGTAATGGCGCACCTACACAAAGTGCGCCATTACTAACTTTGACCAAGGTTTGACCAAGTCATACACATAGTAATGGCACACTTTGTGAAGGTGCGCCATTACTAACTTTTTTTGCACCCCCCCCCCCTCCGTGGACCGCCTTTTCAGTTTAAAAAAATAACAAAATGATGGAAATCTGAAAAAATAGAAGAAAATAAGTTTCCCATGTGATATGTGGTCTAGATGTTGGGAAAATTTACAAATATGAATTTTGACTTTATTTGCAAAATCTCTTTGGAATTTGGTAAAATGGGCGTAACGTTTGCATATAAACTCGGATTAAAAAGTTTTATATATGAAAAATCATCTACTCAATCAGTTACATCGGAATTATCTCACATTTTTAAACCTGCCGCAAATGGGACAATTTTTTTGCCGTCAATCAACAGTGCCCTGGTGTTTGAATTTCATTCCCATTTCTTGCATGGGACCAAGAAATTCACCCAAAGACAAACACGTGATTTTTCAGCCAACTTTGGTGCACTAGAGCATGGGCTTGTAGATCAAATTCGAATTATGCATATAAAATGCCTAGAAAACCCAATTAACGTATAAAAAGGCCAAACGAACCATGAAAAAGTCCAAAATTAAACACAAAACTCCTGTTATTCAATGTTGACACTAGAAATTCTTGGAAAACAATAAGATGCAACGGATATCGTTCCGTCCCCAAAGGTGGCACGTTCCTTGCCGAGACCATCATGCTTGTTGTGAGAAGCTCAGGTTTGTGACAAGCTTATACCCAAACCTGCCCCAAATGGGACAAAAAATTTACCATGACATGTTGATGCCGCTCCATGATATCATGCCAAGTTCCATGAATTTCAGACGAGTGTTGGATTTTCAAGATTTTAAAACCAGGCATCTCAACGTTTTGCCAGCAATCAACATTGCCCTAGTGTCTGAATTTCATTCCCATTTCTTGCATGGGATCTAGAAATTCACCCAAGACCACACATGTGATTTTTCATCCAACTTTGGTGCACTGGAGCAGGTGCTTGTAGTTCAAATTTTAATTTAGCACATAAAATGCCTAGAAAACCCAATTACCGTTTAAAAACGCAGAACGAACCACGAAAAATTCTAAAATTAAGCACAACTCTCCTGTTATTCTATGTTGGCACTAGAATTTTTTTGAAAACAATAAGAGGCAACATATATCGTTCCGTCCCCAAAGGTGGCACGTTCCCTACCGAGATCATCACGCTTGTTGTGAGAAGCTCTCGTTTGTGAGAAGCTTATACCCAAACCTGCCCGAAATAGGAGAAAATTTTTACCACAACATGTTGATGCCGCTCCATGATAGCATGCCAAGTTCCATGGATTTCAGATGAGTTTTGGATTTACTAGAATTTAAAAACTAGGCATCTCAACATCTTGCAGGCAATCAACAGTGCCCTGGTGTTTGAATTTCATTCCCATTTCTTGCATGGGACCTAGAAATTCACCCAAGGACACACATGTGATTTTTCATCCAACTTTGGTGCACTGGAGCATGTGCTTGTAGTTCAAACTGGAATTATGCACATAAAATGCCTAGAAAACCCAATTAACACATAAAAAAGGCCGAACGAACTACGAAAAATTCCAGAATTAAACACAACACTCATGTTATTCTATGTTGACACTAGAAATTTTTTGAAAGAAATAAGAGGCAACAGATATCGTTCTGTCCCCAAATTTGTTGTGAGAAGCTCTGGTTTGTGAGAAGCTTATACCCAAACCTGCCCCCAACGGGACAAAAAATTTACCACAACATGTAGATGCCGCTCCATGATAGCATGCCAAGTTCCATGAATTTCAGATGATTTTTGGATTTACCATATTTTAAAACTAGGCATCTCAATGTTTTGCCAGCAATCAACAGTGCCCAGGTGTTTGAATTTCATTCCCATTTCTTGCATGCGACCTAGAAATTAACCCAAGGACACACATGCGATTTTTCATCCAAATTTGGTGCACTAGACCATGTGCTTGTGGTTCAAATTTGAATTATGCACATAAAATGCCTAGAAAACCCAATTAACGTATAAAAAAGGCCAAACCAACCAGGAAATATTCCAAAATTAAAAACAACACTCCCGTTGTTCTATGTTGACACTAGGCTTTGTTTGAAACCAATAAGAGGCAACATATATCGTTTCTTCCCCAAAGGTGGCACGTTCCCTACTGAAACCATCACACTTGTTGTGAGAAGCTTATACCCAAACCTGCACCAAATGGGACACAAAATTTACCACGATATGTTGATGCCGCTCCATGATAGCACGCCATGTTTCATTAATTTCAGACAAGTTTTGGATTTACTATAATTTAAAAACCAGGCATCTCAATGTTTTGCCAGCAATCAACAGTGCCCTGGTGTCTGAATTTCATTCCCATTTCTTGCATGGGACCTAGAAATTCACCCAAGGACACACACGTGATTTTTCTGCCAACTTTGGTGCACTGGAGCATGGGCTTGTAGTTCGAATTTGAATTATGCACATAAAATGCCTAGAAAACCCAATTAACGTATAAAAAGAACAAATGAACAATGCAAAATTCCAAAATTAAACACAACACTCCTGTTATTCTATGTTGACACTAAAAACTCTTTGAAAACAATAAGAGGCAACATATATCGTTTCGTGCCCAAAGGTGGCACGTTCCCTAACGAGACCATCACCCTTGTTGTGAGAAGCTCTGGTTTGTGAGAAGCTTATACCCAAACCTGCCCCAAATAAGAAAAAAAATACCACAGCATGTTGATGCCGCTCCTTGATAGCATGCCAAGTTCCATGGATTTCAGACATGTTTTGGATTTACTAGAATTTAAAAACTAGGCATCTCAACATTTTGCAGGCAATCAACAGTGCCCTGGTGTTTGAATTTCATTCCCATTTCTTTCATGGGACCTAGAAATTCACCCAAGGACACACATGTTATTTTTCATCCAACTTTGGTGCACTGGAGCATGTGCTTGTAGTTCAAATTGGAATTATGCACATAAAATGCCGAGAAAACACAATTAACGCATAAAAAAGGCCGATCGAACCACGAAAAATTGCAGAATTAAACACAACACTCATGTTATTCTATGTTGACACTAGAAATTTTTTGAAAGAAATAAGAGGCAACGAAACATCATTCTATACCCAAAGGTGGCACATTCCCTACCGAAATCGTCACGCTTGTTGTGAGAAGCTCTCGTTTGTGATAAGCTTATACCCAAACCCGCCCCAAATGGGACAAAACATTTACCACAGCATGTTGACGCCGCTCCATGATAGCATGCCAAGTTCCATGAATTTCAGATGAGTTTTGGATTTAAAAGATTTTAAAACCAGGCATCTCAATGTTTTGCCGGCAATCAGTAGTACCCCGGTGTCTGAATTTCATTCCCATTTCTTGCATGGGACCTAGAAATTCACCCAAGGACACACATGTGATTTTTCAGCCAACTTTGGTGCACTGGGGCATGTGCTTGTAGTTCTAATTTTAATTTTGCACATAAAATGCCTAGAAAACCCAATTAGCATTTAGAAAGGCCGAACGACCCACGAAAAATTCTGAAATTAAACACAACTCTCCTGTTATTCTATGTTGGCACTAGAATTTTTTTGAAAACAATAAGAGGCAACGGATATCGTTCCGTCCCCAAAGGTGGCACGTTCCCTACAGAGACCATCACGCTTGTTGTGAGAAGCTCTGGTTTGTGAGAAGCTTATACCCTAACCTGCCCCAAATACGACAAAAAAATTACCACAACATGTTGATGCCGCTCCATGATAGCATGCAAAGTTCCATGGATTCCAGACGAGTTTTGGATTTACTAGAATTTAAAAACTAGGCATCTCAATGTTTTGTAGGCAATCAACAGTGCCCATGTGTTTGAATTTCATTCCCATTTCTTGCATGGGACCTAGAAATTCACCCAAGGACACACATGTGTATTTTCATCCAACCCTTGTGCATTGGAGCATGTGCTTGTAGTTCAAATTAGAATTATGCAAATAAAATGCTTAGAAAACCCAATTAACGCATAAAAAAGGCCGAACGAACCACGAAAAATTCAAGAATTAAACACAACACTCGTGTTTTTCTATGTTGACCCTAGAATTTTTCTGAAAGAAATAAGAGGCAACGGATATCGTTCTATCCCCAAAGGTGGCACGTTCCCTACTGAAAGTATCGCGCTTGTTGTAAGAAGCTCTGGTTTGTGAGAAGCTTATAAACAAACGTGCCCCCAATGCAAAAAAAAATTAGCACAGCATCTTGGTGCTGCTCCATGATAGCATGCCAAGTTCCATGAATTTCAGACGAGTTTTGGATTTACCATATTTTAAAACTAGGCATCTCAATGTTTTGTCGGCAATCAACAATGCCCAGGTGTTTGAAATTCATTCCCATTTCTGGCATGCAACCTAAAAATTAACCCAAGGACACAAATGCGATTTTTCATTCAACTTTGGTGCACTAGAGCATGTGCTTGTGGTTCAAATTTGAATTATGCACATAAAATACCTAGAAAACCCAATTAACGTATAAAAAGGCCAAACCAACCACAAAATATTCCAATATTGAAAACAACACTCCTGTTGTTCTATGTTGACACTAGGTTTTGTTTGAAACCAACAAGAGGCAACGGATAACGTTCATTCCCGAAAGGTGGCACGTTCCCTACTGAAACCATCACGCTTGTTGTGAGAAGCTTATACCCAAACCTGCCTCAAATTGGACAAAAAATTTACCACGACATGTTGATGCCACTCCATGATCGGATGCCAAGTTTCATTAATTTGAGAAAAGTTTTGGATTTACTAGAATTTAAAAACCAGGCATCTCAATGTTTTGCCAGCAATCAACAGTGCCCTAGTGTTTGATTTTCATTCCCAGTTCTTGCATGGGACCTAGAAATTCACCCAAGGACACACACGTGATTTTTCATCCAACTTTGGTGCACTGGAGCATGGGCTTGTAGTTCAAATTTGAATTATGCACATAAAATGCCTAGAAAACCCAATTAACGTATAAAAAGGCCAAACGAACAACGAAAAATTCCAAAATTAGACACAACACTCCTGTTATTCTATGTTGTCACTAGATATTCTTTGAAAACAATAAGAGGCAATGGATATCGTTCCGTCCCCAAAGGTGGCACGTTCCCTAACGAGACCATCACGCTTGTTGTGAGAAGCTCTGGTTTGTGAGAAGCTTATACCCAAACCTGTCACAAATAAGACAAAAAATTTACCACTGCATGTTGATGCCGCTCCATGATAGCAAGCCAAGTTCCTTGGATTTCACACGAGTTTTGGATTTACTAGAATTTAAAAACTACGCATCTCAACATTTTGCAGGAAATCAACAGTGCCCTCGTGTTTGAATTTCATTCCCATTTCTTGCATGGGACCTAGAAATTCACCCAAGGACACACATGTGATTTTTCATCCAACTTTGGTGCACTTGACCATGTCCTTGTAGTTAAAATTGGAATTATGCACATAAAATGCCTAGAAAACCCAATTAACGCATAAAAAAGGCCGAACGAACCACGAGAAATTCCAGAATTAAACACAACACTCATGTTATTCTATGTTGACAATAGAATTTTTTGACAGAAATAAGAGGCAACGGATATAGTTCTCTCCCCAAAGGTGGCACATTCCCTACCGAAACCATCACACTTGTTGTGAGAAGCTCTGGTTTGTGAGAAGCTTATACCCAAACCTGCCCCAAATGGGACAAAAAATTTACCACAGCATGTTGATGCCGCTCCATGATAGCATGCCAAGTTCCATGAATTTCAGATGAGTTTTGAATTTACAATATTTTAAAACCAGACATCTCAATGTTTTACCGGCAATCAACAGTGCCCCGGTGTCTCAATTTCATTCCCATTTCTTGCATGGGACCTAGAAATTCACCCAAGGACACACATGTGATTTTTCAGCCAACTTTGGTGCACTGGAGCATGTGCTTGTAGTGCAAATTTTAATTTTGCACATAAAATGCCTAGAAAACCCAATTAGCGTTTAAAAAGGCCGAACGAACCACGAAAAATTCTGATATTAAACACAGCTCTCCTTTTATTCTATGTTGGCACTAGAATTTTTTTGAAAACAATAAGAGGCAACGGATATCGTTTCGTCCCCAAAGGTGGCACGTTCCCTACCGAGACCATCACGCTCGTTGTGAGAAGCTCTGGTTTGTGAGAAGCTTATACCCAAACCTTCCACAAAATAGGACAAAAAATTTACCACAGCATGTTGATGCCGCTCCATGATAGCATGCCAAGTTCCATGGACTTCATACGAGTTTTGGATTTACTAGAATTTTAAAACTAGGCATCTCAACATTTTGCAGGCAATCAACAGTGCCCTAGTGCTTGAATTTCATTCCCATTTCTTGCATGGGACCTAGAAATTCACCCAAGGACAAACATGTGATTTTTCATCCAACTTTGGTGCACTCGAGCATGTTCTTGTAGTTCAAATTTGAATTATGCACATAAAATGCCTAGAAAAATCAATTAATGTATAAAAAAGGCCAAACGACACTATTAGGAAAATGGCTATAGCTAATATGGACATTTATGGCGCACCATGTATGTGGTGCTCCACTGCTATATAGCAGTGTCGTTCTAGATATAGGTGCGCCATTGTTGACATATTACTAACGGCGCACCTGATGTGTGGTGCGCCATTACTAGTTTAGAAAAAAAAACATTGTTAGCAGTGGCACACCAGGGGATAGTGCGCCATTACTAGTTGACATAGTAATGGCGCACCTTCATAAAGTGCCCCATTACTATGTGTATGACTTGGTCAAACCTTGGTGAAATTTAGTAATGGCGCAATTTGACCAAGGCTTGACCAAGTCATACACATAGTAATGGCGCACTTTGTGAAGGTGCGCCATTACTAACTTTCTTTGCACCCCCCCCCAGGTGGACCGCCTTTTTAGTTTAAACAAATAAAAGAAAATGATGGAAATCTGAAAAATAAATAAAAGAAAACAAGTTTCCCATGTGATATGTGGTCTAGATGTTGGGAAAATTTACAAATATGAATTTTGACTTTATTTGCAAAATCTCTTTGGAATTTGGTAAAATGGGCGTAACTTTTGCATACGAACTCGGATGAAAAAGTTTTTTATATGAAAAATCATCTACTCGAAAAGTTACATCCGAATTATATCACATTTTCAAACCTGCCCCAAATGGGACAATTTTTTTGCCGGCAATCAACAGTGCCCTGGTGTTTGAATTTCATTCCCATTTCTTGCATGGGACCAAGAAATTCACCCAAGGACACACACGTGATTTTTCAACCAACTTTGGTGCACTAGAGCGTGTGTTTGTAGTTCAAATTCTATTATGCACATAAAATGCCTAGAAAACACAATTTACCTATTGAAAAGGTCGAACGAACCACGAAAAATTCCAAAATTAAACACAACACTCTTCTTATTCTATGTTGATACTAGAAATATTTTGAAAGCAATAAGAGGCAAGGGAAATCGTTCCGTCCCCAAAGTGTCAGGACCCCGATCCTAAGTCACACCGATCTAGCTGTAACACGTCATATCACTTTGCGGCCTCACGCACGGTAACCCCACGGGTGCCACCTTACCTGGCCCGGGACCGTTTGCGCATTTTGGCACACGTATATGACAGTGTCGCTAGCATCCATATGACAGAGAGCCCGGGCCGACATGGCTAGTTATCAACGTATGACCCAGCAACCAAAAGTGGCACTAAATTACAGAGACAGGCATCCATGACCCAGCAACGAACGTGTCGGTCATCAACGTATGAACCCAAGTCGTAGCAAGCTACATGGACTTAAAGGAACAACGCGTGACATTTCCCCTAAGGGACAGACACAGGAACGAAGAAGGACACATGCCGGCCAGCCTATGTGTTCCAAGCAGTAGCAAGCTACCAAGGCTCATTGGAGACACTAGGAGGCATTTCCCTGTAAGATAGGCTACCAAAGGAAAACAACTAGGTGTCGGATCCCACACATACCAAGCATTTCAATCATACACGCAATATGCTCAATATGTGCAAATACAACATTGCATCACAACAGAACTCTATGACTCAAAGTACTTTATTTAAAAGGCTCCAAGAGCCATACATAACATATCCATACAGGTAGGGGTCACATGACCCAACACTCAAGTCATACAGTCATACAAGCACAAGCGGAAGCTACATGTCTGAGTACAGACAACTTAGAAAAATAAAACAGGCTTGGTGTAGCCTGACTATCTACAAGGCCCTTCACAAGCTCCAGATCTCCGTCTGGGTGTCAAGCTACTCGTCGACGTCAACGTCTATGTAGAACCCATCAGCAGGGGCAGGGTTCTCCTCTGCAACAGTTATTAAGCAAACATTAGTACAAAGGTACTCAGCAAGTCTTACCACATAACCTATCATACATGCAACATTATCAAAGGGGGATAGTGGAGTTTATAGCAGAATGCCAGCTTTGACCTTGGCTAACCTATACTACAACTCTCAACAGATTGCAAGATGTTATCACGAACACGAGTCCTCTACTCACCACATCAATACACTACCGAGGATCCTCTTTCGTCATCCTACGGAACGGCCATCCACGGCACTCACTCTTATCTTGAGGCTTTTAGTAGTATCCATCAACTTGTCTATGAACTGTAAGGATAACCAAGTAGTTCGTACCGCGAACAACGGCTATTCGAATAGTTTGATAACCCTGCAGGGGTGTACCTCTTCACACACGCTTCCACCACTTATCGCCGTTTACTCGGCGTGTACTCGGCAACCTTCAAGCGGAAGCCCAGCGAGGGTGTCGGCCACGACCTGACTAACTACTCAAGTCTCTCGTCCAGGTTTATCGCCTATTTGGGTTCCATCCGTGGGGAGATCCGGCCGGGGTGTCGCTCACGGCCCCAAACGATGTGTACAGGGTTCCCGAGTCACCAAACGGGCAACCGGTACACCGTGCCACGTACCTATCGCATCACAACCCACCCCGAGGGTCAGCGTTGTGCACGACCTCCAGTAAGCTATAAACACCAGAAACTAGTTGCAACTCCTGGACAGAGATCGAGGGTAATTAATAAGCCGAGAGGGTCCATTGGTTTCGGGCCCAATGCATGGTAGTAACTGGAACTTGAACCACACATACAGATCTCGGTTCCTATGTATGGTTCCAATGAAACAACCCACCACGTACTCCTACATGGCCTTTCATCGATACCTTTACCAAGCGTATTCCACACTTCCTTCTCTTTATCGAAAGATTGTTTCACTCTGATCCATCACCCAGATGAACCAGACCAGACACAACTCTAAGCATAGCAGGCAACATAGGTAAATAGCATGGTGGATCACACATCACATGGCTCAATCAACTGCTACACATGCTAGTGGGTTTCAACTATTTACTGTGGCAATGACAGGTCATGCAAGGGAATAGGGTTCAACTACCGCAGCAAGTAGCAGTACACACGCTGTTGCCTTAATGCAGTAAAAGAGAGCAGGAGCGAGAAGATTGGGTTTGTATCGGAATGATCAATGATTGCTTGCCTGACAAGGTAGTTGTCGGGTACTGCTCTTCAACTGGATACGCAGCAGTATCCTCGTGAGCAGGACCTAACACAGGGAATACCGACGATACAATCATTAACAAACAAATGCAACAATATGATGCATGCTCATGACATGGCAAGATGCATGTGTGTTGGCTAATGCAACTATAACCAGAAGGGTTTGAGCTTATTTGAATCAAAGATTCAAATTGGAGTTCAAACTATTATTTAAATAAGTGCATTATCATATTTTCGATGTATACAGCAAGTTAACTTGTTCAAACATGCATGAAACCAGTGCCATTGGAAAGATTGGATTTTTCTGATCATTTTTCATATATAAATCTTTTCCATCTGAGCTATGGTTGATTTTATATGATTTTTAGAAGTTTTGGGTATTTTTCTGGAATTTCCTGAAATATTTTTAATCTAAAAATCCCAGAAAAACCTTTACTGCCTCAGCATGACATCATGCTGACGTCAGCCAGTCAACAGGGCCAGTCCAAGTCAAACCTGACTGGTGGGTCCCTCATGTCAGTGTCTCAGGAGATAATTCCGGTCATTACCAGGGTTGACTGGGTTTGACTAACAAAGGGGGCCCACTGTCAGTGAGTGTGGTGATTAAACTAATTACTGTTAGCTCCTAAACAACAGGCCACGTCAGCCCGCCGGAGTTTGGCCGGCGGCGACCATTTCGCACGGCGGTGACTCATCGGAATCCTTATTCCGGCAGCCATTTGCCGCGCGAATGGGCTCGGTGTGCTCCTGGTGATGCATCGCATCCAACGGTGCCACTGGTTGGACGAGAGGTCGCCGGAGTCGACGGCGACGAGCTCGTCCGCGGCGGTGCTCGCACGGAGTTGGTCGGAATGGGGTTGTAGTGCACGGTAGGAGGAGCTAAGGTTCTCTTTAGCTTGCTGGTGACCTACTGAAGCTAATGGCGTGCTCAGCCACGAGGTACGGTGCCTATGGCCACGGCGGTGAGTTGGCCGGCGGCGGTGATCGTCGGTGCCGAAGGTTGAAGACGACGGCGAGGAGGACGTTGCGGGGCTCCTGGCGTCGTGTGCGTCGGTGGGGAGCCTCGGGGCGATCCGGCGGAGCTAGTGGTGCTTCGGGGAGGCGAGGGAGTGGCGTAGAGCGCGGTGTCAGCGGTCGTCGGCGATGAGCTCGCTCGGGGGAGCTCGGCGGAGGGGAGAGAGGAGGGGGAGACACGGGGGAGAGGGGAAACGGTCGAGGGGCCTTCGTGGCGTCGTTCTAGTCCATCCAGGGGGTCGAGGGACCAGCCAGGCAGGCAGGAGGTAGCCGGCGCATCGGCGGCGCTCGCCACCGGGCTGCTTCGTGCGCTGGCGCGGCGAAGAAGACGGGGATGCCCCTGGTGGGCTGGGCCGGCTGGGCCAGCAGGTAAGTGGGCTCAAGTAAGTGTTTCTTCCTATTTTTCTTTCTGTTTCATTTCTTTTGCAGCTTTGTTCAATTAATAAAAATGCCTAAACATTTTTATAACTCATGACACTTGTCATACCTACTGTATATAATATGAACTGTAGGAAACATTATAGTTCATGATTATTTGAGCATTTAAAATATTTTATAGCATTTAAATGCCCAGATTCAAATACCATATGATTTAATCCAGAGCCCTTGAGTGTCCTAGAAAATTGTGCACCATTTTTGGTAGAGGTTTAAGACCAAGGTAGAAATGATGAACATTTTTGAAGGGCATTTTGGGTACATTGGAAAATATTTTAGCAAACCCTAGTTGTTAGGAGAGGGGTGCTGGGGTTTCTGTTAATCCCATTTCAAGTTTCTTTGAAAGTAAACATGATGCACACTCTAGTTAGGTCCTAATGCAAGTGTTAGCTAGGGATGTGACAACTCACCCCCACTTAAAAGAATCGCGTCCCGAGATTCGGGTTCCTCCGAAAAGAGGGTGGGGTACTCAAGTCGAAGACGATCCTCCCTTTCCCAAGTAGCTTCACTCTCGGAATGATGTGACCATTGAACCTTGAGAAACTTGATATTGTGGCGTCGAGTGGTGCGCTTAGTTTGATCAAGAATACGAACAGGGTATTCTCGATATGTGAGATTGTCCTGGAGATCAAGCGTTTCGTGGTCCACTCCGCGGATAGGATCCGAGAAGCAACGCCTGAGTTGAGAAACGTGGAAAACATCATGAACTCTGGAGAGGTGCGGAGGTAGTTCCAATTGGTAGGCAACTTCTCCTCGTTTGGCAAGAATGCGAAAAGGACCGATGAAACAAGGGGCCAATTTGCCTTTGATACCGAAGCGATGGGTCCCCTTAAGAGGAGTAACCCGAAGGTAAGCCTTATCGCCGACTTCAAAAGTAACAGCCTTATGATGACTATCATATTGGCTCTTTTGGCGAGACTAGGCTGTCTTCAATCTCTCACGAACGATGCGAACTTTTTCCTCTGCTTCCTGAATCATATCCGGGCCAAAGAATTGTCTTTCGCCGGTTTCTGACCAGTTAAGAGGTGTTCGACACCTTCGTCCATATAGAACTTCAAAGGGGGATTTACCCAGGCTGGCTTGATAACTATTGTTATAAGCGAATTCGGCAAATGGAAGACATTTTTCCCATTCCATACCGAAAGAAATGACAGAGGCTCGAAGCATGTCTTCCAGAATTTGATTGACTCGTTCCACTTGACCACTTGACTGCGGATGGAAGGCAGTACTGAAAGAGAGATGAGTTCCCATAGCATTCTGGAAACTTTCCCAAAATCGTGAAGTTAAAAGACTTCCACGGTCCGAGTTAATCTCCAACGGCACACCATGAAGTGATACTATTCGAGAGATATATAAGTCTGCTAGCTGGCTAGCGGTAATACTCTCTCGAACAGGCAGGAAATGAGCTACTTTAGAGAGACGGTCGATAACGACCAAGATAGCATTATTCCCTTTCCTGGACCTGGGAAACCCGATGATGAAGTCCATACCGACTTTATCCCATTTCCATTCAGGAATAGCTAAAGGTTGAAGGGTGCCAGCAGGCCGTTGATGCTCTGCTTTGACTCGACGACAAACGTCGTAGTTAGTAATGAATTGAGCGATTTCTCTCTTCATCCTAGTCCACCAGAATCTCTGACGTAAGTCCTGATACATTTTGGTACTACCGGGATGAATCGTGAGAGGAGATTCATGAGCCTCCTTAAGGATCAAACGTCTTCGGTTTCGTACTTTAGGAACCACTAAACAGTTGCTAAAGAGTACGACTCCTTGATCATCAATTGAGAAACATCCTGCAACTCCTTTCTTGATGTTCCTCTTAATACGGGAAATTCCGGGATCAACCTTCTGTGCTTTGATGACCTGATCCATAAGGGTAGGTTTCGCCACCAAGGTGGAGAGGAATCCTCGAGGAACAATGTGAAGGTTAAGCTTGCGAAATTCCTCGTGGAGAAGTGGTTGACTTTGTTGTAACATTAATTGTTACAATATGACTTACGACTTAGTGCATCAGCCATGACATTGGCCTTTCCAGGAGTGTAAGTGATTCCTAAGTCGTAGTCCGTAAGCAACTCAACCCAACGTCTTTGCCTGAGATTCAAATCCGGTTCAGTGAAGATATACTTCAAACTTTGGTGATCAATGAAAATTTCACAGCGATTACCAAGGAGGTATTGTCGCCATGTTTTGAGTGCATGGACTACAGCTGCAAGCTCTAGATCATGAGTAGGATAGTTATCCTCATGTGGACGCAACTGTCGGGATGCGTATGCAATCACTTGACGATCTTGCATGAGAATGCAACCTAGTCCTTGTCGCGAGGCGTCGCAATAGATTATAAAATCCTTGGAAAAGTTTGGTGGTACCAGTACAGGTGCAGATGTCAGGCGTCTTTTCAGTTCCTGAAAACTGGACTCGCACTGTGGGGTCCACTCAAACTTTTTATCTTTCTTGAGGAGTTCGGTTAGAGGTTTAGCAACCTTGGAGAAGTTCTCGATGAAACGTCGGCAATAGCTCGCTAAGCCAAGAAAACTCCTAACTTGCTTGACCGATTCAGGGGGAGTCCAATCAAGTACGGCTTGAACTCGCTCGGGATTGACAGCAATACCCTTGCCAGAGATCACATGACCTAGATAGGTTACTTCTGGCAACCAGAATTCACATTTAGAGAATTTGGCATAAAGGCGGTGCTCTCGAAGCTTCGTCAATACCAGCCTTAAATGCTCGGCATGATCTTCCTTGTTCTTGGAGAAAATGAGTATATCATCGAGGTATACCACGACGAATTTATCCAAATACTCCATGAATATATAATTCATTAACCGAGAAAAGGTAGCTGGGGCATTGGTTAATCCGAAGGACATAACGGTGTACTCATATTGGCCATAACGAGTAACAAAAGCTATTATAGGAATGTCCCCGTTCTTGATTTTGATTTGGTGGTAGCCCAACCTCAAATCCATCTTAGAGAAGACTGAGGATCCAGCGAGCTGATCATACAGGTCGTTGATCCTGGGAAGCGGATACTTATTCTTTATGGTGACCTGATTGACAGGTCGGTAATCTACAACCATCCGCTCCGTTCCATCCTTCTTCTTGACGAAGAGGACGGGGCAAGCCCAAGGGGAAGAACTAGGACGGATGAGACCCTTTTGCAAGGACTCATCGAGTTGTTTCTTTAGCTCAGCTAATTCTAGTGGTGCCATCTTATAAGGTCTCCTAGAGATTGGGACAGTTC
>LR738715.1:390930998-390941555 GCA_902687465.1 Secale cereale | reverse complement strand
GAGTTCGGTTAGAGGTTTAGCAACCTTGGAGAAGTTCTCGATGAAACGTCGGCAATAGCTCGCTAAGCCAAGAAAACTCCTAACTTGCTTGACCGATTCAGGGGGAGTCCAATCAAGTACGGCTTGAACTCGCTCGGGATTGACAGCAATACCCTTGCCAGAGATCACATGACCTAGATAGGTTACTTCTGGCAACCAGAATTCACATTTAGAGAATTTGGCATAAAGGCGGTGCTCTCGAAGCTTCGTCAATACCAGCCTTAAATGCTCGGCATGATCTTCCTTGTTCTTGGAGAAAATGAGTATATCATCGAGGTATACCACGACGAATTTATCCAAATACTCCATGAATATATAATTCATTAACCGAGAAAAGGTAGCTGGGGCATTGGTTAATCCGAAGGACATAACGGTGTACTCATATTGGCCATAACGAGTAACAAAAGCTATTTTAGGAATGTCCCCGTTCTTGATTTTGATTTGGTGGTAGCCCAACCTCAAATCCATCTTAGAGAAGACTGAGGATCCAGCGAGCTGATCATACAGGTCGTTGATCCTGGGAAGCGGATACTTATTCTTTATGGTGACCTGATTGACAGGTCGGTAATCTACAACCATCCGCTCCGTTCCATCCTTCTTCTTGACGAAGAGGACGGGGCAAGCCCAAGGGGAAGAACTAGGACGGATGAGACCCTTTTGCAAGGACTCATCGAGTTGTTTCTTTAGCTCAGCTAATTCTAGTGGTGCCATCTTATAAGGTCTCCTAGAGATTGGGACAGTTCCAGGGATAAGATCTATCACGAACTCGACATCTCTGTCAGGTGGAACTCCTGGCAGTTCTTCTGGAAAAACATCCGGGAAGTCACGAACTACCGGGATATCTTCGAGTTCTGGTAGAGGGCTGGCATTAAGAGAATAGAGCTGACGTTCAGCCATTCGGGCCAAGACATTGACTATCTTGCCGGATGGATGTGTAAGTTGAGCGGTCCTAGTAAAGCAATCAATCTTGGCATAATGAGTTGTCATCCAATCCATACCCAAGATGATGTTTATGTCCGAGGACTTGAGAGCGATTAAAGAAGCAAGGAAAACAAGCCTATCGACAAGGATTTCATTTCCATGGCTTACCCTAGAGGTTTGCCACTTTGAACCAGGAGTTTGAATAACCATGGAAGTAGGCATGTCACAAAAAGTCATGTTGTGCAATCGAGCATAGCTCTCAGATATGAACGAATGGGACGCTCCAGTATCGAAAAGAACAGATGCCGGATGGCAATTTACTAGAAGCGTACCAAGGACGACGTTAGGATCCTCATAAGCTTCTTCGGCAGAAACATAGTTGACATGACCACGTGCAGTGGGGATTGGCTTGGCATAGTTCACCTTTCCGGTTGGCTTACCACGGCCAACGGGTTTTCCTGGCTGATTCTGGGGACAATCACGCATGTAGTGTCCCGGTTCTCCACACTTGAAACAAGTCACAGTGGTGGTGCGTGGAGCAAAGTTGGAAGGTGGTCCTCCATAGGTCTTAGCAGATGCAAACTGTTGAGTTGGGCGAGGCGCCTCATAGGATGGCCTCGGTGTATATTTGGGTGGCAGAGCAGTGTTAGGAATCCACACACGGCGCTTGTGAGAGCCAGAGCCGGATGAGGAACCAAAGTCTCGAGTATGCTTGCTGGTGGCCTCGAAGTCGGTCTGGCCTGTTTCAGCACTGATAGCCTTGTTTACCAACTTCTGGAAGGAAGTGCACTCGTGCAGACATAGATCTCGACGGAGTTCAGGGCTGAGTCCCTTGCGGAACCTCGCCTGCTTCTTGGCATCGGTGGATACTTCCTCAGGTGCATAGCGTGCCAGATTACCAAACTCACGACTATAGCCATCCACAGCTAAACGGCCCTGGGTGAAATTGCAGAATTCCTCCCGCTTGCGATCCATGAGACCTTCCGGAATGTGATGTTCACGGAATGCCTCACTGAACTCAACCCAGGTAGTGACTTGGCCAGCAGGACGCATAGCTTCAAAGTTTTCCCACCAAAGACTGGCAGGGCCCTCAAGATGGTAGGCGGCGTAGATAACCTTGTCAGCTTCGGCCACACGGGCAGAGTGTAGCTTGTGGGTAATACTACATAGCCAGTCATCAGCATCCAGAGGTTCGGTGGAGTGATGGAACTTTGGTGGACACATCTTGATAAAATCGTGGATTGACACCACGTCATTCCTCTGACGGAACCCAGTGTTCTGCTCTATGCGTTCCAGCAGACGGTTGGTCTCTCTCTTGTTCCGTTCTGCTTCAAGCATAACTTCCGCCAAAGAGGGTGGCTGGGGCAGATTTCCATCTCTAGCCCCACTAGCCTCACCCTGCTCCTGAGCAGCAGGAGTGTTGCGAGTGTTGACCATCCTAGGAAAACAAAACAATGGTTTAGACAAGGATGGCAAAAATTTGACATAGAAGTGCAGAATGTAATGGATGACACAGAATGCAGAGATGTTCATCCGTACGACATGGTAATATAGGAACTGCTATATATACACCAGTGGTCATACACACCATACAAAGTTTAGTACAAGCCAAGGCTAAAGTACAACTGCGGTGAAAGACGATACATCCCATCAGAGGCATTCCAAGCTCCTATACATTATTTAACTACACCTCCGGAACTCAGTACACACTAAGTCATATTCCACAAGACACGCAGGACTGTGGAAATACAACTACTACAATACTACTACAACCACGGACTAGCTTAGACATTCGCGTAGTAATCCTCATAAAGATTACCACCGTAGCCTGGAAGTGGTACAGACGGATCTTGGAACTCGTGAGCACTCGAAGGCTGTGGACCATAGGGGCTTGGGTGTGGTCTCGGTCCCGATGCTGGTGGTAACCGACGCCCACGTGGAGGTGTAATACCCCCAACGTCACGCCAATCCATGCGATCAGGCAGACGAGTCCGCACAGGATACAAATCCCGCATGTCCAGATATCCGGCGTGCATAGCAGGTGCAAGCCGTGTCAAAGTAGTCCAATGAGCGGCTCGAGTGTTATACAGCTCCATTCGGAGGGCACGGACCTCACGGTCCCTATCCTCCAACATCTGAACAGTGGTCTGAAGCAGTGGCTCTTCATGAGCAGCATCAGTATACAGACCAGTGTACTAGCCTTCCTCTCCGGGGAGTGAGGCTGGCATGTAACAGAACTCAGTGTTCAGCAACAGGGCATGCCTAGGACGGAGAATGGTCATCATCGAATAAGCGATATCCTGCACTGCCATCTCGATGGTAATCCCGAGTCCATAAGACCAATGGATGGGATCGTTAACTCCAGGATATGAGGGGTATATCCGGACTATGCAGAAATACTGACTCTGATTAAAATCCCGATACTGTTCCTCCACGGTGTATTCAGGATACCAGCGATAACCGGTCTCAGTCATCACACGGACTAGCATGGCCGTGTGACCGGGCACATTAATGCACCGAGTCAAACGAACCACTTGGTGAGGGATGCGGCCAGACATCTGAAACACGAAATAATGCAAAGGCATTAGTGTTTCTGGAAGAAATCGGGCAGCATAACAACTGTAAATGCTCAAACAAAGATTTGAGACATCATACAAATGATAGCATAGCCACTCAACAATTCCATATCAAGGTTCCGGTTCAACAATCATCATACTAAAAGTATAGAAACTGAACTGAGGCTTGAAACCAACAATCCTAAAAGTCTACGGATTAGTAACACGTGAACCTAGTAAGGATAAGAGGCCTAGTCCTAAATCCCCGTAGAAAGAATAGACAGACTCAGATCAGAAGGGCATAAGGTAAAGGAGTAAAAAGAGCCTTACGTTCCCTTCCACAATCAATTCCCCTACATATAACTAAGAATTTTTCTAGACTCAACATCGACCAGTTTGGCTTGAGAAACCTACGGGCAGTCCAGCTCTGATGCCAACGCTGTCAGGACCCCGATCCTAAGTCACACCGATATAGCTGTAACATGTCATATCACTTTGCAGCCTCACGCACGGTAACCCCACGGGTGCCACCTTACCTGGCCCGGGACCGTTTGCGCATTTTGGCACACGTATATGACAGTGTCGCTAGCATCCATATGACAGAGAACCCGGGCCGACATGGCTAGTTATAAACCAAAAGTGGCACTAAATTACAGAGACAGGCATCCATGACCCAGCAACGAACGTGTCGGTCATCAACGTATGAACCCAAGTCGTAGCAACCTACATGGACTTAAAGGAACAACGCGTGACATTTCCCCTAAGGGACAGACACAGGAACGAAGAAGGACACATGCCGGCCAGCTTACGTTTTCCGAGCAGTAGCAAGCTACCAAGGCTCATTGGAGACACTAGGAGGCATTTCCCTGTAAGATAGGCTACCAAAGGAAAACAACTAGGTGTCGGATCCCACACATACCAAGCATTTCAATCATACACGCAATATGCTCAATATGTGCAAATACAACATTGCATCACAACAGAACTCTATGACTCAAAGTACTTTATTTAAAAGGCTCCAAGAGCCATACATAACATATCCATACAGGTAGGGGTCACATGACCCAACACTCAAGTCATACAGTCATACAAGCACAAGCGGAAGCTACATGTGTGAGTACAGACAACTTAGAAAAATAAAACAGGCTTGGTGTAGCCTGACTATCTACAAGGCCCTTCACAAGCTCCAGATCTCCGTCTGGGTGTCAAGCTACTCGTCGACGTCAACGTCTATGTAGAACCCATCAGCAGGGGCAGGGTTCTCCTCTGCAACAGTTATTAAGCAAACATGAGTACAAAGGTACTCAGCAAGTCTTACCACAGAACCTATCATACATGCAACATTATCAAAGGGGGATAGTGGAGTTTATAGCAGAATGCCAGCTTTGACCTTGGCTAACCTATACTACAACTCTCAACAGATTGCAAGATGTTATCACGAACACGAGTCCTCTACTCACCACGTCAATACACTACCGAGGATCCTCTTCCGTCATCCTACGGAAGGGCCATCCACGGCACTGACGGTTATCTTGAGGCTTTTAGTAGTATCCATCAACTTGTCTATGAACTGTAAGAGTAACCAAGTAGTTCGTACCGCGAACAACGGCTATTCGAATAGTTTGATAACCCTGCAGGGGTGTACCTCTTCACACACGCTTCCACCACTTATCGCCGTTTACTCGGCGTGTACTCGGCAACCTTCAAGCGGAAGCCCAGCGAGGGTGTCGGCCACGACCTGACTAACTACTCAAGTCTCTCGTCCAGGTTTATCGCCTATTTGGGTTAATGATTGCTTGCCTGACAAGGTAGTTGTCGGGTACTGCTCTTCAACTGGATACGCAGCAGTATCCTCGGGAGCAGGACCTAACACAGGGAATGCCGACGATACAATCATTAACAAACAAATGCAACAATATGATGCATGCTCATGACATGGCAAGATGCATGTGTGTTGGCTAATGCAACTATAACCAGAAGGGTTTGAGCTTATTTGAATCAAAGATTCAAATTGGAGTTCAAACTATTATTTAAATAAGTGCATTATCATGTTTTTGATGTATACAGCAAGTTAACTTGTTCAAACATGCATGAAACCAGTGCCATTGGAAAGATTGGATTTTTCTGATCATTTTTCATATATAAATCTTTTCCATCTGAGCTATGGTTGATTTTATATGATTTTTAGAAGTTTTGGGTATTTTACTGGAATTTCCTGAATTATTTTTAATCTAAAAATCCCAGAAAAACCTTTACTGCGTCAGCATGACATCATGCTGACGTCAGCCAGTCAACAGGGCTAGTCCAAGTCAAACCTGACTGGTGGGTCCCTCATGTCAGTGTCTCAGGAGCTAATTCTGGTCATTACCAGGGTTGACTGGGTTTGACTAACAAAGGGGGCCCACTGTCAGTGAGTGTGGTGATTAAACTAATTACTGTTAGCTCCTAAACAACAGGCCACGTCAGCCCGCCGGAGTTTGGCCGGCGGCGACCATTTCGCACGGCGGTGACTCGTCGGAATCCTTATTCCGGCAGCCATTTGCCGCGCGGATGGGCTCGGTGTGCTCCTGGTGATGCACCGCATCCAACGGTGCCACTGGTTGGACGAGAGGTCGCCGGAGTCGACGGCGACGAGCTCGTCCGCGGCGGTGCTCGCACGGAGTTGGTCGGAATGGGGTTGTAGTGCACGGTAGGAGGAGCTAAGGTTCGCTTTAGCTTGCTGGTGACCTACTGAAGCCTATGGCCACGGCGGTGAGTTGGCCGGCGGCGGTGATCGTCGGTGCCGAAGGTTGAAGACGACGGCGAGGAGGACGTTGCGGGGCTCCTGGCGTCGTGTGCGTCGGTGGGGAGCTTCGGGGCGATGCGGCGGAGCTAGTGGTGCTTCGGGGAGGCGAGGGAGTGGCGTAGAGCGCGGTGTCAGCGGTCGTCGGCGATGAGCTCGCTCGGGGGAGCTCGGCGGAGGGGAGAGAGAAGGGGGAGAGACATGGGGGAGAGGGGAAACGGTCGAGGGGGCTTCGTGGTGTCGTTCTAGTCCATCCAGGGGGTCGAGGGACCAGCCAGGCAGGCAGGAGGTGGCCGGCGCATCGGCGGCGCTCGCCACCGAGCTGCTTCGTGCGCTGGCGCGGCGAAGAACACGGGGATGCCCCTGGTGGGCTGGGCCGGCTGGGCCAGCAGGTAAGTGGGCTCAGGTAAGCGTTTCTTCCTACTTTTCTTTATGTTTCATTTCTTTTGCAGCTTTGTTCAATTAATAAAAATGCCTAAACATTTTTATAACTCATGCACTTGTCATACCTACTGTATATAATATGAACAGTAGGAAACATTATAGTTCATGATTATTTGAGCATTTAAAATATTTTATAGCATTTAAATGCCCAGATTCAAATACCATATGATTTAATCCAGAGCCCTTGATTGTCCTAGAAAATTGTGCACCATTTTTGGCAGAGGTTTAAGACTAAGGCAGAAATGATGAACATTTTTGAAGGGCATTTTGGGTACATTGGAAAATATTTTAGCAAACCCTAGTTGTTAGGAGAGGGGTGCTGGGGTTTCTGTTAATCCCATTTCAAGTTTCTTTGAAAGTAAACATGATGCACACTCTAGTTAGGTCCTAATGCAAGTGTTAGCTAGGGATGTGACACCAAAGGTGGCACGTTCCCTACCGAAACCATCACTCTTCTGTGAGAAGCTCTGGTTTGTGAGGAGCTTATATCCAAACCTGCACTAAATGGGACAAAAAAATTACCAAGGAATGTTAATGCCGCTCCATGATAGCGTGCCATGTTTCACGAATTTCAGACGAGTTTTGTATTTACTAGAATTTAGAAACCACGCATCTCAATGTTTTACCGGCAATCAACAGTGCCGTTGTGTTTGAATTTCCTTCCCATTTCCTGCATGGGACATAGAAATTCGCCCAAGGACACACATGTGATTTTTCAACCAACTGTGGTGCATTGGAGCATGTGCTTGTAGTTCAAATTTTAATTATGCACATAAAATGCCTAGAAAACCCAATTAACGTATAAAAAGGCCAAACGAACCATGAAAATTTCCAAAATTAAACACAACACTCCTGTTATTCTATGTTGAGACTAGAATTTTTTTGAAAGAAATAAGAGGCAACGGATATCGTTCTGTCCCCAAAGGTGGCACGTTCCGTACCGAAACCATCATGCTTGTTGTGAGAACTCTCGTCTGTGAGAAGCTTATACCCAAACCTGCCCCAAATAGGACAAAAAATTTACCACAACATGTTGATGCCGCTCCATGATAGCATGCCAAGTTCCATGAATTTCAGACGAGTTTTCGATTTACAAGATTTTAAAACCAGGCATCTTAACATTTTGCCGACAATCAACAGTGCCCTGGTGTTTGAATTTCATTCCCATTTCTTGCATGGGACCTAGAAATTCATCCAAGGACACACATGTGATTTTTCAGCCAACTTTGGTGCACTGGAGCATGGGCTTGTAGTTCAAATTGGAATTATGCACATAAAATACCTAGAAAACCCAATTAACGTATAAAAAGGCCAATCAAACCACGAAAAATTCCAAAATTAAACACAGCACACGTGTTATTCTATGTTGACACTAGAAATTCTTTGAAAACAGTAAGAGGAAACGGATATCATTCCGTCCCCAAAGGTGGCATGTTCCCTACCGAGACCATCACACTTGTTGTGAGAAGCTCTTGTTTGTGAGAAGCATATACCCAAACCTGCCCAAGATGGGACAAAAAATCTAACACAACATGTTGATGCCGCTTCATGATAGCATGCCAAGTTCCATGAATTTCAGACGAGTTTTGGATTTACTAGAATTAAAAAACCAGGCATCTCAACGTTTTGCAGGCAATCATAAATGCCCTGGTGTTTGAATTTCATTCCCATTTCTTTCATGGGACCTAGAAATTCACCCAAGGACACACACATGATTTTTCATCCAACTTTGTTGAAGTAGAGCATGTGCTTGTAGTTCAATTTTGAATTATGCACATAAAATGCATAGAAAACCACATTAACGTATAAAGAAGGCCAAACGAACCACGAAAAATTCCAAATTAAACACAACACTCCTGTTGTTCTATGTTGACACTAGATTCTTTTTGAAAGCAATAAGAGGCAGCGGATATCGTTTCATCTCCAAAGGTGGCACGTTCCCTACCGAAACAATAACGCTTGTTGTGAGAAGCTTATACCCAAACCTGCCCCAAATGGGACAAAAAATTTACCACAACATGTTGATGCCGCTCCATGATAGCATGCCAAGTTCCGTGAATTTCAGACGAGTTTTCGATTTACAAGATTTTAAAACCAGGCATCTCAACATTTTGCCGGCAATCAACAGTGCACTGGTGTTTGGATTTCATTCCCATTTCTTGCATGGGACCTAGAAATTCATCCAAGGACACACATGTGATTTTTCAGCCAACTTTGGTGCACTGGAGCATGGGCTTGTAGTTCAAATTGGAATTATGCACATAAAATACCTAGAAAACCAAATTAACGTATAAAAAGGAAAATCAAACCACGAAAAAAATCCAAAATTTAACACAACACACGTGTTATTCTATGTTGACACTAGAAATTCTTTGAAAACAATAAGAGGAAACGGATATCATTGCGTCCCCAAAGGTGGCATGTTCCCTACCGAGACCATCACACTTGTTGTGAGAAGCTCTTGTTTGTGAGAAGCTTATACCCAAACTTGCCCCAGATGGGACAAAAAATCTAACACAACATGTTGATGCCGCTTCATGATAGCATGCCAAGTTCCATGAATTTCAGACGAGTTTTGGATTTACTAGAATTAAAAAACCAGGCATCTCAACATTTTGTAGGCAATCAACAGTGCCCTGGTGTTTGGATTTCATTCCCATTACTTTCATGGGACCTAGAAATTCACCCAAGGACACACACATGATTTTTCATCCAACTTTGTTGCACTAGAGCATGTGCTTGTAGTTCAATTTTGAATTATGCACATAAAATGCCTAGAAAACCAGATTAACGTATAAAGAAGGCCAAACGAACCACGAAAAATTCCAAATTAAACACAACACTCTTGTTGTTCTATGTTGACACTAGATTTTTTTTGAAAGCAATAAGAGGCAACGGATATCGTTTCGTCTCCAAAGGTGGCACGTTCCCTACCGAAACAATCACGCTTGTTGTGAGAAGCTTATACCTAAACCTGCCCCAAATGGGACAAAAAAATTACCACGACCGTCGGGGAACGAATCCGCGAGCACCTATGGGACCGGCGGACTGAGCCCCTTTTGGTTCGGCGGGGGCGAAGATCGCACGAAGAGCGGATCGAGGCGAAACACACGAGCAGTTTACCCAGGTTCGGGCCGCACGGATGCGTAAAACCCTACTCCTGCTTTGTCGTTTGTATTGAGTTCTTGCTCGGGAGCGCTGAGTGCTACAGTACACACCGGCAGCTAACGAGACCGAGCATGAGTGTTCTCCTCCCCTTCTACGTTGCGCATGGGCCTCCTTTTATATGCTCAAGGGGTTACCGACAGGTGGCAACGTAGACAAGGGTAAAAATGGAAAGGTGTTACGGTTGGTACAACTACCTATTATAGTGTATCATACCTAACTCTGACGGTAGGGGACAAGGGCATTAAATGCCCATCTGCGTCGCCCAAATAGTGCAAAAGGGACCGTCAGGAGCGCCACCGCTCGCCACGATGGCAATCTTGTCAGCACCGCTTGCCACCGCGCACCGCTGGCTGCACAGCCTCCCGCCACGTACGCCTGGAAAGATCATAGAGCGACACGTTGGTGGATGTGCTGGAGCGCGGGTACAGAGTGGTAGCTAGCCGCGGCAAGCGCCTTGCTGCGGTCGTTGTCTTGTCGCGTCCGGGAGCTCGTCGCTCGCCGGGCCTTGCCGGGACGCGTGGCGCGTCGCGGCAAGTTCCTTGAGATGCCTTGGTTGGCCTTCCCGGCAAGCTCCTCTTGCCGGGGTCTTGTCTCCTTGGCTTGAATACTTTGTTCTTGAATGGCTCCAAAGGAACCACGGAGGACCTT
>LR738715.1:390814845-390930988 GCA_902687465.1 Secale cereale | reverse complement strand
AATAGTGCAAAAGGGACCGTCAGGAGCGCCACCGCTCGCCACGATGGCAATCTTGTCAGCACCGCTTGCCACCGCGCACCGCTGGCTGCACAGCCTCCCGCCACGTACGCCTGGAAAGATCATAGAGCGACACGTTGGTGGATGTGCTGGAGCGCGGGTACAGAGTGGTAGCTAGCCGCGGCAAGCGCCTTCCTGCGGTCGTTGTCTTGTCGCGTCCGGGAGCTCGTCGCTCGCCGGGCCTTGCCGGGACGCGTGGCGCGTCGCGGCAAGTTCCTTGAGATGCCTTGGTTGGCCTTCCCGGCAAGCTCCTCTTGCCGGGGTCTTGTCTCCTTGGCTTGAATACTTTGTTCTTGAATGGCTCCAAAGGAACCACGGAGGACCTTGGCGGTCACCCGGCAAGCCTTGCCGCGGGATGCTACGACTGCTCGTGCACAAGTTCGGGATACTAGGGTACCCCTACTCTAGTACACCGACAGGAGCCCCCGGGCCTGGGCCATACACGGTGCCGAGCGCTATTGGGCCAGGACCAAAACAGGGCACGGGCACGCGCGGCCTGGGTTACGCCGTATCTCTCTCCGTATCCACCGCGCCCTCCCCGAACGACACGCGTTGAATGCAGCGTCGTGGGAGAGATCGTGAGTGGTTTCTTTATTCGGAAAGACCGAACGTCCGCCCCCTCCCTCCTTATAAGCAGGGGAAACAGGGGCAGTTTGCCCACTCGCCGGTTGCTATTCCAATCTCGAAAACCTCCGCCGCTCCCTCTTCTTCCCAAAGCTGAAAGAGAGCAGCGCCCTGCCTCCCATCGCCACCAGCACCACCGACGCCGTCGACCTCCCCCACCACTTTCGCCATGGCTCAGCGGCTCGTGGCCTGCGAAAGGAGCGGGCAATCTTCCCCCCCAAACTTGCCGCGAAGGAGTTGAGGGAGTATTACTACCTCTTCTGGTCGACGAAGACGCGGGCACATCCGCGCACGAAGGTACTTCCAGCCGTCGCTTCGAGAATGGCTCCAAATGGATATCCCTTCTTCGCCTTGTTCTTCTACTGCGGGCTCTGCCTGCCTTTCTCTGAGTTTTTCTGTGATCTTATGAACACCTACGGGTTCCGCCTCCTTGACTTCACCCCCAATGTTGTTCTGACCATGGCAGTTTTCGCACATCTCTGCAAAAACTTTGTTGGAGTCTATCCAAACGTAGCTCTTTTTCGCCACTTCTTTATGCCCCGAGTTGAGAGAGGAGAGCCTTTATCCGGCGGAATCGCCTGGATCTCGAGAGCCGGCAAAAAGGAAGCTTATCTAGAGGGAGAGTTCCGCGGCAAGTGGGAGGAATGGAGAGCAGACTGGTGCTGGATTGTCGAGGAGAACCCGCAGCCGTTTACCGCCCAGCGCCAAACCCCAGTAGCGCGCGGCAGCGATTGGAGCAACGTGGCCCCGGAAGACGACAGGCTGAAGATTGCCATCACCCGGATCCAACGCCTTAGGCTTGCCGAGCTCACTGTAGGTGCGGTTGGCGCAGATTTTCTTCGTCGCCGCATCGCCCCCTGCAGGAGAGGAGGAGACCCGCCTGGGACTTCTAGAATGCGGCGGACATCATGAGGCTGCGCCCGGGCCTCAACTTCAACTTCACTGTTATGGAACTTGGCAAAATCCTCCGGGAGCTGTTCAAGTACGACCCTCAACATCCCGAAGTGTTTAGGTTGCCGAAGGACGTCGTTCCGCTGTGCCACAACTCCTCGCTCAGCCGCATCCCTGCAATGATGCTGCTGTGCGACTCGCATGGAATTGCCCCAACTTGGCAAGAGCCTGCAGACGACGTCGTGCAGGAGTTCTTTGACGGCTTGATAGAAGTGCCGGTCCGCTCCGACGAATAGAAAGGCCTCACCCGCGCCACCACCGATGCGGAGATGAAACGCATCGCCACTAGGCTGGAAGAGGCGGCGACAGCCGCAGCCGCGGGTGAGTTTGGATTCACCGTGGAGGAGGCAGAGGCAGCAGAGTCGGCAAGCCGTGCCGAGCGAGAGGAGCTTGCCGGCGAGGAAGAGCTTGCCGGGCATGATGTCAGGTCGAGCGAGCCCGCCGAGGGTACGAGCGGCTCGTTGGAGATCAACTCCTCTTCCACCTCATCTTCAGACAGCTCATCGCAAGTAGAGCCCCCAGCTCCACCAAGAAGGCGTCTCCGCAAGGCCGGGGACATAGCGGAGTGGCAGGCGAGTCGACAGTTGCTGCGCCGCGTGACACGCTCCACCGCGGCAAGCACTGTTGCCGCGGGAGCAACTCACGCTGCTGCGGCAACTGGAGCGGGGTCCACCCGGACCACCGCTTCTGCTCCTGCCGCTTCTCACGCCGCGGCGGCAGCCGGAGCGGGGTCGTCTCGGACCACCGCCACTGCTCCCGCCAAGCGGCCAAGGGAACCTATTCCTCCGCCTCCTCGCGCCGGAGGTGAGCCAGACTTTGACTTCTCCGCGTTCAGCTCCGACGAGGAAGAAGAAGAGTAAGATTCTTTTGTTGTACTTGTAGTTCTTCAATTCTTGTTGTTTTGTCTTGTATCTCATTTGCTTTACTCCGAACTTATTCCTTTTTAGGACTCTAGCTCAGAGAGCGGCAAAGAGAGCCAAGGTCCCGGCGTGTCCAAAGGGGGTGATTATCGTCGAGGACGAACCCACCGCGACAGCAGAGGGTGCGTCCGAGACTACCTTGCCGGACCCGGCAACTATTCTCCGGAGCAGCCCCCAGCGTAAGTATATGGTTCGCTTTCCGCTGTTAGGCGTGCATGGAGGCTCTTTCTTTGCTGACATCTGATCGTTGGTTTGTAGGAGCAGAGCAGCCCCACCAGGAGCGCCCGGAGGCCGCCCCCGACATGCCATCTGCTTCGACTACGCCGCCAAGGGAGAGTTCTCCGACAAGGGACCCTGTCGATGAGCTGGCTCGCACAGGAGGGATGCCGGCCAGTGTTGCGGCGGCAAGCGGCAGCACCAGCGGCCCCCCGGCGGCAGAGACTACAACTGCAGAACTCGATACAGGTAATCCTCTCGCTTCAAAACTTCCCTTGGGCTCTTCTTCTTTTGATCTTCTTTTTGGATATTTGCTTGACGTTTCTCCCTTTTCCGGCCGTCAGACCCATCTGCTGTGGAGCCGATGGAGACCGAGGTTGCTGGCGAGGAGAAAACCACTGAGGCCGCCGTCGATGATGTCGACGACCCCGGTGTCTACTTGATTCCCGCGGGCGGTGATACCGACGACGCGCCGCCACCGAAGAAGCAGCCAGCGCTGATGATCCCGCCCGCAAAGAGGCCACCAAAACTGCCGCCCCAGAAACTGGCGAGGGGTCCGGCGATCGCACTGACGGCCCTGAGGCCGCAGCAGCGCCAGGCGCTACGCCGACCGTCGATCCTCCCGCCGCTGCCGCAGCGTCAGGCTCTGAAGAGCCCCAGCCAGGCGTCTACTTGAAGGCCGGCGAAAACGTCTTCATCAACCTCCCCTGGGCGTCAAGCTCCAGGGCGCCGGTCGAAGGAGAGAGCTTCGATGGAGAGGTGCTCACCTCCGCTAGGCTGACGCTGGTTGATGCGCCGAGCAGCAGCGGCGAGCCTGAGGAGGAGCGGCTGCTGTGGAAGCTGGTGTCGCTCTACCGTGCTCGGCAGGCCAAGCTGGAATCCCGAGTGGCGCTTGTCGCGAAGGCGGGAGCGGACATAGAGAAGCGCGCGGAGGAGCTCCGGGGTCTTAACCAGGAAGCTCTCCAGTCCCTGGCAAAGGAGCGGGCGCAACTCACCGAGGAGAAGAAGGACTTCCTCCTCGAGAAGGCTGAAGTCGAAGAACAACAACGTCTTGCCGCTGAGAAGCTGTCTGCGCAGGAGGGTGAGCTGGCGCAGTGGAAGGATAACCTTGACAGCCACGAGGAGCAGCTTACTGCGCGCGAGCAAACATTCGGCGGAGCCCTCAAGCAAGGAAAGGATGCTGCCGCAGCTGCCGAGGCCGCCAAGAAGGAGCTGGAGATGAAGGTGGCGCGACTGGAGGCCGATCTCAAGGCGAGCGGTGAAGAGCTTGCCGCGCTCAAGCGTGAGCGGGAGAAGGACGCCTACACCTTGTCAGAGCTGCAGGTCCGTCTCTCCGAGAAGGGCAAGGAACTTGGCACCGCTAAGGACTCCAATGCAGATCTTGAGTTGAAGCTGACTACTTTGACCAAGACGCTGGACGGCGCCAGGGAGCAGGAGGTGGCTTTGAAGGAGGAGATCAAGGCCGATAAGGCGCTGGTGGCGAGTGCTGCTGCCGCCCAGAATGCTTTTAGGGAGAATGTGGAGCACTGGACGGAGGGTCTCGTGGATGCTGCCGCAGACATTGATAGGGAGCTGGCGCACCTGGGGATGGAGGATCTCGGGTATCCCTCCGATGAGAACCTCCAACCCAGCGCCAAGCTCACCTTGTACTTCAAAGGCGTGGCGACGGCCCTCCAGCGACTCCGGGAGAAGATTCCAAAGCAGCTGGCCAACGAGTCGCGCAAGATCTGCGCGGGAGCTCTCCAAAAGGTGTTGGTGAAGGTGGCCTTCCGCAACCCGGGCCTCAACCTCACCAACGTCCTCAAGACCATGCCGCCGGATGCTGATCTAGGAGCGCTCAAGACCCTTGTCGCACCCATTGTGGACAAGGTGAGCGGGATCAAGAGGATTGAGGGCGATCGCGTAGACTAGGCCGCCCGTTTTCTTCTTTTCTTGTCGCTGCTGGTCATGTTATGAGAACAATCTGTTAGAGCCGCGACAAGCTACCTTGTAATATAACTCTATTTTGGGTAATGATTGCAATGTTATTTCCTTTACTTGATTCCTTCCTTTGTATGTTTTTGCCCTACGCTTTTAGCAAACTTGCTGGCGCAGGCACCTTAGCCGCGAGCGCTGAGTGCGGGACGTCAGCAGCCTGCTGGCGGTGCCGTTACCGACAAGAAACCTTGTCGCAACTAGTCGCAGCACACTTAAGTTGTTGAGCGGACTCGAAACAAAGTAAGGGCGCAACTAGCCACGAGTTGGTTCCTCCGCGCACAGGTTTTCCATACGAAGCACGGTCGTTCAAGGAAGATAACTTAAAAATTTAAAAAATCTGATTGCTCAAACTTTGGTAACTTAGCTTTTCTGTTGTTTGCTTCCCGGTAAGGCGAAACTTTCTTGAACGACGCCTGGTCCATACCATTATCTTCTCCTTTCCCCCCCCGGCAAACTTGTGGGCGAGGGAACCTTCCTTTCCTTGAGAAAAAGAAAGAAGAGAAAATAAAGATATGGAGCCTTACGGCTTGTTATTGCTTACCGGGGGTAGGTGCTGCACAAAGTGTCAGATAACACATGCAAAAAATATAAAGCATGAAATTGTCAAGATGTGCGGAACACATGAGCTTTACTTATGCACGGGGTCTGCGCCTGGCTTTGTACAAAAGGTGGTTGCCCGAACAGGTTCCGACAACCGCGCCTTACGGGTAAAACTTACGAAGATGCTCAATGTTCCAGGAGTTGCTCAGCGGAATGCCATCTTCGGTCTCAAGGCGGACAGCGCCAGGCCTAGTGACTCGTTTCACCCGGTAAGGGCCTTCCCACTTCGGCGTCAACTTGTTGGAATTCTTGGCGGACTGAACGCGCCGAAGAACAAGGTCGCCTTCCTCGAGACTTCTGGCGTTAACTTTGCGGCTATGGTAGCGGCGCAAAGCTTGCTGGTAGCGAGCAGCTCGTACAGCAGCCTGAAGACGGTCTTCCTCAAGGAGCAGCGCGTCATCTTGTCGCAGCTACTCTTGCTCAAGCTCATCATAAGCGAGCACTCGAGGTGACCCGTATACGAGTTCCGTGGGGAGAACTGCCTCTGCTCCATAGACTAGAGCGAAAGGTGTCTTGCTAGTGGCTCGATTTGGCGTCGTCCTGATTTGCCAAAGAACCACCGGCAGCTCCTCAATCCAGTTTCTTCCGCACTTGCGCAGCCTGTCGAAAGTCCTGGTCTTGAGCCCACGCAGCACTTCAGCATTTGCTCTCTCCTCTTGGCCGTTGCTTCTCGGGTGAGCAACAGAAGCGCAGCAGACCTTGGCGCCAAGATCCTGGACGTACTGCATGAAGGTGCGGCTCGTGAATTGCGTACCGTTGTCGGTGATGATCCTATTAGGGATCCCGAAGCGGCAAACAATCGACCTGAAGAACTTGACTGCTGACTGTGATGTCACCTTCCTCACTGCTTCCACTTCCGGCCACTTTGTGAACTTGTCGATTGCAACGTACAAGTATTCAAAGCCCCCGACTGCTCGGCGAAAGGGGCCGAGGATGTCGAGCCCCCAGACCGAAAATGGCCAGGATAAAGGGATCGTCTGGAGAGCTTGAGCTGGCTGGTGTATCTGCTTGGAATGGAACTGGCACGCTTCACACTTGGTTACTTGTGCAGTTGCATCCTGGAGGGCTGTGGGCCAAAAGAAACCTTGCCTGAATGCTTTGCCGGCAAGTGCTCTTGCGCCAATGTGGTGACCACATATGCCTCCATGTATCTCTGCCAACAGCTTTTGTCCGCCTTCCCTGTGAATACACTTCAATTTCACACCGTTGAGTCTTCTTCTCTACAGTGTGTTGTCGACAAACTGGTACATACTTGACTGCCGGGCTACTCTTTCTGCTTCTTCTTGCTCTTCGGGAAGTTATCCTGTCTGAAGGAAACTGACAATCTGCTGTGCCCATGCTGGAGCTTGTGGCTCGACAACAAGGACTAAAGGCACATCTGCTGCTACGGGAACATCCGCTTCTACGGCGAGAACCTGTGGCTCAGCCGGAGCTTGACGTTCCCCGGCAAGCTTGCCGGAGCAAAACTTGTCGGGAGCCTCTGCTTCAATGGAACAAAACCTAGGGCTTGCCGGAGCAGACTGCTCCTCAGCACTCTTGGTTTTAATCTTGGGGACCTTCTTGGTGGCGGCTTCGGGAAGCTCTGCCGGAAAATAGTCACCAGAAATCAACTTCCTCTTCTTGCTCTGTCCAGTTGATGGCGTTACACACGGTTGAGTCAGCTTGAGCACAAATATCCCTGGTTCCACAGGTAACTTAAGTGCGGTGCACTTCGACAGGCCATCGGCAATGTCGTTCTGAGCTCTTGGAACATGCTCCATCTGTAGGCCATCAAAGTGCTCTTCTAGCTTTCTCACTTCATCAACGTAGGCTTCCATCAACGGACTCTGATAACTCTTGTTCACTTGGCGGACGACAAGCTACGAGTCACCCCTGACAATGAGCTTCTTGATCCCAAGGTCTGCCGCGATCCTGAGACCGGCAAGCAAACCTTCATACTCCGCGGTGTTGTTTGTTGCTTGCTCCTTGGGAAAGTGCATCTGGACTACGTACTTGAGGTGCTCTCCGGTGGGTGCAACAAGCAGCACGCCAGCACCGGCGCCTTGCAGCGAGAAGGCACCATCAAAGTACATCAGCCACTCTTTTCTTGCTTCCTTGACGGGGATGCTCGTTTCTGGAATTTCTTCATCTGGTGTTGGCGTCCACTCTGCTATGAATTCTGTCAATGCTCTGCTTTGGATAGTTGAAGTGCTCTCAAACTTGAGGCCAAAGCTTGACAGTTCCAGTGCACACTCAACAATCCTGCCTGTTGCTTCTGGATTTTGCAGTATTCTCTTCAGCAGAAAACGAGTGACAACTGTGATCTCATGTGCTTGGAAGTAATGGCGCAGCTTTCTCGAGGCCATGAGAAGGCCGAAAAGCAATTTCTGCACACCAGAGTACCTTGACCTAGCCCCCTGCAGAAGGGAACTGACAAAGTAAACTGGGCGCTGCACCATTCTCTTTTGTATCTCCTCGCGCGCCTACGCAGATCCATCTTTGTCAGGACCAGAGCTTGTCGGGGAAGCCCTCTGCTTGTCGCTGGATGCACCTGCTGTGGTTGCTGGCTCATCATCTGCCTCCCTCTCCGCTACTAACGCAGCACTAACCACTTGATTGGCTGCCGCTATATAAAGCAGCAACTTCTCTTGTGGCTTAGGTGCGACAAGTGTTGGAGTGGAGGACAGGTATCTCTTCAAGTCTTGCAGCGCAGCCTCCGCTTCCGGAGTCCATTTCATTGGACCTGCCTTTTTCAATATTTTGAAAAACGGCATGGCACGCTCAGCAGACTTAGAGATAAACCTGCTGAGAGCAGCCACACAACCGGCAAGTCTTCGTATATCCCTGACGCGCTTTGGTGCTTCAATCTGTTCAATGGCCTTGATCATGTTGGGATTGGCTTCAATTGCCCGCTGAGACACGAAGAACCCGAGAAGCTTGCCGGAAGGGATTGCAAACACACAGTTCTCGGGGTTGAGCTTGAGGCTGATCTTGCGCAGATTTGCAAAGGTCTCGTCTAAATCTTGAATCAGAGTTGCCTTGTCCTTGCTCTTGACCACTATGTCATCCATGTAGGCTTCCACATTTCTGTGTATTTGTGGCTCAAAAGCAACATGGACTACCCTTGCAAATGTGGAACCAGCATTCTTTAGACCGAAAGGCATCCGTATGAAACAGTACGTGCCACATGGAGTGATGAATGCGGTCTTCTCCTCATCCTCTTCTGCCATGAAGATCTGATGGTATCCTGAGTATGCCTCAAGAAATGAAAGCAAGTCACATCCGGCCGTGGAGTCAACAATCTGGTCAATGCGCGGCAAGGGAAATGGGTCTTTGGGACAAGCTGTATTAACATCGGTAAAGTCGATGCAAAGCCTCCATTTCCCGTTTGCCTTGCGCACGACTACATGATTGGCCAACCACGTAGGATGGAGCACTCCTCTGACAAGGCCTGCTGCTTCCAACTTCTTGATCTCTTCAGCGATGAATTCTTGGCGCTCCACTGCTTGCTTCCTGACCTTCTGCTTGATGGGCCGCGCATGAGGACAGACGGCAAGATGGTGCTCAATTACTTTCCTGGGAACACCGGGGATGTCAGACGGTTGCCACGCAAACACGTCGACGTTCGTCCGCAGGAAAGCAATGAGCGGGCTTTCCTACTTAGGGTCAAGAGTGGCACTGATGGTGAAGGTACCACCAGTGCCGTCCTCCTTGGCGGACACCTTCTTGGTCTCTGGCGGAGCTGCCATTGTCTTCTTACACTTGCCGGTGGAGCTCGATGGTGCGTCCTCGACGGTAGCGCAGCACTCCGAAGAGGTGCGCTTGCCGGAGTGGGCATCAGAACTCTTGCCGGACTTGGTCTTCTTCTTCCCCCCGGGAGCTTCAACGGCAGGTGACTTGCGATCTGTTGCGGCTGCCGCTTCCTGGTAGATCTTGTCGGCGCAGATAAGAGCATCCTTCTTGTCGCCAGGGACAGAGATGACACTTATCGGGCCTGGCATCTTTAGCATGTTGTATGCGTAGTGAGAGGCTGCCATGAACTAGGCGAGTGCTGGACGGCCGAGTATCCCATTGTAAGGCAATGGAAAATCGGCAACGTCAAAAGTGACCCTCTCAGTCCTGAAGTTCAACTCGCTGCCAAATGTCACCGGCAACATGATCTTCCCCTTCGGCTTGCTCCTTCCCGGGTTGATTCCTTGGAATGTGCCGGTCTCTTCAAGCTCGCTGTCAGGGACCTGGAGTTTCTGGAGTACAGCGGAGGAGATCAGGTTCAAGCCGGCCCCGCCGTCAACTAGCATCATAGTGACCTTGAGGTTGCAGATAGTCGGTGAAACCAACATCGGCAAGCACCCGACTGCAGTTGTGCGATTAGGGTGGTCCTCAATATCAAAGATGATAGGTGTGCCGGACCATTTCAGAAGCTTGCGTGACTCGACAGGTGGTTCTGCCGCATTGACTTCCCGCACCCACTGCTTGAGTTGGAGGTGTGAAGTATGCAGAGAAGCACCGCCGTCAACGCACAAGACCTCTGTGGCTTTCTGGAACTCCTGCTCACTGGTCTCGACATCATCCATGTCTTCATCGTTGTCGTCATCTTCATCCTTGTCGCGGCCGCGAGGAGGTCTGTCTCCTTGCCGCTGCTTGGCCTTGCCGAGGCGTCCTCCCCGGCCGGGGCACTTCTTGCCGGATCCTCCAGCACCTTCTTGGGCCTTCTCCTTGTCACGTCGCTCGTATTCAGCCTTTTGCTGCGCGACAAGCTGCTCGACCTTCTTGCAGCTCTGGAGGTCATGGCCCTTGGTGCGGTGGATCTTGCAGTACTGCTTGTCGGTGCCGTCCTACTTGTCAGCGACCGCCACAGCCTGACAGTGGGTGCATGCGGCAGTCTCCTTGCCGGAGCTACCAGCTTTGGCTTTCTTGGCGCCACCTTCGTTGCCGGACTGCTCAATGACTAGCACATCTTTGCCTTTCTTCTTCCTGTTGTTCCGCCGCCGGTTTTTCTTTGCCGGGGCAGCATCCTCGCTGTTAGATCCTCCTGCTCATGTATTCTCTCCAGGGAGTTTCCTCCCTTCCTCAGCACATGCACACTTGTCGGCTAGGGCATACAGCTCACTGACGTCTTTGATCTTGCACATCGCCATCTCCTCCCGCATCCTGCGGTTACGCACGTTCTGATGGAACGCGCTGATGACCGCGACAGGGTGGACATCTGGGATGTTGTGCTGTACACGGCTGAATCTCTGAATGTACTTGCGCAGGGGCTCTCCTTCCTTCTGGGCGAGCAGATGAAGGTCACTCTCTTGGCCATGAGGTTTGTGGCCGCCTGTAAAGGCGCCGACAAACTGATGGCATAGGTCTTCCCAGGAGGATATGGAGTTGTCCGGCAAGTGCATGAGCCAGGACCTGACGTTGGGCTTGAGCACCAGCGGGAAGTAGTTGGCAAAGATCTTCTCGTCCCGCCCCCCGGCAGCTTGCACCGCGATGGTGTAGATGCTGAGGAACTCCGATGGATGCGACTTGCCGTCGTACTTCTCTCGTACGTCTGGCTTGAAATTCTTCTTGCTGGGCCACTGGACTTGCCGCAGCTCACGAGTAAACGCAGGGCAACCTACCGCGTATGGCAAGTCGCCTGGTTCCTCTAGCGCATGCATGTCGACAGAGGGCCCAGCGCGCTGGTCCGGTTGACGCCGTGCTTCTCTTCAGCGCTCGATGCGAGTACGAGCGTCTTCTTGCTGTCATTCGTGAAGAACTTGGCGCTGATCGCGACGAGCTCGTGGATCTGATGATGCAGTGGATCCGCTGTCGAGGTGGATCCGGCGAGTCGGCGATCTTGGTCTTCGGGGCGGAGAGTGCACGGTGGTTGCAACCCCACCGGTCTTGTCGCCACCGGCTCGTGCCTGGCTGACTTGCCGCGCCTGCGATGAACTCGGCTGACATGGAGTGTCGCCGTTGGTGAAGCCGATGAGACTCTGAATGGTGGCCCTCCAGTTGTCAATCTTGTTCGCCGTTGGAGGGTAGTCCAGGAGCAGTTGAGCTCGCACCAAAGCTTCTGCTGAAGTGGTGGGTGGCGGTGGCGAACGGTGTGAGGAGCGGGATATGCTCGGACTTCTAACTATGTTAGAAGGAGCAGTATCCCGTCCAGGCGACCGTGCCTTGCTCGTGCCAGCATGTTGGCGTGCATGCTGGTCTTGAGCACTCTGAGATCCACCAGCTCGATCTTGGTCCAGCAAACATATGGTACCGTGAGTACCATGACGCTGCCGGTCCCGCGCCTCCTAAGATGGGCGCGGTGCATGTACGGACGCCGAGGTCTTGGAGTGCGCCCGGTCGTTGTGGGAGCCGACTACGCCGCCGATGGGCAGCGCAGCCTTGTCCTTGGACCTGGCAGCACCGTGAGCTCCCTCGTCGATGCCCGTTCTTCCGCCGGCGTCTACCACACCAGCCGTTTGGGCCGGCTGTGGTGGGTTCGACGCGGACCGAGCAGCCGCCTCCGAAGCCTTCTTCTTCGGCGGCATGTCGATGAAGACGATGAAGATCTAGCTCGTGTGAACGCCGGATCAGGTTCACACAATCTCGACGCCCCTACCTGGCGCGCCAAAGATGTCGGGGAACGAATCCACGAGCACCTATGGGACCGGCCGACCGAGCCCCTTTTGGTTCGGCGGGGGCGAAGATCGCACGAAGAGCGGATCGAGGCGAAACACAAGAGCAGTTTACCCAGGTTCGGGCCACACGGATGCGTAAAACCCTACTCCTACTTTGTGGTTTGTATTGAGTTCTTGCTCGGGAGCGCTGAGTGCTACAGTACAAACCGGCAGCTAACGAGACCGAGCATGAGTGTTCTCCTCCCCTTCTACGTTGCGCATGGGCCTCCTTTTATATGCTCAAGGGGTCACCGACAGGTGGCAACGTAGACAATGGTAAAAATGGAAAGGTGTTACGGTTGGTACAACTACCTGTTATAGTGTATCATACCTAACTCTGACGGCAGGGGACAAGGGCATTAAATGCCCATCTGCGTCGCCCAAATAGTGCAAAAGGGACCGTCAGGGACGCCACCGCTCGCCAAGATGGCAATCTTGTCAGCACCGCTTGCCACCGCGCACCGCTGGCTGCACAGCCTCCCGCCACGTACGCCTGGAAAGATCCTAGAGCGACACATTGGTGGATGTGCTGGAGCGCGGGTACAGAGTGGTAGCTTGCCGCGGCAAGCGCCTTGCCGCGGTCGTTGTCTTGTCGCGTCCGAGAGCTCGTCGCTCGCCGTGCCTTGCCGGGACGCGTGGCGCGTCACGGCAAGTTCCTTGAGATGCCTTGGTTGTCCTTCCCGGCAAGCTCCTCTTGCCGGGGTCTTGTCTCCTTGGCTTGAATACTTTGTTCTTGAATGGCTCCAAGGAACCACGGAGGACCTTGGCGGTCACCCGGCAAGCCTTGCCGCGGGATGCTGCGACTGCCCGTGCACAAGTTCGGGATACTAGGGTACCCCTACTCTAGTACACCGACAACGACATGTTGATGCCGCTCCATGATAGCATGCCAAGTTCCATGAATTTCAGATTAGTTTTGGATTTACTAGAATTTAAAAGCCAGACAACTCAACGTGTTGCCAGCAATCAATAGTGCCCTGGTGTTTGAATTTAATTCCCATTTCTTGCATGGGACCTAGAAATTTTCCTAAGGACACACATGTCATTTTTCAACCAACTTTGGTGCATTGGAGCATGTGCTTGTAGTTCAAATTTAAATTATGCACATAAAATGCCTAGAAAACCCAATTAATGTATAAAAAGGCCAAACGAACCACGAAAAATTCCAAAATTAAAAACAACACTCCTGTTATTCTATGTTTGCACTAGCAATTTTTTGAAAACCATAAGAGGCAATGGATATCGTTCCGTCCCCAAAGGTGGCACGTTCCCTACCGAAACCACCACGCTTGTTGTGAGAAGCTCTGGTTTGTGAGAAGCTTATACCCAAACCTGCACCAAATGGGACAAAAAAATTACCACATCATGTTGATGCCGCTCCTTCATAGCATGCCAAGTTCGATGAATTTCGGGCGAGTTTTGGATTTACTGGAATATAAAAACTAGGCATCTCAACGTTTTGCAGGCAATAAACAGTGCCCTAGGGCTTGAATTTCATTCCCATTTCTTGCATGGGACCTAGAAATTCACCCAAGGACAAACATGTGATTTTTCATCCAACTTTGGTGCACTAGAGCATGTGCTTGTAGTTCAAATTTTAATTATGCACATAAAATGCCTAGAAAACCTAATTAACGTATAAAAAAGGCCAAACGACACTATTAGGAAAATGTCTATAGCTAATATGGACATTAATGGCGCACCATGTATGTGGTGCTCCACTGCTATATAGCAGTGTCGCTCTAGATATAGGTGCGCCATTGTTGACATATTACTAACGGCGCACCTGATGTGTGGTGCGCCATTACTAGTTTAGAAAAAAAAACATTGTTAGCAGTGGCACATCAGGGGATAGTGCGCCATTACTAGTTAACATAGTAATGGCGCACCTTCACAAAGTGCGCCATTACTATGTATATGACTTGGTCAAACCATGGTCAAACTTAGTAATGGCGCACTTTGCATAGGTGCGCCATTACTATGTCAAACTTAGTAATGGCGCACCTACAGAAAGTGCGCCATTACTAACTTTGACCAAGGCTTGACCAAGTCATACACATAGTAATGACGCACTTTGTGAAGGTGCGCCATTACTAACTTTCTTTGCACCCCCCGGGTGGACCACCTTTTCAGTTTAAAAAAATAAAAGAAAATGATGGAAATCTGAAAAAAAAAATAAAAGAAAATAAGTTTCCAATGTGATATGTGGTCTAGATGTTGGGAAAAAATACAAATATGAATTTTGACTTTATTTGCAAAATCTCTTTGGAATTTGGTAAAATGGGCGTAACTTTTGCATACAAACTCGGATTAAAAAGTTTTTTATATGAAAAATCATCAACTCGAAAAGTTACATCTGAATTATATCACATTTTCAAACCTGCCCCAAATGGGACAATTTTTTTGCCGGCAATCAACAGTGCCCTGTTGTTTGAATTTCATTCCCATTTCTTGCATGGGACCAAGAAATTCACCCAAGGACACACACGTGATTTTTCAACCAACTTTGGTGCACTGGAGCATGGGCTTGTAGTTCAAATTTGAATTATGCACATAAAAATGCCTAGAAAACCCAATTAACGTATAAAAAGGCCAAACGAACCACGAAAAATTCCAAAATTAAACACAACACTCCTGTTATTCAATGTTGACACTAGAAATTCTTTGAAAACAATAAGAGGCAATGGATATCGTTCCGTCCCTAAAGGTGGCACGTTCCCTGCCGAGACCATCATGCGTGTTGTGAGAAGCTCTGGTTTGTGAGAAGCTTATACGCAAACCTGCCCCAAATTGGACAAATAATTTACCATGACATGTTGATGCCGCTCCATGATAGCATGCCAAGTTCCATGAATTTCAGTCGAGTTTTGGATTTACAAGATTTTAAAACCAGGCATCTCAACGTTTTGCCGGTAATCAACAGTGCCCCAGTGTCTGAATTTCATTCCCATTTCCTGCATGGGACCAAGAAATTCACCCAAGGACACATATGTGATTTTTTCAGCCAACTTTGGTGCACAGGAGCATGTTCTTGTAGTTCAAATTTTAATTTTGCACTTAAAATGCCTAGAAAACCCAATTACCGTTTAAAAAGGCAGAACGAACCACAAAAAATTCTGAAATTAAGCAGAACTCCCCTGTTATTCTTTGTTGGCACTAGATTTTTTTTGAATACAATAAGAGGCAACAGATATCGTTCTGTCCCCAAAGGTGGCATGTTCCCTACCGAGATCATCACGCTTTGTGTGAGAAGCTCTGGTTTGTGAGAAGCTTATACCCAAACTTACCCTAAATAGGACAAAAAAATTACCACAGCATGTTGATGCCGCTCCGTGATAGCATGCTAAGTTCGATGGATTTCAGACGAGTTTTGGATTTACTAGAATTTAAAAACTAGGCATCTCAACATTTTGCAGGCAATCAACAGTTCCCTGGTGTTTGAATTTCATTCCCATTTCTTTCATGGGACCTAGAAATTCACCCAAGGACACACATGTGATTTTTCATCAAACTTTGGTGCAATGGAGCATGTGCTTGTAGTTCAAATTGGAATTACTCACATAAAATGCCTAGAAAACCCAATTAACGCATAAAAAGGCCGAACGAACCACGAAAATTTCTAGAATTCAACACAACACTCATGTTATTCTATGTTGTAACAAGAAATTTTTTGAAAGAAATAAGAGGCAATGGATATCGTTCTGTCCCCAAAGGTGGCATGTTCCCTACCGAAACCATCGCGCTCGTTGTGAGCACCTCTGGTTCGTGAGAAGCTGATACCCAACCTGCGCCCAACGGGACTAAAAATTTTACCACAACATGTTGATGACGCTCCATGAAAGCATGCCAAGTTGCATGAATTTCAGACGAGTTTTGGATTTACCATATTTTAAAACTAGGCATCTCAATGTTTTGCCGGCAATCAACAGTGCCCAGGTGTTTGTATTTCATTCCCATTTCTTGCATGCGACCTAAAAATTAACCCAAGGACACACATGCGATTTTTCATCCAACTCTGGTGCACTAGAGCATGTGCTTGTGGTTCAAATTTGAATTATGCACATAAAATGCCTAGAAAACCCAATTAACGTATAAAAAAGGCCAAACCAACCAGGAAATATTCCAAAATTAAAAACAACACTCCTGTTGTTCTATGTTGACACTAGGTTTTGTTTGAAACCAATAAGAGGCAACGGATATCGTTTTTTCCCCAAAGGTGGCACGTTCCCTACTGAAACCATCACGCTTGTTGTGAGAAGCTTATACCCAAACCTGCCCCAAATGGGACACAAAATTTACCACGACATATTGATGCCGCTCCATGATAGCATGCCATGATTCATTAATTTCAGAGAAGTTTCGGATTTACTAGAATTTAGAAACCAAGCATCTCAACGTTTTGCCGGCAATCAACAGTGCCCTAGTGTTTGAATTTCATTCCCATTTCTTGCATGGGACCTAGAAATTCACCCAAGGACACACACGTGATATTTCAGCAAACTTTGGTGCACTGGAGCATGGGCTTGTAGTTCAAATTTGAAATATGCACATAAAATGCCTAGAAAACCCAATTAACGTATAAAAAGGCCAAACGAACAAAGAAAAATTCCAAAATTGAACACAACACTCCAGTTATTCTATGTTGACACTAGAAATTCTTTGAAAACAATAAGAGGCAACGGATATCGTTCCGTCCCCAAAGGTGGCACGTTCCCAACCGAGACCATCACGCTTGTTGTGAGAAGCTCTGGTTTGTGAGAAGCTTATACCCAAACCTGCCCCAAATTGGACTAAAAATTTACCACAACGTGTTGATGCCGCTCCATGATAGCATGCCAAGTTCCATGGATTTCAGACGAGTTTTGGGTTTACTAGAATTTAAAAACTAGGCATCTCAACGTTTTGCAGGCAATCAACAGTGCGTTGGTGTTTGAGTTTCATTCCCATTTCTTGCATGGGACCTAGAAATTCACCCAAGGACACACATGTGATTTTTCATCCAACTTTGGTGCACTTGAGCATGTGCTTGTAGTTCAAATTCGAATAATGCACATAAAATGCCTAGAAAACCCAATTAACGCATAAAAAAGGCCGAACGAACCACGAAAAATTGCAGAATTAAACACAACACTCATGTTATTTTATGTTGGCACTAGAAATTTTTTGAAAACAATAAGAGGCAATGGACATCGTTCTGTCTCCAAAGGTGGCACGTTCCCTACCGAAACCATCACGCTTGTTGTGAGAAGCTCTGGTTTGTGAGAAGCTTATACCCCAACCTGCCCCAAATGGGACAAAAAATTTACCACAGCATGTTGATGCCGCTCCATGATAGCATGCGAAGTTCCATGAATTTCAGACGAGTTTTGGATTTACAAGATTTTAAAACCAGGCTTCTCAACATTTTGCCGGCAATCAACAGTGCCCCGGTGTCTGAATTTCATTCCCATTTCTTGCATGGGACCTAGAAATTCACCCACGGACCCACATGTGATTTTTCAGCCAACTTTAGTGCACTGGAGCATGTGTAGTTCAAATTTTAATTTTGCACATAAAATGCCTAGAAAACCCAATTATTGTTCAAAAAGGCCGAACAAGCCACGCAAAATTCTTAAATTAAACACAACTCTCCAGTTATTCTATGTTAGCACTAGAATTTTTTTGAAAACAATAAGAGGCAACGCATATCGTTCCGTCCCCAAAGGTGGCACGTTCCCTACCGAGACCATCGCGCTTGTTGTGATAAGCTCTAGTTTGTGAGAAGCTTATACCCAAACCTGCCCCAAATAGGACAAAAAATTTACCACTACATGTTGATGCCGCTCCATGATAGCATGCCAAGTTCCATGGATTTCAGATGAGTTTTGGATTTACTTGAATTTAAAAACTAGGCATCTCAACGTTTTGCAGGCAATCAACACTGCCCTGGTGTTTGAATTTCATTCCCATTTCTTGCATGGGACCTAGAAATTCACTCAAGGACACACATGTGATTTTTCATCCAACTTTGGTGCACTTGAGCATGTGCTTGTAGTTCAAATTGGAATAATGCACATAAAATGCCTAGAAAACCCAATTAACGCATAAAAAAGGCCGAACGAACCACGAAAAATTGCAGAATTAAACACAACACTCATGTTATTCTATGTTGGCACTAGAATTTTTTTGAAAACAATAATAGGCAATGGACATCGTTCTGTCTCCAAAGGTGGCTCGTTCCCTACCGAAACCATCACGCTTGTTGTGAGAAGCTCTGGTTTGTGAGAAGCTGATACCCCAACCTGCCCCAAATGGGACAAAAACATTACCACAGCATGTTGATGCCGCTCCATGATAGCATGCGAAGTTCCATCAATTTCAGACGAGTTTTGGATTTACAAGATATTAAAACCAGGCATCTCAACATTTTCCGGCAATCAACAGTGCCCCGGTGTCTGAATTTCATTCCCATTTCTTGCATGGGACCTAGAAATTCACCCACGGACCCACATGTGATTTTTCAGCCAACTTTAGTGCACTGGAGCATGTGTAGTTCAAATTTTAATTTTGCACATAAAATGCCTAGAAAACCCAATTAGCGTTCAAAAAGGCCGAACAAGCCACGCAAAATTCTGAAATTAAACACAACTCTCCAGTTATTCTATGTTAGCACTAGAATTTTTTTGAAAACAATAAGAGGCAACGCATATCGTTCCGTCCCCAAAGGTGGCACGTTCCCTACCGAGACCATCGCGCTTGTTATGATAAGCTCTAGTTTGTGAGAAGCTTATACCCAAACCTGCCCCAAATTGGACAAAAAATTTACCACTACATGTTGATGCCGCTCCATGATAGCATGCCAAGTTCCATGTATTTTAGACGAGTTCTGGATTTACTTGAATTTAAAAACTAGGCATCTCAACGTTTTGCAGGCAATCAACACTGCCCTGGTGTTTGAATTTCATTCCCATTTCTTGCATGGGACCTAGAAATTCACCAAAGTACACACATGTGATTTTTCATCCAACTTTGGTGCACTAGAGCATGTGCTTATAGTTCAAATTGGAATTATGCACATAAAATGCCTAGAAAACCCAATTAGCGCATAAAAAAGGCCGAACGATCCACGAAAAATTCCAGAATTAAACACAACACGCCTGTTATTCTATGTTGACACTAGAATTTTTTTGAAAGAAACAAGAGGCAACGGATATCGTTCTGTCCCCAAAGGTGGCACGTTCTCTACCGAAACCATCGCGCTTGTTGTGAGAAGCTCTCGTTTGTGAGAAGCTTATACCCAAACCTGCCCCCAATGGGACAAAAAATTTACAATAGCATGTTGATGCCGCTCCATGATAGCATGCCAAGTTCCATGAATTTCGTACGATTTTTAGATTTACCATATTTTAAAACAAGGCATCTCAATGTTTTGCCGGCAATCAACAGTGCCCAGGACATAGATGCGATTTTATTCCCATTTCTTGCATGCGACCTAGAAATTAACCCAAGGACATAGATGCGATTTTTCATTCAACTTTGGTGCACTAGAGCATGTGCTTGTGGTTCAAATTTGAATTATGCACAAAAAATGCCTAGAAAACCCACTTAATGTTTAAAAAGGCCAAAGCAACCACGAAATATTCCAATATTAAAAACAATACTCCTGTTGTTCTTTGTTGACACTAGGTTTTTTTTGAAAGCAATAAGAGGCAACGGAAATCGTTTCGTCCCCGAAGGTGGCACGTTCTCTACCGAAACCATCACGCTAGTTGTGAGAAGCTTATACCCAAACCTGCCCCAAATGGGACAACAAATTTACCATGACATGTTCATGCCGCTCCATGATAGCATGCCAAGTTTCATTAATTTGAGACAAGTTTTGGATTTACGAGAATTTGAAAACCAGGCATCTCAATGTTTTGCCAGCAATCAACAGTGCCCTGGTGTTTGAATTTCATTCCCATTTCTTGCATCGGACCTAGAAATTCACCCAAGGACACACACGTGATTTTTCAGCCAACTTTGGTGCACTGGAGCATGGGCTTGAAGTTCAAATTTGAATTATGCACATAAAATGCCTAGACAACCCAATTAACGTATAAAAAGGCCAAATGAACAACGAAAAATTCCAAAATTGAACACAACACTCCTGTTATTCTATGTTCACACTAGAAATTCTTTGAAAACAATAAGAGGCAACGGATATTGTTCCGTACCAAATGGTGGCACGTTCCCTACCGAGACCATCACGCTTGTTGTGAGAAGCTCTGGTTTGTGAGAAGCTTATACCCAAACCTGTCCCAAATAGGACAAAAAATTTACCACAGCATGTTGATGCCGCTCCATGATAGCATGCCAAGTTCCATGGATTTCAGACAAGTTTTGGATTTACAAGATTTTAAAACCAGACATCTCAACGTTTTGCAGGCAATCAATAGTGCCCTGGTGTTTGAATTTCATTCCCATTTCTTGCATGGGACCTAGAAATTCACCCAAGGACACACATGTGATTTTTCATCCAACTTTGGTGCACTGGAGCATGTGCTTGTAGTTAAAATTGGAATTATGCACATAAAATGCCTGGAAAACCCAATTAACGCATAAAAAAGACCGAACGAACCATGAAAAATTCCAGAATTAAACACAACACTCATGTTATTCTATGTTGACACTAGAATTTTTTTGAAAGAAATAAGAGGCAACGAATATCGTTTTGTCCCCAATGGTGGCACGTTACCAACTGAAACCATCACGCTTGTTGTTAGAAGCTCTGGTTTGTGAGAAGCTTATACCCAAACCTGCCCCAAATGGGACAAAAACATTACCACAACATGTTGATGCCGCTCCATGATAGCATGCCAAGTTCCATGAATTTCAGACAAGTTTTGGATTTACAAGATTTTAAAACCAGGCATCTCAACGTTTTGCCGGCAATCAACAGTGCCCCGATGTCTGAATTTCATTCCCATTTCTTGCATGGGACCTAGAAATTCACCCAATGACACACATGTGATTTTTTTAGCCAACTTTGGTGCACTGAGCATGTGCTTGTAGTTCAAATTTTAATTTTGCACATAAAATGCCTAGAAAACCCAATTAGCGTTTAAAAAGGCCGAACGAACCACAAAAAATTCTGAAATTAAACATAACTCTCCTGTTATTCTATGTTGGCACTAGAATTTTTTTTAAACAATAAGAGGCAACGGATATCGTTATGTCCCCCAAGGTGGCACGTTCCCTACCGAGACCATCACGCTTGTGGTGAGAAGCTCTGGTTTGTGAGAAGCTTATACCCAAACCTGCCCCAAATAGGACAAAAAAATTACCACAGCATGTTGATGCCGCTCCATGATAGCATGCCAAGTTCCATGGATTTCAGACGAGTTTTGGATTTAGTAGAATTTAAAAACTAGGCATCTCAACGTTTTGCAGGCAATCAACAGTGCCCTGGTGTTTGAATTTCATTCCCATTTCTTGCATGGGACCTAGAAATTCACCCAAGGACACACATGTGATTTTTTGTCCAACTTTGGTGCACTGGAGCGTGTGATTGTAGTTCAAATTAGAATTATGCACATAAAATGCCTAGAAAACCCAATTAATGCATAATAAAGGCCGAACGAACCACGAAAAATTCCAGAATTAAACACAACACTCATGTTATTCTATGTTGACACTAGAAATTTTTTGAAAGAAATAAGAGGCAACGGATATCGTTCTGTCCCCAAATGTGGCACGTTCCCTACCAAAACCATCGCGCTTCTTGTGAGAAGCTCTGATTTGTGAGAAGCTTATACCCAAACCTGCCTCCAATGGGACAAAAAATTTACCACAACATGTTGGTGCCGCTCCATGATAGCATGCCAAGTTCCATCAATTTCAGACGATTTTTGGATTTACCATATTTTAAAACTAGGCATCTCAATGTTTTGCCGGCAATAAACAGTGCCCAGGTGTTTGAATTTCATTCCCATTTCTTGCATGCGACCTAGGAATTAACCCAAGGACACATATGCGATTTTTCATTCAACTTTGGTGCACTAGAGCATGTGCTTGTGGATCAAATTTAAATTATGCACATAAAATGCCTAGAAAACCCAATTAATGTATAAAAAGGCCAAACCAACCACGAAATATTCCAATATTAAAAACAACACTCCTGTTGTTCTATGTTGAAACTAGGTTTTGTTTGAAACCAATAAGAGGCAACGAATATCGTTTCTTCCCCAAAGGTGGCACGTTCCCTACTGAAACCATCACGCTTGTTGTGAGAAGCTTATACCCAAACCTGTCCCAAATGGGACAAAAAATTTACCACGACATGTTGATGCCGCTCCATGCTAGCATGCCAAGTTTCATTAATTTGAGACAAGTTTTGGATTTACTAGAATTTAAAAACCAGGCATCTCAACGTTTTGCCAGCAATCAACAGTGCCTTGGTGTTTGAATTTCAATCCCATTTCTTGCATGGGACCTATAAATTCACCCAAGGACACACATGTGAGTTTTCACCCAACTTTGGTGCACTAGAGCATGTGCTTGTAGTTAAAATTTGAATTATGCACATAAAATGCCTAGAAAACCCTATTAACGTATAAAAAGGCCAAACGAACAACGAAAATTTCCAAAATTAAACACAACACTCCTGTTATTCTATGTTGACACTAGAAATTCTTTGAAAACAATAAGAGGCAACGGATATCGTTCCGTCCCCAAAGGTGTCACATTCCCTACCGAGACCATCACGCTTGTTGTGCGAAGCTCTGGTTTGTGAGAAGCTAATACACAAACCTGCCCCAAATAGGACAAAAAAATTACCACATCATGTTGATGCCGCTCCATCTTAGCATGCCAAGTTCCATCGATTTCAGACGAGTTTTGGATTTACTAGAATTTAAAAACTAGGCATCTCAACGTTTTGCAGGCAATCAACAGTGTCGTGGTGTTTGAATTTCATTCCCATTTCTTGCATGGGACCTAGAAATTCACCCAAGGACACACATGTGATTTTCCATCCAACTTTGGTGCACTGGAGAATGTGCTTGTAGTTCAAATTGGAGTTATGCACATAAAATGCCTTTAAAACCCAATTAACCCATAAAAACGCCGAACGAACCACGAAAAATTCCAGAATTAAACACAACACTCATGTTATTCCAGAATTAACTAGAATTTTTTTGAAAGAAATAAGAGGCAATGGATATCGTTCTGTCCCCAAAGGTGGCATGTTCCCTACCGAAACCATCACACTTGTTTTGAGAAGCTCTGGTTTGTGACCCTAGAAATGCCTAAAAACCCAATTAACGTATAAAAAGGCCAAACGAACAACGAAAAATTCCAAATTTAAACACAACACTCCTGTTATTCTATGTTGACACTAGAAATTCTTTGAAAACAATTATAGGCAACGGATATCGTTCCGTCCGCAATGGTGGCACGTTCCCTACCGAGACCATCACGCTTGTTGTGAGAAGCTCTGGTTTGTGAGAAGCTTATACCCAAACCTGCCCCAAATGGGACAAAAAAATTACCACAACATGTTGATGCCGGTCCTTGATAGCATGCCATGTTCCTTGAATTTCAGACGAGTTTTGGATTTACTAGAATTTAAAAACCAAGCATCTTAACATTTTGCAGGCAATCAATAGTGCCCTAGTTTGCCGTCTGTGAGGGTCTTTGTCGTCACCATTTTGTCAGGGTAGACGGCAAACCTAGGTTTGTCGTCAACTGCAGACGGCAAAGTCAGCCTGACGGCAAATCTCTGCTTTGCCATCTGGGCTGTAGATTGCTGACGGTAAATCTAGCAAACGGATGACGGCAAAGAAACACAGACGGAAAACCTGCTCTTCGCCGTCTGTTGTTTAGTTGGTTGACGGCAAAGCATGGACACGTGTCCAGTCTGACGGTGGGTAACGGCGCCGTAATTTTGCCGTCTGTTTTTGCGACCTACTGACGGCAAAGTAGATACTTTGTCGTCTGTTTTGTGAACTTCTGACGGCAAACATATAGCAAAAAAAAGGTCACACCGGGCCTTCCTTGCCGTCTCGTTTTGGACCCACTTGACAGCAAATGAACGAAAAAAACCAGGCGTGCCCCGACCACACTTATCCATCGGGCCCCGACCGCCGTACGTTATCCTCCACGCTCCACACCGCACCGCCACCGCCCGTCTCCTCCTGCACCGTGCCGCCTCCACAGCACCGCCGCCGCCCATCTCCGCCACCACCGCGCCGCCGCTGCCCATCTTTGCGCGCCGCCGCCGCCCGTCTCCGCCACCACTGCGCCACCGTCGGGGCCCTTATCCACTGCGCGCTCCACCCCTCCTCCTACAATGGCGGGACCGCCACCGGGCCATCCTCCCCTGCCCTAGCGCCACGGCTGCCGTTGGCAGTACCGCCGCCGGTTCCCGCCTACGCATCCGCCACCGCTGGTCGCCACCGAAGCCGGGCACCACCTCCCCCTCTGCCCTCAGCCACCTCTGCCCCACCCCACGGTGAGCACCACTCCTCATCTCTCTGTTCATTCTTTTTAGATTGGTAGCACCACCGCCATGAACTTGATTACAAGAATGAAGATTTATATAAGCTAATTCTTGGCTACTAAAATAATATGGGCCTCACCGTCAGAATTAAATGTACATAGAAGTTCATGGCTTACAAGAATGAAGATTTATGTACATAGAAGTTCAAATCAATTATCAATGCACATGGGCCTCTAGGAAATTAAATGCTCAGTTTTTTGCAACATGCTTAGGCTGCCTTTGGTTTACAGGAATTTCATAGGAATCTTGTAGGATAGGATTGTTGTAGGAAAAAAATCCTTCGAAGGCCTTTGCTTTACAGGAATTGAATCCTATTCCCGTATGGGATTTGTTCCTTTCCTTCAGATTTCGCAGGATCAGAAACATTAGGTCCGAGCTGATGGAAAATTTCCTATGGCGAACGACATGTGCGCGGATAAAGGTTCCCTGCTTTTTAGCTCACTCGCGTATAGACAATGATGGGAAAATAAATAAAAAAGTTGAATCAAATACGTGTCCAGTCCTCCCTCCTCGCATAGAAAACACATCCAGTAGACGGGCAACGACCACGCACAAGCTGGAGAGCATCTACCGTCTACCGCAAATCTCTTCAGTTTTGACTCCATCTTGCCTTCTCTCCCTGGATCCATCATAGTATGCTATTTTGTATTCAGACTCCATGCAAGCAGCCAATTTGTATTTTAATTGCCTGCACTAGCCCGTGTGATGAGTTGATGATTGCCTGCACTAGTTGCTCAGTTCATACTCGGATACTCTAGTTACATGACAATATACTATGCTGCCAGGGTCTATATTTGCACTTTGTATATATTATTGTTCACATTATTAACCATGAACCAAATGACATTATTTCTTTATGTATGTGTGTTCCTATCCCGTGAACCAAATGACATTTAATTTCCTATTCCTATAGTCTGAGCATTCGTAGGATTTCAAATTCATGCCACCTCATTTCCTATATTTTTCCTATTCCTATGAAATTCCTATCCTATGAACCAAAGGAGGCCTTAGATTGGAGAAGACAAGCCAGGGAGTGTAGTCTTGCTACACATATATATGATTGTCAAAGTAGGAGTAGAATCCAAGGGGGGGCATTGTTTCCCTGCAAGTAATCTGTAAATTTGAATCAATTTCAGTGTTTTCATTATTTTTCCAAGTACCAACCCTGCACGAGAGGCCGGTTAATTCCGTGGTTTGTTTCTTGCTTATATTCTTTAAATGTTGTTGAATTGCGAGATGATGTTGATGATGTTATTATATAGATTGTTCTGTGAGTACTTATGTTGGTTGTCCCAGTGCTTTTCATGTGCAAGGATTTTCTCTTCACCTCCAGGAGCACTGTCCGTCCTGTTGTTTGACTACCGCCTCTACGGTCTAGGGGTGAGCTTGACTGTCATCTCCTCCCCCTCCCCTATTTGCTTCGTTCCGGTCATCGTGCCGATGCCACTAGATTTTATTTTCATGTCAAGTCTCGTAACCTAGGTGTCTCCCGTTCGAAAGGGCGGCATCTATAAATATGCATGTCTTTGCATATTTATAACCGTCGTCCTTTCGAACTGTCCATGTTATCCATGGACAGCCTGAGTACGTGTAGATTGGGTTTCGTTTCCCGTGCTCTACTTTGGTCCTTGGCAAAATTTTGTCAGCGCCACCTCGTTGTTCTCCGGGTGCACATTCTCTCGGCTTGTTGTCGAGACGTGTATCTGGAGAACAGCGGGGAGGTGCTGCCGAAATTTTGCCTCGGACCGGAGTAGAGCATGGGAAACGAACCCAATCTACACGTACTCGGGTGGGATTAGGACCCATCTTTACCTATTAGAGATAGGATTCAACCCAATGCCCGTTTCCCTTTTGTATGGTAAATAATTAAAACCATGGCGTAAATAATATGACAAAGGTAATTAGTTGTGTATCTAGTCTTAATTACATTATACATAACTTGATGAATATGAATTTGGTGCCCCTACTGTCAGTGCAAGTACCACTATGGATGATCGTGAGTGGATGTACGCTGGCCACCCTAGTCAGGCTGGCATGACCACAGAATGGGTGACGAAGACCAATGAATTCGTAGAGGCAACATTTGCTAGTGGACAAAGAAAAAGTTGGTGTCCGTGCTTGAAGTGTGGCAACGGCAGAGAACAGTCAAAGAAGACGATGTGTGTGCACCTGCAGAAGCATGGGTTTAAGCGTGGGTATACCCGGTGGACCCTTCATGGCGAGCCTGAACGTAGCAGAGAGGAGGTGGTGCGTCGGCGAACCGACGACAATGGTACCGGGATCGTTGACATCGTAGCTGACTTCAACGATGCACGTGAAGAGGGATGAGATGAAGAACCGGAGGAGTCTGCACGGGCCTTCTTAGAAATGTTGAATTCCTCACAACAACCTCTTCACGACCACACAAACCAATGTCAGCTGGATGCCATTGCACAAGAAATGTCTTTAAAGACCCAGTTCAACATGAGCAGAGATTGCTTTAATTCGATGATGACCTCTTGGGGTCGCTCTCACCCCGAAGGTCACAAACTGGCTAAAAGCTGGTATGAAGCGAAGAAAATCCTTCGTGCACTTAAGATGCCCTATGAGCAGATACATGCTTGTCCAAACGGATGTGTCTTATTTACGAAAGAGTATGCCGATGACAAGTATTTCCCCAAGTGCAAAGCCTCTAGGTATGTCAAGAGAGACCTCAGTGATGGTACGAAGAAGCAGAGCAATGTCCCCGCAAATGTTCTTCGATATTTTCCAATCTTGCCAAGAATTCAACGTCTTTACTTGAACGAAAATACAGCCAAACAGATGACATGGCACAAATATGGGATAAGATGCGACAAAGATGATCGTGGGAGACCGATGCTGATACATCCCTCTTGTGCCCAATCATGGAAGAATTTCGATCGAATACATCATGAGAAAGTAAAAGAGGCAAAGAATGCACGAGTTGCCATCGGACTTGATGGGTTCAATCCGTTTGGTATGGTGTCAAAGACATATAGTTGTTGGCCCGTGTTTGTTGTTCCCCTCAACCTCCCCCCTAGCGCCATAATGCAACGCAAGCACATTTTCCTGTCGTTAATAATTCCAGGGCCCAAGTATCCAGGGAAGAGTATAAGTGTGTACATGCAACCACTGATAGTTGAGTTGATAGAAGCTTGGATGAACGGGATACGGACATACGACGCTGCTAGCAAAAAGAACTTCACAGTGCATGTTTGGTACCAGTACTCACTTCATGACTTACCCGCGTATTCACTTTTCATGGGGTGGTCTGTGCATGGGAGGTTCCCATGCCCAAGGTGCAAGGCAAGCATGCAGTGTCGTTGGTTGCAGCATGGTCGCAAGTATTCTTGCTTCGATTTTCATAGACAACATTTGCGTCCTGACCATCCATTCAGACAAGACAAGAAGAACTTCACGAAAGGTGAAGTCGTTGAACACTCGGCACCACCCGAGATGACGGGAGAACAAATTGGTGATCAACTAAATGCTCTCCAGCCTTATCCCAAACGTCCATGGTATTTTTTGGGATATAACGAAGAACATGCGTGGACGCATAAGCCATGCTTATGGGATCTCCCCTACATTCACCAGCTTGAGCTTCCACATAACATTGATGTAATGCACACCGAAAAGAATATCGCCGAGGCCATTTTTGGCACATTGTTCAACATTGCTGAGAAGACGATGGATAATACTAAGGCTAGACTTGATGTAATGAAGCTATGTGATAGACCCGAACAAAACTTGCGACAACCTGAGGGCAAGAAAAACTGGAGGACGCCAAAGGCGAGGTTTGTTCTTACTAGGGAACAAAAGAAGGAGATACACATGTGGTTCAAAACTTTGTTATTCCCTGATGGGTATGCAGCGAACCTTATGAGGGCAGTGAATCTTAATAAATTGAAGCTCAACGGGATGAAGAGTCATGATTGGCACATATGGCTTGAGCGGTTGATGCCGGTGATGCTGTGAGGCTATATCCCTGAGGATGGTTGGGAAGTATTGGCAGAGCTTAGCTATTTCTTTCGTGTTCTTTGTGCTAAAGAAGTATCTCCTACTGTGATAGATGAGATGGAAGAACGGGCCGCCGAGTTGCTCTGCAAGCTAGAGAAGATCTTTCCACCAGGATTCTTTAATCCGATGGAACATAGGATTTTACACCTCCCTTCCGAGGTAAGAATGGGTGGCCCTGTGCAAAATCGTTGGTGCTATGGACTTGAGAGAATGCAGAAGACTCTTCGAGCTAAATATAGAAATAAATGTAGAATTGAAGCCTCCATAGCCGAGGCATTCTTGGTGGAGGAGATTACAAACTTCACGACATCACGCTCTGCGGCCAATATTCCAAGCTTGCATAATGCAAAGTCTCGATACAATACTGGCGACCCTAAACATGAATTCAAGCTCAGCCTCTTCAAAGGGCAACTCGGACCTGTGGGAGCTTCTGGTTCAAAGAAATTGGATCCGATAGAGTGGAAATCGCTTACGTTGTATATCCTCACCAACCTTCAAGAAGTGCGGCCGTACATTGAGTAAGTGTTGGTACATTACGTAACATTTACTCAAATGTTTCTCTCTTAATTCCGCTTATTTCTCATTGGACAATGAATTCATTGCCCAATTCTCGAATGGAGGGGTAGAATGTGATTCACTCGAAGAGTATGAGCTTCTTGCTGGCGAAGGAGACGGCAATTACGGTTTCATTTCTTGGTTCAAAGAAAAGGTAAGGTATACTTGGAACACTTGAAGTTGGTATTACGTGCGACTAATACACCTATCATTCCCTCTTAAACTTGTAGGGTACGTCAATATTGGACAAAGAGTTGAAACAAGTTGCTAATGGGTTTGACTATAAGGTCGGTTCATTTGATAAGTACGACATCAATGGGTATCGCTTCCGCACACATGGGAACGAGGAACGTCGGGACGTTCTAAAATCAAGGAACATGGGAGTGTCGGCTATTTGCAATGGAGTTGAGTATTATGGAAGACTTGATGAAATATACGAACTGCATTACTTTGGGGCAAATCCTACAAAAGTCGTTGTCTTCAAATGCCATTGGTTTGATCCGGAGAAGGTTAGGCGGAGGGATGATATTGGGCAAGTCGAAATTCGACAAGACAGTAAATTAGAATGTGAAGATGTCTATATTGTGGCTCAACAGGCGACGCAAGTTTTTTATCTCAAGTACGCATGCCAAAAGAAGTACCATAAGGGTTGGGATGTCGTGTATGATGTGCCGCCACATCGTAAACAACCTTCCCCTAGTGAAGAGGATTATCAACCTCACATCGACCCTGACACATATGATGGAGAATTCTTCCAAGAAGAACATGGGCCTAGAGGCCGTCTCAACATCCATCTACGCATGGAAGTACACATTGACAGTGAAGATGAAGAAGCCGAATAGGAAGAAGAGGTTACGAACGTGGAAGACCTCTCAATGCTTGAACGGTTACATCTAGGCATTGCCGATGAAGGTGACGATGACGGTCAATATGAGGACAATATCCTTGACGACACGCGTGATACTAATGATGAGGCTAGAACCGACCTTGAAGAAGAGACGGATTGTGATCCAGATGATCCCGACTATTTTTAGTCGTAGTGTTGAACTGTAATGTTGATTTTGTACTAGTTGCTTTACCATGACCTAGATGATCTCAAATATGTTGTAATGTTGAATTTGTAATATTTTTGAACTTATGCTTAACTATTTGAAGTATAATGTAGTGTTTTTACTATAATTGCTTTGGTAATTCTCATTGCGTATGTTTTTTGAACTTATGCTTATTTATTTGAACTATAATGTATTTGTACTACAATTGCACTAGTAATTCTCATTGTGAATGTTCTTTGAACTTATGCTTATTTATTTGAACTATTTTGTATTTGTACTATTGCATTAGTAATTCTTATTGCGACAATTGTTTGAACTTATGCTTATTTATTTGAACTATAATCTTGTATTTGTACTAATTGCTTTACTTTTTGTCATAGCATGTGAGTGAAGCATGGTGGGCCCACCAAGGAAAAGGGCTCAGCCGGCAAAAAAGCCCTCGCTCCCCCTAGCGAGATCTTTTCTTGGCAGTTTTATCACCGATCCTCCGCCTTCCTCTCATCCTCAGGCTCATCGAGGAAGAGGAAAAGGCCGGGGAAGAGGTGCACGTGGAGGAAAGGCTAAGAGAAACCCGGTTCGGCCTCCCTCGCCACCACCTGCCGTGGAATCGTCTGAGGATGAGAGGGTGGAGGACGAGCCGGTGTCTCACTCCCCCGTCTCTGAGAGGGTGGAGGACGAGCCGATGTCTCACCCCCCCGTGTCTGAGAGGGTGGAGGAAGAGCGGTTGTCGTCGGAGGCCTCTGACGAGGAGGTCCCGACCTCTGACAAGGAGGCCTCGACCTGTGACGAGGAGGGTGCTGGTTTCATCCAAGTTGAGGAGGGTCGGTCCGTGTACCTACGTGGTTCCTCAAGGCTCCCGGAACGAGGGCTTCCTGTCGAGCAGAGGCCATGTATTGCTCCATATGGAGAAACGTAACTAACTTTGGCTTCCCATTTTCTACCCTTCAATGCATGCAACAATTGCTAATAACTTTGGCTTCTCATTATGTAGCGGTTGGAAGAAAGCTGGAGCTAGCGAGGGTAAGTACCGACACGTGAACAACGTCCTTGGGAGCCTCATTAAGGAGCATTACCCTGGCATGGTTACTTTGCCTGGGGAGGGCAAAGTTCCGGAGCCAGCACGGACCTGGGACCACTACAAAGCCTATGAGGATCTTGCTGTAGCCAACAACATCAAGTTTCACAACAAAGCCGAGCGGGTCTTTGCCGAACTTTGGGTAATCATTAAGTTTCCTTCACACACTCCATCTCTACTACTATATAGTACATCAATTTTTGAACATGGACTACCCCTCCACCGTCTTGTAGTAGCAAAACCGCTAGACTGGAACTATCTAGAAAAGTGTGCATACATAGGCTAGCAGTTTATAATAGTACTGCAGTATGTTGAAAACTTAGGCTATGTTTGATAGGAAAGTATTGTAAAACTAAAGTATTTAAAAACTCTAGTATTTTTTAACAAGTCGCAAAGGTCAGTTTTGAGACTACAGTTTTGCCCCTAAATATTGTAGTTTTAATACTACAGTTTGGTTGCCCCTAAAAACTGTTTGGTTGCCCCTAAAAATTGTAGTTTTAATACTATAGTTTGGTTGCCCCTAAAAACTGTTTGGTTGCCCCTAAAAACAGAAGTTTTGTAAACTATAGTATGAAAAAAACTATGTTTTTTTTGCAGTACATGAAAGCACACAGAGTATGACAGAATTTTTGACTGATTATAAGCTGTCCACATAAACTATGACAGAATCTATGGTTTTTTGGTAAACTGTAGTTTTGTAAACTGTAGTATGACATAAGTTTTGATTGATTATAAGTTGTACACATAACGCACAAAGAGTTTTGCCCCGGCTGGGTTGCACTCATACACATTAGGCAAAGCTAGCTAGCTGATCAATCAGAAAGTACGTTTAGGGATGCTTCCGGTGGCTGTTAGCACATGTTTATTAGTCCAGTCATGGAGCTCCTTGACTATAGAGCTGAGTTAGTTTTGCAAATACTATAGTATTGAAATCACGATTACTAGGGGTGAACAAACAGCTCGCTGTAATTAATACTGTGGAAATCTAAAAAACTGTAATATTCACAAAATACATAGAAAATACTTTGTTATCAAACAGGGCCAGATTTTGGTGTGAAAATTACTGCACCAAACTAATTTTCTCTATAGTGTATTTGCAGGATTTCTATAGATGTGAGGATGGAAAGTTGGAGGAGGCACGAGCGGTCGTCAACGGACATTGCCCGAAGCTTGTGCATAATTTGATGCATGAGGCGCGCCCTTTAGCCGTCCGCACTTATATGGCAACTCAAGGCTATAAGAGTCTTGATAAGAAAGCCGGTAGGCGACTCCGTCTTCAGAAGGACAAGTTCATGGAGGTAAACCATATTCATGCTTGTTATTTCCTCAACAGCCTGTCACTTAATTTCTTTTTGACGTATATGAGATGCAATTGATCAATTAGGTTACTCCGAGATGGTGCGCCAATAAGGGGGAGTGTTGGGAGCGGATCGTGGACTATTGGTGTTCCAAAGAGTACAGGGCGAAAAACAAAGATTATATAAATCGGCGAGCCGCAATGCAGGATCCACCACACCGTCAAGGCAACTTGAACCTTATGGAGTTCGGTGAACATTGGGTATATCTTCCCATATCAATTTGTTCTTCATAAGCTTTTTCTTGTCATACATGTTGCCAATCCTTGTGATGAAATGTTAATCATGTTGCATTGGTTGCAGGCGTCTCACCATAGTGCTCCATTGCCCAACCTTTTCGTCTCGTATGCTTTGGCCCATAAGGCACCGTATAGATCAGCCACACCTTACGACGAGAATGACACAGCGTCCGCGTACTCCAGCAAGACCGCCTACGATCGGATGGAGAAAGATAAAGGGGCAGCAAAAGAGTTGAAAGGGCCCGAGTATGATGTGACAACAGATCCCCTTGACCATGCGTTGGTTATGATCTCTGGAGAAGGCAGGAAACATGGCAAGGAAGCAATTGCAGGAGGCATGTTTCCTAGCTCCTCCCGTAGCTCTCTCCCCGAATACAAAGCTCGTTTAGGTATCTTGAAATCTTCTACATGTAAACGATCGACTCCAGCTATGGTTGAGGTGGAGGTATTCTATACAAGTCCTATATATGTTTTCTTTTAATTCATACTTATTGTTGGATTGAAGATGCGATTGCCATGCCATATTCTACGGGCCCGACTGGCGGAGGAGAGGCGTGTGAGGGCGGAGGAGAGGGCGGAGGAGAGGCGAGTGGCGGCGGAGGAGAGGGCGAAGGGGAGGCGAGTGGCGGCGGTGGAGAGGGCGGAGGAGAGGGCGGAGGAGAGGCGACTGGCGGAGGTGAAGTTGCAGGCGGTGTTGGCCGAGGAGAGGCGATTGGCTGATGAGAGGATGCAGAAGGCGGTGTTAGCACAAACTAGTCAATGCTTTGCAATGTTTGCGGTTAGTTCCTTAATTGCCAAACACATACATGAACTCTTCTACTACCCATACTTAATCTTCACTCAAACATAATTTGCAGGCTTATTGTGCCCAGAATGGTATGCCTGCTATGCAGATGCCTCATCAATCAGGCCATGGATCTAATACTGATGGATCTTCACAAGCACGAGGCCCAAGCGGCAACAACCTTGGAGGTTCTCCGAATGTTTGAGATCGAGTATGGTTAGTGCCTACATATCTCATTTACATAGGTCTTAAATTTGTCAACGTAGAGACAAGTAGCTATATGGATTCTTGAAGATCAAACTTATAAGTAGAGACCATTTGAAACATTTCAAACTATGATACATTAGAACAATTTCAACCATGATCTAAATTAACTATATGCATTGTTGAAGCTATTTATTTTCATGATTTAGAGACCACTTGAAGATATTCATGATTTAGAGACAAGTAGATACTTATTTTCATGATTTAGAGACCATTTGAAGATCTCCATGTTTTAGAAACTTGCAAGTAGAGACCGTTTGAACCATTTAAAGATCAGACTTATAAGTAGAGACAAGTATAGACCATTTGAAACCATGATACATTTATTCTCATGATTAAGAGACCACTTGAAGCTATTTATTTTCGTGATTTAGAGAGCACTCGAAGATATTCATGATTTAGAGTGTTGAATTGAACCAATCTTATAAGTAGACACAAGTAGCTATTTGTTTTCATGATTTAGAGACCATTCTTGAAGATCTTCATGATCTAGTGTTAAATTAACATGTTCAAAATTGGATAAGGGTTCAAGAAACTCCATATGTAGTGTTCAAGAAACTTGTAAATAGAGACCGTTTGAACCATTTAAAGATCAGACTTATAAGTAGAGACAAGTATAGACCATTTGAAACCATGATCCATTAATTATCATGATTTAGAGACCACTTGAAGCTATTTATTTTCATGATTTAGAGAGCACTCGAAGATATTCATGATTTAGAGTGTTGAATTGAACCAATCTTATAAGTAGACAGAAGTAGCTATTTGTTTTCATGATTTAGAGACCATTCTTGAAGATCTTCACGATTTAGTGTTAAATTAACATGTTCAAAATTGGATAAGTGTTCAAGAAACTCCATATGTAGTAGAAGCTATTTATTTTGAAAACTCAATATGGAATATGGATCACTATTTATTTTGTTGCGTTGAAGTACTTTCTTTTATCTATTTGGCATATTGATGATTTCAAACACGTTTTGTTCTTGGACCAAAATGTGACAGACGCCATTCAATCTTGTAGGTTGCCACCTGGATGCTTTTGGAATACGACATGGACACAAAGGCATTTATTGTAGTGCTAAATCTTAAGTAGTGATGCCATCTTTGTTCATTGTGTATTATATGTATGGGACTATATGCTGTGGAACTTTGTTGTGGGACTATATGCTGTGCTATGCTGTATGCTACAAAACTTTGTTGTGGTATTATATGTATGGAACTTTGTTGTGGGATTATATGTATGGTACTATGCTGTGTTGTACTGTATGCTATGGAACTTTCATGTTGTATTATATTTGCTATGGAACTGTTGTCTTGTACTGTATGCTATGGAACTTTGTTCATTGTATATTATATTTGCCATGGAACTATGCCGTCCTGTGAAGGTTCTGTGCTGTCCTATTATGTATTAAACTGTTGAATTTTTTATTTTCCAAAACAACAAAAATGGCGCATCCTTTGTCGTCAAGAGGCAGCCAGCAAAGGATTGTTGCTGTCTAGGGACAGACGGCAAACCTAGCACATGCTGCTGTTTGGCATGCCATTTTGCCGTATGGCCAACAGTAGGCTGCCGGCAAAGAGGTGGCGCTTTGCCGTCTGGGCGAAGTCACACTAGACGGCAAAGAGGTGGCGCTTTGCCGTCTGGGCCAACAGTAGGCTAACGGCAAAGATGTGAGATTTTGCCGTCTGGCTTGTCAATTGATAGACAGCAAAATACTTGACGCCGTCGGTTAGTTCGCCAGATCCGTCTGCTCCTTTTTTTGCCGTCTGAGTATACGTGCTAACGGCAAACATCATGCACTAACGGCAAATACTTTGCTGTCATCCAGAAAAAATAGCAGATGGCAAAGAATTATATGCCGATTTATCTTTGCCATCTGACTTCGCCGTCTACTTCCTGACGGCAAACTCTTTGCCGTCTGGATTTGCGTCTTTGCCGTCTGTAATCCACAGACGGCAAACTAGCAGTTTCTTGTAGTCTCCTGGTGTTTGAATTTGATTCCCAATTATTGCATGGGATCTAGAAATTCACCCAAGGACACACATGTGATTTTTCATCCAACTTTGGTGCACTGGAGCATGTGCTTGCAGTTCAAATTTGAATTATGCACATAAAATGCCAAGAAAACCCAATTAACGTATAAAAAAGGCCAAACAACCCACGAAAAATTCCAAAATTAAAAACAACACTCCTGGTGTTCTATGTTGATACTAGATGTTTTTTTGAAAACAATATGAGGCAAATATGAGGCAACGGATATCGTTTTGTTTCCAAAGGTGGCACGTTCCCTACCGAAACCATCACGCTTGTTATGAGAAGCTTATACCACAACATGTTGATGCCGCTCCATGATAGCATGCCAAGTTTCATGAATTTCAAACGAGTTTTGGATTTACTAGAATTTAAAAACCAGGCATCTCAACGTTTTGCCAGCAATCAACAGTGCCCTGGTGTTTGAATTTCATTCCTATTTCTTGCATGGGACCTAGAATTTGACCCATGGACACACATGTGATTTTTCAACCAACTTTTGTGCACTGGAGCCTGTACTTGTAGTTGAAATTTTAATTATGCACATAAATGCCTAGAAAACCCAATTAACGTATAAAAAAGGCCAAACGAACCACGAAAAAATCAAAAATTAAACACAACACTAATGTTATTCCATGTTGACACTAGAAATTTTTTGAAAGCAATAAGAGGCAACGTATATTGTTCCGTCCCCAAAGGTGGCACGTTCCCTACCGAAACCAACACGCTTGTTGTGAGAAGCTTATACCCAAACCTGCCCCAAATGGGTCAAAAATTTACCACGGCATGTTGATGCCGCTCCATGATAGCATGGCAAGTTCCATGAATTTCAGACGAGTTTTGGATTTACTAGAATTTAAAAACTAGGCTTCTCAATGTTTTGCAGAAAATCAGCAGTGCCCTGGTGTTTGAATTTCACTCCCGTTTCTAGCATGGGACCTAGAAATTCACCCAAGGACACACATGTGATTTTTCATCCAACTTTGGTGCACTGGAGCATGTGCTTGTAGTTGAAATTGGAATTATGCTCGTAAAATGCCTAGAAAACCCAATTAACGCATAAAAAATGCCGAACTTACCATGAAAAATTCAAAAATTAAACACAACACTCATGTTATTCTATGTTGACACTAGAATTTTTTTGACAGAAATAAGAGGCAACAAATATCGTTTTGTCCCCAAAGGTGGCACGTTCCCTACCGAAACCATCACGTTTACTGTGAAAAGCTCTGGTTTGTGAGAAGCTTAAACCCAAACCTGCCCCAAATGTGCAAAAACATTACCACAGCATGTTGATGCCGCTCCATGATAGCATGCCAAGTTCCATGAATTTCAGACGAGTTTTCTATTTACTTGATTTTAAATACAGGCATCTCAATGTTTTGCCGGCAATCAACAGTGTTGTGGTGTTTGAATTTCATTCCCATTTCTTGCATGCGACCTAGAAATTAACCCAAGGACACACATGTGATTTTCATCCAACTTTGGTGCACTAGAGCATGTGCTTGTAGTTTAAATTTGAATTATGCACATAAAATGCCTAGAAAATCCAATTAATGTATAAAAAAGGCCAAACCAACCACGAAATATTCCAAAATTAAAAATAACACTCTTGTTGTTCTATGTTGACACTAGGTTATTTTTAAACCAATAAGAGGCAACAGATATCGTTTCTTCCCCAAAGGTGGCACGTTCCCTACTGAAACCATCACGCTTGTTGTGAGAAGCTTATACCCAAACCTGCCCCAAATGGGACAAAAAATTTACCATGACATGTTGATACCGCTCCATGATAGCATACCAAGTTTCATTAATTTCAAACGAGTTTTATATTTACTAGAATTTAAAAACCAGGCATCTCAACGTTTTGCATGGTTAGTGTTTGAATTTCATTCCCATTTCTTGCATGGGAACTAGAAGTTCACCCGAGGACACACACATGATTTTTCAGCCAACTTTGGTGCACTGGAGAATGGGCTTGTAGTTCAAATTCGAATTATGCACATAAAATGCCTAGAAAACCCAATTAACATATAAAAAGGCCAAATGAAGAACGGAAAATTCCAAAATTAAACACAACACTCCAATTATTCTATCTTGACACTAGAAATTCTTTGAAAGCAATAAGAGGCAACGGATATCGTTCCATCCCCAAAGGTGGCACGTTCCCTACCGAGACCATAACGCTTGTTGTGAGAAGCTCTGGTTTGTGAGAAGCTTATACCCAAACCTGCCCCAAATTGGACAAAAATATTACCACAGCATGTTGATGCCGCTCCTTGATAGCATGCCAAGTTCCATGAATTTTAGACGAGTTTTGGATTTACTAGAATTTAAAAACCACACATCTTAACATTTTGGAGTCAATCAATAGTGCCCTGGTGTTTGAATTTGATTCCCATTTCTTGCATGGGACCTGGAAATTCACCCAAGGACACACATGTGATTTTTCATCCAACTATGGTGCACTGGAGCATGTGCTTATAGTTCAAATTTGAATTATGCACATAAAATGAAAACCCAATTAACGTATAAAATGGCCAAACAACCCACGAAAAATTCCAAAATTAAAAACAACACTCCTGTTGTTCTATGTTGATACTAGAATTGTTTTGAAAGCAATAAAAGGGAACGGATATTGTTTCATCTCCAAAGGTGGCACGTTCCCTACCGGAACCATCACGCTTGTTATGAGAAGCTTATACCCAAACCTTCCCTAAATGGGACAAAACAATAACCAGGACATGTCGATGCCGCTCCATGATAGCATGCCAAGTTTCATGAATTTCAGACGAGTTTTGGATTTACTAGAATTTAAAAACCAGGCATCTCAACGTTTTGCAAGCAATCAACAGTGCCATGTTGTTTGAATTTCATTCCCATTTCTTGCATGGGAGATAGAAATTCACCCAAGGACACAGATGTGATTTTTCAACCAACTTTGGTGCACTAGAGCATGTGCTTGTAGCTCAAATTTGAATTATGCACATAAAATGCCTAGAAAACCCAATTAACTTATAAAAAAGGCCGAACGAACCACGAAAATTCCAAAATTAAACACAACACTTCGGTTATTCTATGTTGACACTAGAAATTTTTTGAAAGCAATAAGAGGCAATGGATATCGTTCAGTCCCCAAAGGTGGCACGTTCCCTACCGAAACCATCATGCTTGTTGTGAGAAGATCTAGTTTGTGAGAAGCATATACCCAAACCTTCCCCAAATGGGACAAAACATTTACCACGACATGTTGATGCCGCTTCATGATAGCATGCCAAGTTTCATGAATTTCAGACGAGTTTTGTATTTACTAGAATTTAAACCAAGCATCTCAACGTTTTGCCGGCAATCAATAGTGCCGGGGTGTATGAATTTCCTTCCGATTTCTTGCATGGGCCTAGAAATTCACCCAAGGACACACATGTGATTTTTCAACCAACTTTGGTGCAATGGAGCATGTGCTTGTACTTCAAATTTTAATTATGCACATAAAATACCTAGAAAACCCAATTAACGTATAAGAAGGCCAAATGAACCACGAAAAATTCCAAAATTAAACACAACACTACGTTTATTCTATGTTGACACTAGAAATTTTTTGAAAGCAATAAGGGGCAACGGATATCATTACGTCCCCAAAGGTGGCACGTTCCCTACCGAAACCATCACGCTTGTTGTGAGAAGCTCTGGTTTGTGAGAAGCTTATACCCAAACCTTCCCCAAATGGGTTAAAAAAATTACAATAGCATGTTGATGCCGCTCCATGATAGCTTGCCAAGTTCCATGAATTTCAGACGAGTTTTGGATTTACTACAATTTAAAAACCAGGCATCCCAACGTTTTGCCGACAATTAACAGTGCCATTGTGTTTGAATTTCATTCCTATTTCTTGCATGGGACCTAGAAATTCACCCAAGAACACACATGTGATTTTTGAACCAACTTTGGTGCACTAGAGTATGTGCTTGTAGTTCATATTTGAATTATGCACATAAAATGCCTATAAAACTCAATTAACGTATAAAAAAGGCCAAAGAAACCACGGAAAATTCCAAAATTAAACACAACACTCCTGTTGTGCTATGTTGACACTAGAATTTTTTCAAAAGCAATAAGAGGCAACGGATATTGTTTCGTCCCCAAATGTGGCACGTTCCCAACCAAAACCATATCGCTTGTTGTGAGAAGCTTATACCCAAACCTGCCCTAGATGGGACAAACATGTTGATGCCGCTCCATGATAGCATGCCAAGTTTCATGAATTTCAGACGAGTTTTGGATTTACTAGAATTGAAAAACCAGGCATCTCAACATTTTGCCAGCAATCAACAGTGCCCTGGTGTTTGAATTTTATTCCCATTTCTTGCATGCGACCTACAAATTAACCAAAGGACACACACGTGATTTTTCAGCCAACTTTGTTGCACTGGAGCATGGGCTTGTAGTTCAAATTTGAATTATGCACATAAAATTCCTAGAAAACCAATTAACGTATAAAAAGGCGAAACGAACCACGGAAAATTCCAAAATTAAACACAACACTCCTGTTATTCTATGTTGACACTAGAAATTTTTGAAAACAATAAGAGGCAATGGATATCGTTCCGTCCCCAAAGGTGGCACGTTCCCTACTGAGACAATCACGCTTGTTGTGAGTAGCTTTCGTTTGTGAGAAGCTTACACCCAAACCTGCCCCAAATGGGACAAAAAAATTACCACAACATGTTGATGCCGCTCCTTGATAGCATGCCAAGTTCCATGAATTTCAGACGAGTTTTGGATTTACTAGAATTTATAAACCAGGCATCTTAACGTTTTGATGGCAATCAACAGTGCCCTGGTGTTTGAATTTCATTCCCATTTCTTGCATGAGACCTAGAAATTCACCCAAGGACACACATGTAATTTTTCAACCAACTTTGGTGCACTAGAGCATGTTCTTGTAGTTCAAATTTGAATTATGCACATAAAATGCCTAGAAAACCCAATTAACGTATAAAAAGTCCAAACGAACCACGAAAAATTCCAAAATGAAAAATAACACTCTTGTTATTCTATGTTGACATTAGAATTTTTTTGAAAGCAATAAGAGGCAGCGGATATCGTTCCCTCCACAAAGGTGGCACGTTCACTACCGAAACCATCACGCTTGTTGTGAGAAGCTCTGGTTTGTGAGAAGCTTATACCCAAACCTACCCCAAATGGGACAAAAAAAATTACCACGACATGCTGATGCCGTTCCATGATAGCATGCCAAGTTTAAAAACCAGGCTTCTCAACGTTTTGCCGGCAATCAACAATGCCCTGGAGTTTGAATTTCATTCCCAATTCTTGCATGGGGCCTAGAAATTCACCAAAGGACACACATGTGATTTTTCAACCAACTTTGATGCACTGGAGCATGTGCTTGAAGTTCAAATTTGAATTATGCATATAAAATGCCTTGAGAACCCTATTAACGTATAAAAAGGCCAAACGAACCACGAAAAATTCCAAAATTAAACACAACACTTCTGTTATTCTATGTTGACACTAGAATTTTTTTGAAAACAATAAGCGGCAATGGATATCGTTCTGTCCCCAAAGGTGGAACGTTCTCTACCGAAACCATCACGCTTATTGTGAGAAGCTTTGGATTGTGTGAAGCTTATTCATGCCACTCCAGTATAGCATGCCAAGTTTCATGAATTTCGGACAAGTTTTGTATTTACTAGAATTTAAAAACCAGGCGTCTCAACGTTTTGCCGGCAATCAACAGTGCCCTGGTGTTTGAATTTCATTCCAATTTCTTGCATGGGACCTAGAAATTCACCCAAGGACACACATGTACTTTTTCAACCAACTTTGGTGCACTAGAGCATGTTCTTGTAGTTCAAATATGAATTATGCACATAAAATGCCTAAAAAACCCAATTAACGTATAAAAAGGCCAAACGAACCACGAAAAATTCCAAAATGAAAAATAACACTCTTGTTATTCTATGTTGACACTAGAATTTTGTTGAAAGCAATAAGAGGCAACAGATATCGTTCCGTCCACAAAGGTGGCACGTTCCCTACCGAAACCATCACGCTTGTTGTGAGAAGCTTATACCTACCCCAAATGGGAAAAAAAATTACCACGGCATGTTGATGTGGCTCCATGGTAGCATGCCAAGTTTCATGAATTTCAGACGAGTTTTGTATTTACTAGAATTTAAAAACTAGGCATCTCAACATTCTGCCGGCAATCAACAGTGCCGTGGTGTTTGAATTTCATTCGCATTTCTTGCATGGGGCCTAGAAATTTACCCAAGGAGACACATGTGATTTTTCAACCAACTTTGTTGCACTGGAGCATGTGCTTGTAGTTCAAATTTGAATTATGCACATAAAATGCCTAGAAAACCCAATTAACGTATAAAAAGGCCAAACGAACAACGAAAAATTCCAGAATTAAACACAACACTCCTGTTATTCTATGTTGACACTAGAATTTTTTTGAAAGCAATAAGATGGAACAAATATCGTTCCGTCCACAAAGATGGCACGTTCCCTACCGAAACCATCACGCTTGTTGTGAGAAGCTCTAGTTTGTGAGAAGCTTATACCCAAACCTGCCCCCGAATTGGACAAAAAGAATTACACGTCATGTTGATGCCGCTCCATGATAGCATGCCAAGTTTCATGAATTGAAGAAGAGTTTTGTATTTACTAGAATTTAAAAACCAAGCATATCAACGTTTTGTCGACAATCAACAGTGCCCTGGTGTTTGAATTCATTCCCATTTCTTGCATGGGACCTAGAAATTCACCCAAGGACACACATGTGATATTTCAACCAACTTTGGTGCACTAGAGCATGTTCTCGTAGTCCAAATTTGACATAGGCACATAAAATGCCTAGAAAACCCAATTAACATATAAAAAGACCAAACGAACCACGAAAAATTCCAAAACTAAACACAACACTCCTGTTATTCTATGCTGACACTAGATTTTTTTTAAAACAATAAGAGGCAACGGATATCGTTTCGTCCCCAAAGGTGGCGCGTTCCCTACCGAAACCATCACACTTGCTGTGAGATGCTCTTGTTTAGTGAGAAGCATATACCCAAACCTTCCCCAAATGGGACACAAAAATTACCACAACAGGTTGATGCCGCTCCACGATAGCATGCCAAGTTCCATGAATTTCAGACGAGTTTTGGATTTACTAGATTGAAAAACTAGGCATCTCAACATTTTGCTGGCAATCAAAAGTGCCCTGGTGTTTGAATTTCATTCCCATTTTCTTGCATGTGACATAGAAATTCACCCAAGGACACACATGTGCTTTTTCAGCCAACTTTGGTGCAGTGGAGCATGTGCTTGTAGTTCCAATTTGAATTATGCACATAAAATGCCTAGAAAGCCGAATTAACATATAAAAAGGCCAAACGAACCATGAAAAATTCCAAAATTAAACACAACACTCCTGTTATTCTATGTTGACACTAGTAATTTTTTGATTCCAATAAGAGGCAACGTATATCGTTCCGTCCCCAATGGTGGAAGGTTCCCTACCGAAGCCATCACGCTTGTTGTGAGAAGCTCTGGTTGGTGAGAAGCTTAGTCCCAAACCTGCCCCAAATGGGACAAAAATATTACCATAGCATGTTGATGCCACGCCATGATAGCATGCCAAGTTCCATGAATTTCTGACGAGTTTTGGATTTACTAGCTTTTAAAACGAGGCATATCAACGTTTTGCCGGCAATCAACAGTGCCCTGGAGTTTGAATTAATTCCCATTTCTTGCATGGGACCTAGAAATTCACCCAAGGACACAAATGTGATTTTTCAACCAACTTTGATGCACTGGAGCATGTGCTTGTAGTTCAAGTTTGAATTATGCACATAAAATGCCTAGAAAACCCTATTAATGTATAAAATGGCCAAACGAACCATGAAAAACTCCAAAATTAAACACAACACTCCTGCTATTCTATGTTGACACTAGATATTTTTTTAAACCCTATTAACGTATAAAAAGGTGGCATGTTCCCTACCGAAACTATCATGCTTGTTGTGAGAAGGTTATACCCTAACCCGCCCCAAATGGGACAATACATTTACCACGACATGTTGATACCGCTCCATGATAGCATGCCAAGTTTAATGAATTTGAGACGAGTTTTGGATTTACTAGAATTTAAAAACAAGGCATCTCAACATTTTCCCGGCAATCAACAGTGCCCTGGTGTTTTAATTTCATTCTCATTTCTCGCATGGGACCTAGAAATTCACCCAAGGACACACATGTGTTTTTTCAACCAACTTTGGTACACTGGAGCATGTACTTGTATTCAAATTTGAATTATGCACATAAAATGCCTGAAAAACCCAATTAACGTATAAAAAGGCCAAACAAACCATGAAAAATTCCAAAATTAAACACAACACTTCTTTTATTCTTTGTTTACACTAGAAATTTTATGAAAACCATAAGAGGCAACGGATACCGTTTGGTCCCTGTCGGTGTACTAAGATAGGGGTACCTTAGTACCCCAACTTGTGCACGGGCAGTAGCAGCTTCCCGCGGCAGGGTTTACCATGTGCTCGCCGGAAACCTTTTCGGTCCTTATAAAGCCATTCAAAAACAAAGTATACAAGTCAAAAGATCAAGGCCCCGGCAAGTGGAGCTTGCCGGGAAGGCCTCACCAGGCTCGAGACCATCACTCCAGCACAAGGCCCTGGCAAGAGGAGCTTGCCAGGAAGACCAAGGAATATGCACTTGAAGAGATGCCTCAGCGCATCGTGCGCCCCGGCAGGGCCCGGGGAGCGACAAGCTTCCGGGCCCGGCAAGGTCATACCCCCGGCAAGGTGCTTGCCGGGGGAAGCTTATGCTGTGTGCCCGCGCTCCAGCTCATCTGCCCACGCGTCGCCCTGGGGCCCTTCCAGGGACGCGTGGCGGGTGGCTGTGCAGCCTGGGGCACACGGTGGCAAGCCACGGTGACGAGGCTACCGCCGTGTCGAACGGAGAAGCATGGACGGACGCTTTTGGGGTCGACGGTGACGGGCATTTAATGCTCTTGTCCCCCACTGTCAAAGTTAGGTGAAGACCACTGTTCATCCACTGTTCACGCACTATTCCCGCACTGTTACAACTACCACCAAAGTTACATTTTTGCCCTCCTCTACGTTGACACCTGTCGGTGACCCCTTGAGCTATAAAAGGAGGCCCATGCACAACGTAGAAAGGGTTGGAAACCTTAGCAACTCTCTTGCTCGGTGTAGCTAGTACTGTAGCTCTTCAAGCTCCCGAGCTCAATACAACCAAGGCAGGAGTAGGGATTTACGCGTCCGCGCGGCCCGAACCTGGGTAAACTGCCCGCGTGTGCCCCTCGATCTGCTCTTCGTGCTCCCTCCGCTTCCTTACCGCAACGTAGAAGGGGCTCCGGTCCCATAGGTGCTCGTGGGAGGACAGTTTCCCCCGACATCTTTGGCGCGCCAGGTAGGGGGCGTCGAGGTTGTGCGAACCTGATCCGGCGCTCACGCGGGCGCACTCTTCATCAACCACTCCAGCTTCATCAACTTCATCAGCAGCACCAACATGGCCCCGAAGAAGAAGGCTTCGGAGGTCGCAGGCCCGTCTGCATCGATCCCACCACCACCAGAACCAACGGTTGGTGGGGGAGACGCCGGTGGAAGGGTGGTCGCCGGCGAGGAAACTCACGGCGCCACCAAATCCAAGGACAAGACGGACGACCGGGCGAATTCCAAAGCCTCGGTGTCCGTAGACGCACCACGTCCCTTCCAGCAGACGACAGGCCAGCAGCGCCGTGGTACAGGAGGTACCATACGCTTGCTGGGGCAAGGACAAGCCGGAGGCTCGCGGGATGCTCAAGGCCATCGTCCTGGCACGAGCAAGGCGTGGTCGCCGGGGCGAGAAACAGCTCCTTCTAACCCTGTTAGAAGTCCGAGCATATCTCGCTCCTCGCACCGCTCGCCACCGCTCCCCTCTTCTCCAGCAGAAGCGCTAGCAAGAGCGCAACTGCTCCTCGATTTCCCTCCAGCGGCAGACAAAGCCGAAGACTGGAGGGCAACGATCCAGAGTCTCATCGCCTTCTCCAACAACGACACGCCGCAGCAGCCAGCGACATCGCGGCCACGGCAAATCGACCAGACGAAGGCCGATGGCGACAAAACCGCCGGGGGTGCAACCACCGTGCACTCCCCGCCGCAGAAGCAGAAGACGCCACCCCGTCGGATTAACGTCGACGACGACTCTACGGCGTCGTCGGATCCGCGGGCTCGTCGGGACCAGCGCCAAGTCCTCGACGACCGGCGGCAAGAAGACGCTCGAACGCGCATCGAGCGCCGACGAGAAGCCCAGCGACAATCGGATCAGCGCGCTGGGACCGCTGTCGACACGTACGCGCCCGGTGAACCAGGCGACTTGCCGTACGCGGCAGGTTGCCCTGCGTTTACCCGTGAGCTGCGGCGAGTCCAGTGGCCCAGCATGAAAAACTTCAAGCCCGACGTGCCCGAGAAGTACGACGGCAAAACACACCCCTCGGAGTTCCTCAGCATCTACACCATCGCGGTGCAGGCTGCCGGGGGACGCGACGAGAAGATACTAGCGAACTACTTCCCACTAGTGCTTAAGCCAAACGTCCGTTCTTGGCTTATGCACTTGCCGGAAGGCTCCATTTCTTCGTGGGCAGATCTGTGCCACCAATTTGTCGGCGCCTTCACGGGCGGCCACAAACCCCACGGCCAGGAGAGTGATCTCCACATCTTGGCCCAGAAGGAAGGAGAATCCTTGCGCAAATACATTCAACGGTTCAGCCGCGTGCAGCACAACATTCCCGACGTCCACCCTGCCGCGGTTATCAGCGCGTTCCACCAGAACGTGCGTAACCGCCGCATGAGGGAAGAGATGGCAATGACCAAGATACGGGACGTCAGCGAGCTCTACGCTCTGGCTGACAAGTGCGCGCGCGCCGAAGAGGGGAGGAGACTCCCCGGGGAGGATACTGGCGCAGGAGGAAGCGACAGTGAGGACGCCGCCCCGGCAAAGAAGAGCCGGCGGCGGAACAACAGAAGAAAGAAGAGCAAGGAAGTACTAGTCGTCGAGCAGTCCGGCAAGGAGGCTCCCGCCAAGAAGGCACAGGCTGGCGGTTCCGGCAAGGAACCTGCCCCTGTAGCGGCAGCCGACAAGCAGGATGGCTCCGACAAGCAATATTGCAAAATCCACCGCACCAAGGGCCACGACCTTTCGAACTGCAAACGAGTCGAGTACCTCGTAGAACAGCAGAAGGCTGAATACGAGCGTCGCGACAAGGAGAAGGCCCAAGGAGGCGGGGGAGAGCCCAGCAAGAAGCGGCCATTCAATGGCCGGGGAGGACGCCGCGGCAAGGCCAAGCAGCGGCAAGGTGATCGACCTCCCCGGGGCCGCGACAAGGATGAGGAAGAAGACGACGACGCCGACATGGAGGAAGGAGATAACAGCGAGCAGGAGTTCCAGAAGGCCACAGAAGTTCTGTGTGTCAACGGAGGCGCCTCTCTGCACACTTCCCACCGCCAACTCAAGCAGTGGGTGCGGGAAGTAAACGCAGCTGAGCCGCCCGTCGAGTCACGCAGGCTGCTGAAATGGTCCAGCACGCCCATCATTTTTGATCTTGAGGATCACCCTGACCGCACAACAGCGGTCGGGTGCTTGCCGATGTTGGTCTCACCAACTATCCGCAACCTCAAGGTCACCAAAATGTTGGTTGACGGCGGGGCCGGCCTGAACTTGATCTCCTCAGCTGTGATCAAGAAACTCTAGATTCCAGACGGCGAGCTCGAAGAAACCGGGTCATTCCAAGGAATAAACCCGGGGAGGAGCAAGCCGAAGGGCAAGATTACTCTGCCAGTGACCTTTGGCGGGGAGCTTAACTTCAGGACGGAGAGGATAACCTTTGACGTGGCCGATATCCCATTGCCATACAATGGGATACTTGGACGTCCTGCCCTCGCCAAGTTCATGGCAGCTTCCCACTATGCCTACAACATACTCAAAATGCCGGGGCCGATAAGCGTCATCTCTGTCCCTGGCGACATGAAGGACGCGCTTATCTGCGCCGACAAGATATACCGGGATGCAGCGGCCGCAGCAGAAAGCAACACACTTGCCGCTGAAGCTCCCGGGGGGAAGAAGACCAATACCAAGTCCGGCAAGTGCTCTGGGGCCCACTCCGACAAACGCACCTCTTCGGAGTGCTGTGTTGCCGTCGAGGACGCGCCATCGAGCTCCACCGGCAAGTACAAGAAGGGGATGGCCGCTCCACCAGCAACCAAGAAGGTGTCCGCCAAGGAGGACGGCACTGGTGGTACCTTCACCATCAGTGCTACGCTCGACAACAAATAGGAAAGCGCGCTCGCTGCCTTCCTGCGGGCGAATGTCGATGTGTTTGCGTGGCAACCATTTGACATCCCCGGCTTTCCCAGGAAGGTAATTGAGCACAAGCTTGCTGTTTGTCCTCATGCGCGGCCGTCAAGCAGAAGGTCAGGAAGCAAGCCGTGTTGCGCCAAGAATTCATTGCCGAAGAAATCAAGAAGTTGGAAGCAGCAGGCCTAGTTAGAGGCGTGATCCATCCTACGTGGTTGGCCAATCCAGTTGTCGTACGCAAGGCCAATGGGAAGTGGAGACTTTGTATAGACTTCACTGATGTGAATAAAGCATTTTCCAAGGATCCATTTCCCTTGCCGCGTATTGACCAGATTGTTGACTCCACCGCTGGATGTGAGCTGCTTTCCTTCCTTGATGCATACTCAGGGTACCACCAGATTTTTATGGCCAAGGAAGATGAAGAGAAGACTGCATTCATTACTCCATGCGGCACATATTGCTTCATATGCATGCCCTTTGGATTGAAGAATGCAGGATCAACGTTTGCTAGGGTGGTGCACACTGCTTTTGAACCACAGATACACAGAAATGTAGAAGCTTACATGGATGACATAGTGGTCAAGAGTAAGAGCAAAGATACCCTGATCCAAGATTTGGAAGAAACCTTTGAGAACATGTGCAAGATCCAGCTCAAATTGAACCCTGAGAAGTGCGTGTTCGGAGTTCCCTCCGGCAAGCTTCTCGGGTTCTTCGTGTCCCAGAGGGGGATTGAAGCCAATCCCGACAAGATAAAAGCCATCGAGCAGATCGAAGCCACGAAGCGCGTCAAGGACGTAAGGAGACTTGCTGGTTGTGTGGCTGCCCTTAGTAGGTTCATTTCAAAGTCTGCAGAACGCGCCCTGCCTTTCTTCAAAATCTTGAAGAAGGCAGGTCCCATGAAATGGACTCCAGAAGCGGAGACAGCCCTACAAGACTTGAAAAGGTACCTGTCCTCCACTCCAATACTTGTCGCACCTAGACCACAGGAAAAGTTGTTGCTATACTTAGCAGCAACCAATCAAGTGGTTAGTGCTGCGTTAGTAGCGGAGAGGGAGGCGGATGAGGAACCTACACCACCGGCAAGCGAATCCAGCGACAAGCAGGGGGCTTCCCCGAAAGCTCTGGCTCCGACAAGGACAAGTCTGCGTAGGAGCAAGGAGAAGTGCGAAGGAAGATGGTGCAGCGCCCAGTGTATTTTGTGAGCTCCCTCTTGCAGGGGGCTAGATCAAGATACTCTGGAGTGCAGAAGTTGCTTTTCGGTCCCCTCATGGCCTCAAGGAAGCTGCGCCATTACTTTCAAGCACACGAGATAACAGTGGTCACTCGCTTTCCGTTGAAGAGGATATTGCAAAATCCAGAGGCAACAGGCAGGATCGTCGAGTGGGCACTAGAACTGTCAAGCTTTGGTCTAAAGTTTGAGAGTACCTCAACCATACAGAGCAGAGCTTTGGCAGAATTCATAGCCGAATGGACCCCAACGCCCGATGAGGAAGTTCCAGAGACAAGCGTCCCCATCCAAGAAGCGAGCAGTGAATGGGTAATGTACTTTCATGGTGCCTTCTCGCTGCAAGGCGCCGGTGCCGGCGTGGTACTCATAGCGCCCACCGGAGAGCACCTCAAGTATGTTGTCCAGATGCACTTTCCCAAGGAGCAAGCAACGAACAATACTGCTGAGTATGAAGGTTTGCTTGCCGGCCTCAGAATTGCGGCCGAACTTGGGATCAAGAAATTGGTTGTGCGGGGAGATTCTCAGTTGGTGGTCCGACAAGTGAACAAGAGTTATCAGAGCCCTTTGATGGAAGCTTATGTTGATGAAGTGAGGAAGCTTGAAGAACACTTTGAAGGTCTGCAAATGGAGCACGTCCCAAGAGCACAGAACGATATTGCAGATGGCCTCTCAAAGTGTGCTGCGATGAAGTTACCTGTGGAACAAGGGACCTTCCTGCTCAAGCTAACTCAGCCATCCGTTACACCATCAATTGGGCAAAGTAAGAAGAGAAAGTTGGTCTCCGGTGACTACTTGCCGGCGGATCTTCCAGAAGCCGCCTCCAAGGTCCCCAGGATTAACAGTCAGAACGCTGAGGAACATTTTGCTCCTGCAGACCCAAGGGACTGTACAGTTGAAGCAAACGTTCCCGACAAGCCTCGCCCCGGCAGGCTTGCCGGGGAACCATCTGCTCCGGCAGAACCAGACGTTCTTGCCGTAGAAGCTGGGGTTCCCGCAGCGGCCCTCACGCCTTTAGTCCTTGCCGTTGAGCCTCGGGCTCCGGCATGGGTGCAGCAGATCGTCTGTTTTCTGCAAACTGGAGAACTTCCCGACGACCCAGAAGAGATAGAGAAGATAACCAGACAGTCAAGTATGTACCAGTTCGTTGACAATGAACTGTACAGAAGAAGACTCAACGGTGTCAGGTTGAAGTGCATTTCCAGAGAAGATGGACAGAAGCTGTTGGCAGAAATACATGGAGGCATATGTGGCCACCACATTGGCGCAAGGGCACTTGCCGGGAAGGCGTTCCGGCAAGGGTTCTTCTGGCCAGAAGCCCTCCAAGATGCAACTGCACAAGTAACCAAATGTGAAGCGTGCCAGTTCCATGCCAAGCAAATTCACCAACCAGCTCAAGCTCTCCAGACGATCCCTTTGTCCTGGCCCATCTCGGTCTCGGGGCTCGATATCCTCGGCCCTTTCCCCCGTGCTGTCGGGGGCTTTGAGTACTTGTACGTTGCAATCGACAAGTTCACAAAGTGGCCAGAAGTGGAACCAGTGAGAAAGGTGACGGCACAGTCAGCAGTCAGGTTCTTCAGGTCAATTGTTTGCCGTTTCGGAATCCCTAACAGGATCATCACCGACAACGGTACACAGTTTACAAGTCGCACCTTCATGCAGTACGTCCAAGACCTTGGCGCCAAGGTTTGTTTCGCTTCTGTTGCTCACCCGAGGAGCAATGGTCAAGCGGAGAGGGCCAATGCTGAAGTGCTGCGCGGACTCAAGACAAGAACCTTCGACAGGCTGCGCAAGTGCGGAAGAAACTGGATAGAGGAGTTACCGGTGGCTCTTTGGTCAATCAGAACGACACCAAGTCGAGCCACCGGACAGACACCTTTTGCTCTTGTCTATGGAGCAGAGGCAGTTCTCCCCACGGAACTCGTATACGGATCTCCTCGAGTACTCGCTTATGATGAGCTCGAGCAAGAGCAACTACGACAAGATAACGCACTGCTCCTTGAGGAGGAACGTCTCCAGGCTGCTGTACGAGCTGCTCGATACCAGCAAGCCTTGCGCCGCTATCATAGCCGCAAGGTTAAGGCCAGGAGTCTCGAGGAAGGCGACCTTGTTCTTCGGCGTGTTCAGTCCGCCAAGAATTCCAACAAGTTGACGCCGAAGTGGGAAGGCCCTTATCGGGTGAGACAAGTCACAAGGCCCGGCGCCGTCCGCCTTGAGACCGAAGAAGGCTTACCGGTGAGCAATTCCTGGAACATAGAGCATCTTCGCAAGTTTCACCCATAAGGCGCGGTTGCTGTGATCCGCTCCGGCAACCACCTTTTGTACGAGTCTTGCCGCTGTTGCATGTAAACCTTTGTAGAAAGCCGGGCGCAGGTCCCGTGCATCAGTAAAGCTTTTGTGTTTCGCACTATTTGCCATTTCCATGCTTTTCTTTGTTATTTGCATGCATTGTTTGGCATCTTGTGCAACCCACATCTCCGGTAAGCATTAATGGGCCAAGAAACCCTATACTAGTTTTCCCTTCTCTTTTTCTTTCCCTCTTAAGCAGAAGGAACGTTCCTCGCGCACAAGTTTGCCGGGGGAAGGAGGTGGAGGATGAACCAAGTGCTGTTCAAGAAAGAGAAGCTTTGCCGGAGAATGAACGAACTATGAAAGCTAAGTTACCAGAATTTGAGCAATTCAAAATTTTAAATTTTAGTTGTCTTCCTTGAACAACCACACTTTGTATGGAAAACCTGTGCGCGGAGGAACCTGCCCGTGGCTAGCCACACCCTTACCTTGTTTTCGAGCACGCTCAACGACTTAAGTGAGCTGCGACAAGTGTCGCGCCATTACTTCGTTTCCGAGTTCGCTCAGCAAGCTAAGTGCACTGCGACTAGCTGCGGCAGGGTTTCTTGCCGATAAGGCCTTTGCCAGTAGGCCACTCAGAGTCCAGCACTCAGCGCTCGCGGCAAGGGCCCCTTGCCGGCAAGTTCCCTAAAAGCGTAGGGTAAAAAGCATACAAAGTAAAGGACCAAAGCAAGGGAGATAACACTGCATTGATTGATCAAAATAAGATTCTATATTACAAGGATAACTTGCCGCAATAACTAATCGATTCATGTCCATAACATACTTTGCAGCGGCAAAGGAAACAGAAAGAAAAAAGCCTAATCTACGCGGTCGCCCTCACGCCTTGTGACCTTGTTCACCTTGGCGACGATGTGGGCGACCTGCGCCTTCAACGCCTCCTGGTCAGCGTCGTGCGGCAAGGAGCGGAGGACGTTGACGAGGTTGATGCCGGGATTGCGGTAGACGATCTTCGTCAAGACGCGCTCCAAGGTGCCCGCGCAGAGCCGACGCGACTCGTCGGCCAACTGCGCGGGGAGCTTCTCCCGCAGCCGTGCAAGCCCCGGTGCGATTCCCCTGAAGAAGAGACTTAACCTGGCACTGTGGGGGAGGGCCTCATCGGGAGAATACACGAGGTGCTCCGCCCTCAGCGCCATCATCTCCTTGTCAATGTTGGCGGCGGAGGTGACCAGGTCATCAGTCCATTGCTCTACCGCCCGGCTGAAGTTGTTCGCTGAGACGGCGGCGCTCTCCACTAGGCCTCGTTCCTTGCGGAGCTCGTCCTTCAGCTTCGTCTCGAGATCCCGGGCAGCGTCGAGCGAACCAGTCAAAGTGGAGACCTTCAACTCCAAGTCAGCAATTGAATCCTTGGCGGCAGTGAGCTCGTCGCCTTTCTTGGAGAGACGTACCTGCAAGTCAGAGTTGGTGTGGGCGTCTTTCTCCCGCTCCACATTGAGCGCGGTGACTCTGTCCTCGCTTGCCTTCAGGTACCGCTCCAGTTGATCCACCTTGAGCTCCAGGTCCTTCTTGGCGGTTTCCGCGGCGGCTGCGGCATCCTTTGCCTCCTTCAGAGCCCCGCTAAGGGCCTGCTCCCGGGCGGTGAGCTCGTCGTCATGGGCGTCGAGCTCGACCTTCCGCTGGTTGAGCACCCCCTCCCGCCGAGACAACTCCTCGGCGGCCATCGCTGCCGCTCTTCTGCCTCTGCCTTCTCCAGGAGGAAGGCTTGCTGCTCCTCGGCAAGCCCTTCACGCTCCTCCGCCAAGTTGCGGAGGGCTGCCTGGTTGGCGGCGCGAAGTTCCGCGGCGCGCTTCTCCAAGTCAACCCCTGCCTTGGCGGCAAGAGCTTCCCGGGAGTCCAATTTTGCCTGCCTGGCCCGGTACAGGGCCAGGAGCCGGCGAAGGAGCTTCTTCTCTTCGGGCTCGTCTCCACCGCCAAGTGCTTCGACAACCTTCAACCCCGCGGAGGCGAGGACCTCTCCATCATAGGTCTCTCCCTCCACGGGGGCTCGCGACAAAGACGCCCACGGGACTTGTATGAAGATCCCGTTGGGGGCCTCGAGATAGACACCTGGCTGCTCCGCGGTGGCGGAGGGGTCGGCGGCCGGTGCAGCGCTTGACGCTCCTGCTGCCTCCGGGCCAGTAGTGTGGTCACCGCCCCCCTCCCCAGCCGCGGCGTCTGCGGTCGGGGCGGTCTCCTCAGCGGCAGGCTCGTCGGCTCCAGCCCTGCCCTCAGCGGCAGTGGCGTTGCCGCCGTCGCCGCGCACCTCCTCCTCGGCAGCGGTCTCTGTCTCCATCTGCTCCGGTGCAGGAGGATCTAGCAGAAGAAAAAGAAAAGAAAAGATCAAGCAAATATCCAAAAAGACAAGTTCAAGGAGGAAAAGCTACAAGGACTTACCTTCGCGGACTTCTTCGACGACAGGCTCCCTCGCCGGGGAATCCTCCCTTGGCGGTGGAGCAGTGGCCCCTGCTGGCGGAGGGCCGCCCGCGCCCTCCCTTGGCGGGGTGGTCACCCTTGTCGGGCTGCTCACCCTTGGCGGGGTGCCCGTCCTTGGCGGAGCGTTCTCCCTCGCCGGGGAGTTCACCCTTGGCGGGGAGGGTGGAGCAAGCGGCTCGTCGGAGGCAGTTTCCGGGCGCTCCTGCGGCTGCGGCTCCACTTCTGCACAAGACAAACAAGACAACAAAACATAAATACAAACAACAACCTCGAGCTTGTCCGACCAACAGAAAAGACAAAAACCAGACTTACGCTGGAGGCTGCGCTGGGGGCTGCTCCTCGGAGCAGCGGGTTGATCCGGCAAGCTCGCCGCTGGCGCGTCTCCGGCCGCTGCGACGGGCGAGTCGTCTTCAACCTCAACCACGGGGATCTTGGCCCTCTTCGCCATCCGCTGTGCCAGGGTCCTGAAAGCAAAACAAAAGCAAGATCAGAATCATCAAGGAAGATCAAGACAAAGTCAGAAAAATTACAAGTTGCAAGTACTTACTCCTCTTCCTCGTCGTCGTCCGAGCTGAGGGCGGAGAAGTCGAACTCCACCTGAGATGCTCCTGCGCGAGGAGCAGGAGGAGAAGGTTCCCTCGGGCGTTTGGCGGTCTCCGGGGCTGCGGGCTGCGAAGACCCAGCCCCCGTTGACACCGAGGCCTAAGGGGCAGGAGGAGCGGCCGTTCCGCTCCGGGAGGATCACCCTTCGCTTGGCGCTGGTGCGCGGGGCGCCTCCGTCGCGGTTTGGCTCGCCCTGGTGGCGCGCGTCGCCCGGCGCGCAGGCTGCTGTCTAGGCGCCTGTGGCCTCGTCGCCGTAGCCACCTTGCGGAGGCGCTTCCTCGGTGGTTGTGTAGGACTTGCCGGAGGCGGGGAGTTCTCTGAGGACGAGGAGGCGTCGTCGTCGAGTCACAAAGATCCACCGGTGTCTTCATCTGCCTCGGCGTCCTCCTCCTCCTCCCCGGCAAGCCCGCTGGACCCGGCGCCTTGCCCGGCGGCCTCGCTCCCTGCGGCGGCCCCGCTCCCTCCGGCAACCTCGCTCCCTGCGGCGGCCTCGCTCACCCCGGCAACCCCGGGTATCCCGGCAAGCCTCAGGGAAGGCACCCCGGCAAACTCATCGGGCGGAAGCTTGAGCATCCTGAGGATCTCCGCCTCCTCTGCTCGGTTCGCCTCGTCCGCAGCCTCTGCATCATCCACAGAGTATCCAAAATCACCCGCCGCCACAGCTGCAGCGGCCTCTTCCACCCTAGAAGCGATGTAGGCTATATCCCGAGCCGTAGTGGCCCGGGTGAGGCCCCTGTTCTCATCAGTGTTCTTGGGCGTCTCGACCAAGTTGTCGAAGAAGCTCAGCACTGCATCCGGCGGAGGCTCTATCCAGGTGGGGTCGACGTCGTGGGAGTCGCACGCAGGCATCATCGCGCGCAAGGAATCCCGGGCGGTGTTGTTGCACAGCGGCACCACTCCCCGGGGAGGTCTAAACCACTCCGGGTGGGCCGGGTCATGCTTGAAGAGCTCCCGGACCATCCCCTTCAACTCCAAAGTAGTGAAATTGAAGTTCAATCCAGGGCGCAGCCTCATGATATCCACCGCATTACCAAATTCCCATGCTGTCCTTTTCCTTTCTTGTAAAGGGGCAATGCGGCGGCGGAGGAAATCTGCCCCTACTTCTCCGATGGTTAGTTTGGCTACCCGGAGACGAATAATCCTAATAATGGTAATGCTGAGCTTGTTGTCCTCCGGGGCCAATTCGCTCCAGTCCTTGCCGCGCACTATGGCAGTTGTGTGCGGCGCGGTGAAGGGCTCCGGCTTATCCTCCACTATCCAACACCAATCTGCACGCCACTCCTCCCACTTGCCGCGTAGCTCTCCCTTCAGGTATGAATCCTTCTTGTTCAGCTGGAAGATCCAGGAGATGCCGCCGGAGAGGGGAGCGCCCGATTCTACTCTAGGCATGAAAAAGTGGCGGAAAAGGGCGACATTGGGATGAATCCCAACATAGTTTTCGCACAGATGTGCGAAAACGGCCATCGTAAGGATGGCGTTGGGAGTGAAATCTAGGAGGTGGAGGTTGTATGTGTTCATGATATCGCAAAAGAACTCCGAGTACGGAGGGCACAATCCAAAGTGGAAGAAAGCAACGAAGAAGAAGTACCCGCCGGGGAACAGATCTTTGGCGACGGCGGGGAAGGCTCTGGTGCGGGGATGAGCTTTGGTATCCCCCGACTAGAACAGATAGTACTTGTTCCGCAGCTCCTTCGCGCCAAGCCTCGGCACGAAGACCACGCTCCTCTTCCGCAGGGCGGCCAGCTTCGCCGCCTGCTCGGACTTCTCCTTCTTGGCCTTGTCCACTTTCGCCTTCTCGCTCTTCGGAGCCATGGCGGAGGCGGCGAGGGAAGAGGCGAGGAGCTCGACGGTGCCGCAGATGCGGAAGACGGCGGAGGAGGGGCGGAGGTGAGGAGCAGCGGGGGTTTCTGGAGAGCTAAGACGCAATGAAGACGAAGAAGGAAACTGCCCCTGCTTCCTCTGCTTTTAAGGGGGAAGTGGGGGACGCTCCGCATTTCCCGTTAAAGAACAAGGCCACGATCTTCCCCACGACGCCGCAATCGAAGCGTGCCGTTAGGGGGGGATGTGGCGGATACGGAAGTAGATTCGGCGTGCCGTGGGCCGCGCGTGCCCGTGCACTGTCTTGGGCCTGGCCCAACAGCGCTCGGCACCGTGTGTGGCCCAGGCCTGGGGGCTCCTGTCGGTGTACTAAGATAGGGGTACCTTAGTACCCCAACTTGTGCACGGGCAGTAGCAGCTTCCCGCGGCAGGGTTTACCATGTGCTCGCCGGAAACCTTTTCGGTCCTTATAAAGCCATTCAAAAACAAAGTATACAAGTCAAAAGATCAAGGCGCCGGCAAGTGGAGCTTGCCGGGAAGGCCGCACCAGGCTCGAGACCATCACTCCAGCACAAGGCCCTGGCAAGAGGAGCTTGCCAGGAAGACCAAGGAATATGCACTTTAAGAGATGCCTCGGCGCGTCGTGCGCCCCGGCAGGGCCCGGGGAGCGACAAGCTTCCGGGCCCGGCAAGGTCATACCCCCGGCAAGGTGCTTGCCGGGGGAAGCTTATGCTGTGTGCCCGCGCTCCAGCTCATCTGCCCACGCGTCGCCCTGGGACCCTTCCAGGGACGCGTGGCGGGTGGCTGTGCAGCCTTGGGCACACGGTGGCAAGCCACGGTGACGAGGCTACCGCCGTGTCGAACGGAGAAGCATGGACGGACGCTTTTGGGGTCGACGGTGACGGGCATTTAATGCTCTTGTCCCCCACTGTCAAAGTTAGGTGAAGACCACTGTTCATCCACTGTTCACGCACTATACCCGCACTGTTACAACTACCACCAAAGTTACATTTTTGCCCTCCTCTACGTTGACACCTGTCGGTGACCCCTTGAGCTATAAAAGGAGGCCCATGCACAACGTAGAAAGGGTTGGAAACCTTAGCAACTCTCTTGCTCGGTGTAGCTAGTACTGTAGCTCTTCAAGCTCCCGAGCTCAATACAACCAAGGCAGGAGTAGGGTTTTACGCGTCCGCGCGGCCCGAACCTGGGTAAACTGCCCGCGTGCGCCCCTCGATCTGCTCTTCGTGCTCCCTCCGCTCCCTTACCGCAACGTAGAAGGGGCTCCGGTCCCATAGGTGCTCGTGGGAGGACAGTTTCCCCCGACAGTCCCCATATGTGGCACGTTCCCTACCGAGACCATCACGCTTGTTGTGAGAAGTTCTGGTTTGTGAGAAGCGTATACCTAAACCTTCCCAAATGGGACAAAAAAATTACCATGGCATGTTGATGCCGCTCCATGATAACATGACAAGTTCCATGAATTTCAGACGAGTTTTGGATTTACTAGCTTTTAAAACAAGGCATCTCAACGTTTTCCTGGCAATCAAAAGTGCCCTGGTGTTTGAATTAATTCCCATTTCTTGCATGGGACCTAGAAATTCACCCAAGGACACACATGTGATTTTTGAACCAACTTTGATGCACTGGAGCATGTGCTTGTAGTTCAAGTTTGAATTATGCACATAAAATGCATAGAAAACCCTATTAACGTATAAAAAGGCCAAACGAACCATGAAAAATTCCAAAATTAAACACAACACTCCTGCTATTCTATGTTGACACTAGATATTTTTTGAAAAGCATAAGATGCAATGGATGTCGTTCCGTCTCCAAAGGTGGCACGTTCCCTACCGAAACCATCACGCTTGTTGTGAGAAGCTCTGGTTTGTGAGAAGCTTATACCCAAACCTGGCCCAAATGGGACGAAAAAATTACCACGACATGTTGATGCCGATCCATGATAGCATGCCAAGTTTCGTGAATTTCTTTAAGAGTTTTGTATTTACTAGAATTTAAAAACCAGGCATCTCAATGTTTTGCCGGCAATCAACGGTGCCTTGGTGTTTGAATTCATTCCCATTTCTTGCATGGGACCTAGAAATTCACCCAAGGACACACATCTACTTTTTCAACCAACTTTGGTGCACTAGAGCATGTTCTTGTAGTTCAAATATGAATTATGCACATAAAATGCCTAGAAAACCCAATTAACGTATAAAAAGGCCAAACGAACCACGAAAAATTCCAAAATGAAAAATAACACTCTTGTTATTCTATGTTGACACTAGAATTTTGTTGAAAGCAATAAGAGGCAACAGATATCGTTCCGTCCACAAAGGTGGCACGTTCCCTACCGAAACCATCACGCTTGTTGTTAGAAGCTCTGGTTTGTGAGAAGCTTATACCTACCCCAAATGGGAAAAAAATTACCACGGCATGTTGATGTGGCTCCATGGTAGCATGCCAAGTTTCATGAATTTCAGACGAGTTTTGTATTTACTAGAATTTAAAAACTAGGCATCTCAACATTCTGCCGGCAATCAACAGTGCCCTGGAGTTTGAATTTCATTCGCATTTCTTGCATGGGGCCTAGAAATTTACCCAAGGAGACACATGTGATTTTTCAACCAACTTTGTTGCACTTGAGCATGTGCTTGTAGTTCAAATTTGAATTATGCACATAAAATGCCTAGAAAACCCAATTAACGTATAAAAAGGCCAAACGAACAACGAAAAATTCCAGAATTAAACACAACACTCCTGTTATTCTATGTTGACACTAGAAATTTTTTGAAAGCAATAAGATGGAACAAATATCGTTCCGTCCACAAAGATGGCACGTTCCCTACCGAAACCATCACGCTTGTTGTGAGAAGCTCTGGTTTGTGAGAAGCTTATACCCAAACCTGCCCCAAATGGGACAAAAAGAATTACACGTCATGTTGACGGCGCTCCATGATAGCATGCCAAGTTTCATGAATTGCAGGAGAGTTTTGTATTTACTAGAATTTAAAAACCAAACATATCAACGTTTTGTCGACAATCAACAGTGCCCTGGTGTTTGAATTCATTCCCTTTTCTTGCATGGGACCTAGAAATTCACCCAAGGACACACATGTGATATTTCAACCAACTTTGGTGCACTAGAGCATGTTCTCGTAGTCCAAATTTGAAATAGGCAGATAAAATGCCCAGAAAACCCAATTAACGTATAAAAAGGCCAAATGAACCACGAAAAATTCCAAAACTAAACACAACACTCCTGTATTCTATGCTGACACTAGATTTTTTTTGAAAACAATAAGAGGCAACGGATATCGTTTCGTCCCCAAAGGTGGCGCGTTCCCTACCGAAACCATCACACTTGTTGTGAGATGCTCTTGTTTAGTGAGAAGCATATACCCAAACCTTCCCCAAATGGGACAAAAAAAATTACCACAATAGGTTGATGCCGCTCCACGATAGCATGCCAAGTTCCATGAATTTCAAACGAGTTTTGGATTTACTAGATTGAAAAACTAGGCATCTCAACATTTTGCTGGCAATCAAAAGTGCCCTGGTGTTTGAATTTCATTCCCATTTTCTTGCATGTGACATAGAAATTCACCCAAGGACACACATGTGCTTTTTCAGCCAACTTTGGTGCAGTGGAGCATGTGCTTGTAGTTCCAATTTGAATTATGCACATAAAATGCCTAGAAAACCCAATTAACGTATAAAAAGGCCAAACGAACAACGAAAAATTCCAGAATTAAACACAACACTCCTGTTATTCTATGTTGACACTAGAAATTTTTTGAAAGCAATAAGATGGAACAAATATCGTTCCGTCCAGAAAGATGGCACGTTCCCTACCGAAACCATCACGCTTGTTGAGAGAAGCTCTGGTTTGTGAGAAGCTTATACCCAAACCTGCCCCAAATGGGACAAAAAGAATTACACGTCATGTTGATGCCGCTCCATGATAGCATGCCAAGTTCCATGAATTGCAGAAGAGTTTTGTATTTACTAGAATTTTAAAACCAAGCATATCAACGTTTTGTCGACAATCAACAGTGCCCTGGTGTTTCAATTCATTCCCATTTCTTGCATGGGACCTAGAAATTCACCCAAGGACACACATGTGATATTTCAACCAACTTTGGTGCACTAGAGCATGTTCTCGTAGTCCAAATTTGAAATAGGCAGATAAAATGCCTAGAAAACCCAATTAACGTATAAAAAGGCCAAACGAACCACGAAAAATTCGAAAACTAAACACAACACTCCTGTTATTCTATGCTAACACTAGATTTTTTTTTAAACAATAAGAGGCAACGGATATCTTTCGTCCCCAAAGGTGGCGCGTTCCCTACCGAAACCATCACACTTGTTGTGAGATGCTCTTGTTTAGTGAGAAGCATATACCCAAACCTTCCCCAAATGGGACAAAAAAATTACCACAACAGGTTGATGCCGCTCCACGATAGCATGCCAAGTTCCATGAATTTCAGACGAGTTTTGGATTTACTAGATTGAAAAACTAGGCATCTCAACATTTTGCTGGCAATCAAAAGTGCCCTGGTGTTTGAATTTCATTCCCATTTTCTTGCATGTGACATAGAAATTCACCCCAAGGACACACATGTGCTTTTTCAGCCAACTTTGGTGCAGTGGAGCATGTGCTTGTAGTTCCAATTTGAATTATGCACATAAAATGCCTAGAAAGCCGAATTAACATATAGAAAGGCCAAACGAACCACGAAAAATTCCAAAATTAAACACAACACTCCTGTTATTCTATGTTGACACTAGTAATTTTTTGATTCCAATAAGAGGCAACGTATATCGTTCCGTCCCCAATGGTGGAAGGTTCCCTACCGAAGCCATCACGCTTGTTGTGATAAGCTCTGGTTGGTGAGAAGCTTAGTCCCAAACCTGCCCCAAATGGGACAAAAAAATTACCATAGCATGTTGATGCCACTCCATGATAGCATGCCAAGTTCCATGAATTTCTGACGAGTTTTGGATTTACTAGCTTTTAAAACGAGGCATATCAATGTTTTGCCGGCAATCAACAGTGCCCTGGTGTCGGGGAAACTGGTCGCCCACGAACACCTATAGGACCGGAGCCCCTTCTACGGTACGGCAAGGGTGCGGAGGGAGCACGAAGAGCGGATCGAGGGGCACACGCGGGCAGTTTACCCAGGTTCGGGCCGCGCGGACGCGTAAAACCCTACTCCTGCCTTTGGTTGTATTGAGTCCTTGAGCTCGGGAGCTTGAAGATCTACAGTACTAGCTGCACCGAGCGTAGGAGTGATCGAGTTTCTGGGATCGAACCTCCTCTACGTTGTGCATGGGCCTCCTTTTATAGCTTAAAGGGGTCACCGACAGGTGCCAACATAGAGGAGGGTAAAAATGTAAAACTGGTGGTGGTTGTAACAGTGCATGAACAGTGTATGAACAGTGGTCTTCACCTAACTCTAACGGTGGGGGATAAGGGCATTGAATGCCCATCGCCGTCGCCCCAAAAGCGTCCGTCCATGCGTCTCCGTTCGCCACGGCGATAGCCTCGTCACCGCGGCTTGCCACCGTGTACCCCAGGCTGCACAGCCATCTGCCACGTGCCCCTGGAAGGGCCCCAGGGTGACGCATGACCAGATGAGCTGGAGCGCAGGCACACAGCATAAGGTTCCCCGGCAAGCACCTTGCCGGGGTCGCAACCTTGCCGGGCCTGGAAGCTTGTCGCTCTCCGGGCCCTGCCGGGGCGCATGATGCACCGCGATATACCTTCTTGAGGTGCCGTTCTTTTGGCCTTCCTGGCAAGCTCCTCTTGCCAGGGTCTTGTGCTGGAATGATAACTTTGAGCCTGGTGCGGCCTTCCCGGCAAGCTCCTCTTGCCGGGGTCTTGTCTCTTAACTTGAATACTTTGTTCTTGAATGGCTCAAAAGGGGTCTAGAGTGTGCTTTGGCGGGCGCGTGGTGAGCCAGACCACGGGACGCTGCTACTGCCCGTGCACAAGTCGGGATACTAAGGTACCCCTACTTTAGTACACCGACAGGAGCCCCCGGGCCTGGGCCACACACGGTGCCGAGCGCTGTTGGGCCAGGCCCAGAACAGTGCACGGGCACACGCGGCCCACGGCGCGCCGTTTCCCGCTCCAGATTCGCCGCATCCCTCCCTAACGGCACGCGTCGATTGCGGCGTCGTGGGAGAGATCGTGGCCTGTTTCTTTAATGGGGAAATGTGGAACGTCCCCCACTTCCCCCTTAAAAGCAGAGGGAGCAGGGGTAGTTTCCTCCATTGCTTTCATTGCGTCTTGAATCTCCAGAAACCCCCGCCGCTCTCTGCCCCCGCAAAGGTCGACAGAGAGCCGAGCACCACCCTCTCCTCCGCCGTCTCCAACATCCGCAGCGCCGTCGACCTCCCCGCCGTCCCCGCCATGGCCCCGAAGAGCGACCAGGCGAAGAGCGACCAGGCGAAGAAGGAGAAATCCGAGAAGGCGGCGAAGCTGGCATCCATGCGGAGAAGGATGGTGGTCTTCCCGCCGAGGCTCGGCGCGAGGGAGCTGCGGGACAAGTACTACTTGTTCTGGGCGAGGGAGACGAAGGCTCATCCTCGCACCAGAGTCCTCCCCGCCGTAGCCGTCGACATGTTCCCGGGAGGTTACTACTACTTCGCTTCATTCTTCCATTGCGGTCTCTATCCTCCGTATTCAGAATTTTTCTGCGATGTGATGAACACATATGGATTCCACCTCTTAGATTTTACCCCGAATGCCGTCCTCACTTTGGCCGTTTTCGCACATCTGTGCGAAAACTATGTCGGGGTCCACCCAAACGTAGCCCTCTTCCGCCACTTTTCACACCTAGAGTAGAATCTGGATCCCCACTCTCCGGCGGTATCTCCTGGATCTTCAGGCTCGGCAAGAAGGAGGCGTACTTGATTGGAGAGCTACGCGGCAAGTGGGAAGAGTGGAGAGCTGACTGGTGCTGGATTCTGGAAGATGCACCCGAGCAGTTTACCTCGTCGCGCCAGACTGCAATAGTGCGCGGCAAGGATTGGAGCGACTTGGCCCCGGAGGATGACAAGCTGCAGATTGCCCTTACTAGGATCCTTCGCCTCCGGGTTGCCAACCTGACTGTGGGTGAAGTTGGGGCTGATTTCCTCCGCCGCCGCATTGCCCCTCTGCAGGAAAGGAAGAGACCCGCTTGGTAGTTCGGCAACGCGGCAGACCGCATGAGGCTGTGCCCCGGGTTGAACTATAACTTCACTGTCTTGGAGCTGAAGGGGATGGTCCGGGAGCTGTTCAATCACGACCCCAGGCACAAGGAGTGGTTCACCCCGTCCCGAGCAGTAGTTCCGTTGTGCAACAATACTGCCCTTAGTGCCATCCGCGCGGTGATGCCTAAGTGTGATTCCCATGGGGTCGTTCCCACTTGGCTGATGCCTTCAGAGGAGACCGTGCAGGCCTTCTTTGACAACCTGGTTGAAAAAGCACGCAACGCCGAGGAGAAGAATGGGCTCACCCAGGAGACCACCGAGCGAGATGTGGCGTACATTGCCTCCAGGATGGAGGAGGCCGCTGCGGCTGCGGCTGCAGGTGAATTTGGGTACACTGTGGATGAAGCAGAGGCAGCGGACGCAGTGAGCCAGGCCGAGGAGGAGGAAATCCTCAAGTTGCTGAAGATTGTGCCCGAGGAGTTTGCCGGGGAGCCCGCCGGGGGGCCTGTCGGGACGAGCGAGGCCGCCGGGCAGGGCCCCGAGTCCAGTGAGCCCGCCGAGGAGGACGCCGAATCGGGCGATTCCGACGAAGACTCGGGCGGGTCACTGAACCTGGACAACGACGCCTCCTCATCCTCATAGAATTCTCCGCCACCACCGAGTCCTCCGCCACAACAGAAGAAGCGCCGCCGCAAGGCCGCTGAGACGGCGAGGCCACAGGCGCCCCGACAACAGCCGAAACGTCGTGCGACGCGCGCCACCACGACGAGCAAGGTCGTCAAGGAGGCACCCCGAGCCCGAGCGACAAGCGGAGGGGGATCTTCCCGGAGTGGCTCTGGTGCTCCTTCTGCCCCTCGGTCTTTAGCGACGACCGGCGCGGGGTCTTCGCAACCCGCAGCTCCGGAGCCCACCAAGCGCCCGAGGGAGCCTTCTCCTCCAGCTCCTCGCGCCGGAGCACGTGAGGCGTAGTTTGACTTCTCCGCCCTCAGCTCCGATGAAGAGGAGGAAGAGTAAGTACTTGCAGCTTTAATTTCCTTTTATTTTTGTTGCTTTGTCTTGATTTCTTTTTCGTCTAACTCTGATCTTGTTTGGCTTCCAGGACCTTGACCCAGCAGATGGCGAAGAGGGCCAAGATCCCTGTGGTTGATCTCGAGGACGACGAGCCTGCCGCAGCGACGGGGGATGCGCCAGCGACAAACTTGCCGGACCAGCCTGCTGCTCCGGGGAGCAGCCCCCAGCGCAGCCCTCGGCGTAAGTCCTTTGTTCACTTTTCTGTTTGTCCGGCGCGCTTGAGGTAGTTATCCTTATTAACGTTTTGTTGTCTTGTGCAGAGGTGGAGCCGCAGCCGCAGGAGCACCAGGAGGTCGCCCCCGACGAACCGCTTGTTCCACCCTCCCCGCCAAGGATGAGTTCCCCGGCAAGGGACAGTGCTCCGCCAAGGATGGGTACTCCGCCAAGGGCGAGCACCCCGCCAAGGGCGAGCACCCCGACAAGGGTGAACTCCCCGCCAAGGGAAGGCGCCAGCGGCCCTCCGCCGGCGGGGGCTTCTTCTCCGCCGCCAAGGGAGAACTCCCCGGCGAGGGACCACGTTCTTGAAGAGGCCCGCGAATGTAACCCTTGTAATTTCTTCTTGGATCCATCTTTTTTTGGATATTTGCTTGATGATTTTTCTTTTCTTTTTCTTCTGTTGTCAGACCCGCCCGCCCCGGAGCCGATGGAGACGGAAACCATCGCCTAAGAGGAGGTGCGCGGCGATGCTGGCGACGGCACCGCTGCGGAAGGAATGGCCGGCGCTGACGAGCCAGCCGCCGAGGAGACTGCTCCGACTGCTGATGCGGCAGCTGGGGAAGGGTTCGGCGACCGTACTGCTGGCCCTGAGGCTGCAGGAGCGCCGGACGCTGCGCCGGCCGCCGACCCTTCCGCCCCTGCAGCTGGGTCGGGGTCTATCTGGAGGCCGCCAACTAGGTCTTCATCCAAGTCCCGTGGGCGTCCTCATCAAGGGCACCTGCGGAGGGAGAGACCTTCGACGGAGAAGTTCTCGCCTCCGCCGGATTGAAGGTTGTCGACGCGCCCGGCAGCAGCGACGAGCCCGAAGAGGAGCAACTCCTGCGGCGACTCCTGGGTTTGTACCGGTCCAGGCAAGCCAAGCTGGAGTCCCGAGAGGCTCTGGCTGCCAAGGCCGGTGCTGATCTGGAGAAACGTGCCGCGGAGCTCCGTGCGGCCAACCAGGCCGCCCTCCGAAACTTGGCGGAGGAGCGCGAAGAGCTTGCCGGGGCGCAGCAAGCATTCGTCCTCGAGAAGGCTGAGGTCGAGGAGCAGCAGCGACGGACCGCCGAGGATCTGTCTCGGCGGGAGGGAGAGCTCAACCAGCGGAAGGTCGACCTCGATAGCCACGAGGACGACCTCACCGCTCGTGAGCAGGCAATCGGCGGGGCTCTGCAGGAGGCGAGGGACGCTGCTACTGCCGCAGAGACCGCCAAGAGGGATCTGGAGGCGAGGTTGGCGCAGATGGAGTCGAACTTGAAGGCGAGTGAGGACAGGGCCGCCGCCCTCAACGTGGCGCGGGAGAAGGACGCCCACGCCAACTCGGAGCTGCAAGTCCGCCTCTCCGAGAAGGGCAAAGAGCTCAACGACGCCAAGAACTCCATCGCCGACTTGGAGCTGAAGGTTTCCACTCTCACCGACTCGCTTGACGCCGCCCGGGACCGCGAGACGAAACTGAAGGACGATCTCCGTACTGAGAGGGCTTTGCTGGACAGCGCCGCCGTCTCGCAAAACAACTTCCAGCGGACGGTGGAGCAGTGGACCGAGGAGCTCGTCGCCTCCGCCGCCAACATCGACAGGGAGATGGTGGCATTGAGGGCGGAGCACCTCGCGTACTCCCCCGACGAAAGCCTCCCCCACAGCGCCAAGCTGAGCCTGTTCTTCAGGGGAGTAGCGCCGGCACTCGCGCAGCTACGGGAGAGGAACCCCGTGCAGCTGGCTGACGAGGCGCGCCAGCTTTGCATGGGTACCATGGAGCGGGTGTTGTCGAAGATCGTCTACCGCAACCCCGGGATCAACCTCGTCAACGTCCTCCGGACCCTGCCGCCCGAAGCTGACCAGGAGGCGTTGAAGGCACAAGTTGCCCATATCGTAGCGAAGGCGGGCAGGATCCAGAGGGTCGATGGAGACCGTAGGGACTAGGCTTCCTTCTTTCCACTTCCCTTGCCGCTGTCGATTAAGTCATAGGTAGTAGTTGGTTAGAACAGCGGCAAGTTATCTTGTAATATAACTTTAATTTTGGATTATCAACGCAGTGTTATCTCCCTTGTTTAAGTCCCTTCACTTTGTATGCTTTTCACCCTACGCTTTTAGGGAACTTGCCGGCAAAGGGACCCTCGCCGCGAGCGCTGAGTGCGGGACTCTTAGCAGCCTGCTGGCAATGCCCTTGCCGGCAAGAAACCTTGCCGCAGCTAGTCGCAGCACACTTAGGTTGCTGAGCTAACTCGAAAACGAAGTAAGGGCGCGACACTTGTCGCAGCTCACTTAAGCCATTGAGCGTGCTCGAAACAAAGTAAGGGCGCGGCTAGCCACGGGTAGGTTCCTCCGCGCACAGGTTTTCCATACAAAGTGTGGTTGTGTGACGCCCGAGACTGACGTCCCAGAAGATTCCAGAAGAGTCCCGAAGATTCCAGATGTTCCGGGTTGCCCGTGTGTTCTTTTGTGCTTGTGTTATTTATTTTTCGCATTGCATCATGTCATCATGTTATTTTATTTTTGCATCTCAACCTAAACAAACCGTGTGGGCCTTCGGTCCATTTAAATCGAGGGAAGGTGACTTCTCTTTATAACATATCCTCCAAATATTATGGAGCTATATTAATAAATATTCCATTGCTTCGGAATCACCATAACACACTTGCATAATTTCCCCATGTCTTTTCACTTCGAGTTTCACCTCCAAAATCTTGCCGGTAATTTCTTTCCGTTGTTTCGAGGCTCCTCCAAAAATCTAAACTCCTTTTGGTTTGCAAGCTAAATGTTTTAGTTTTGCACTTCCCTTTTGTTGGAACTATTTTTGTGAGGTTGGAATAAATCCGTAAAGCCTTACAAAAATGTCCATCATTTTATTTTTCTGTTCCTTGCCTCTTTTCTTTTATTTTTGAATCCCTCTCTATTTATTTCTGCTGAAGAAATAAATTAAAGGAAGAGGCAGCCAGCCTTTTGGGCCTCTCTCTAGCCTTCCTGGGCCTCCTCCTTTCCTCCTCCTGACCAGCCCAGGCCGCACCTGCCTCTTGGGCCTCCTTCCCTTCTGGCCCAGCTGGCCTCGGCCCAAACCCCCGAAACCCTAGCGCTATCTCTCCTCTCCCCCTGTGCGACCGCAACTCCCTCTCGATGCCTCCCAGCCGCCGCCATTCCCTCTCCCTCTCCCTCGCTCACCTCTCTGCCCCGACCCCCTCGATCCGCTCGAGCCCACTCCCACTATCGTCGCCTCGATCTCTCCTCTCTCCCTCGAGCCTTGCAGCCTCCTGCGCCCTCTCCCTTCGGTCCCGTTCGCCTCCAGCAAGCGCGGCGCCCCCCCCGAGGTTCCTCTCCTTCGTCACCGAGCCCGCACCCCCCCTCCTTCTCCTGCGTCGCCGTCGGCCGACCTCCCTCCCGCCGGTTAAGAGCCGCAGCAACTCCGCCTCGGCAGCGACGCTCCAGGTCGACCTCATCGAACGAGGGGCCCTTCCCCTTGCGCGCCCAGGTCTGCGAGCGCTCCTCCTCCGCGCCAGGAAGCGCCTCCCTGGCCTCCTTCCTCGCCAGGCGCAGCGGCCCGCCCCCTGGCCCGAGCGCCTGCCTCGCCAGGTCGCCGCCCCGGGGCTCCATCCCGTCGTCCTCCAGGAGTCCAGCAGCTCCGAGGCTCCTCCCTGCTTCGCCTCCATCCGGCCCGGATCAGGAGGGATCCGGCCGTGGTCCTCCGTGCTGCTGCTGCCGTGTCCTCGTCGTTCCTCCGTGCTGCTGTGTTCTGTGTTGTTGTGTTGTAGATTTTGTTTTGTTTTCGTGCATGCTGGTGTTGACCTTGACAGAGAACGGAAACGTCTACCGCCAAAGACCGCAGCCGCAAGTCCGAAGATCCGTGAACTTCTACAAAACGCCCGTGTACGACTACCGACCCGACAAGTACCACTACATGTACAAGTACCACGACGACCCGAACCTCTACAAACGTGTACCTCGACGACCGAGTACAACTACGACCGGGACCGAGACCGTCAAGTACATCTACGACCGAGTACATCTACGGCCCGAACGTCTACCGTCGCCGAGTTCCACTACTTCCTCTACCGTCACCGCGAGTACCACTACCGTCGCCCGGAAACGAGGAATTCGCCAAGTACCACGACACGATGACGTGAATGACTACTTCCTCTACGTTAACGTGTTCCCGACTCGCGGAACGACTTCTTCCACTACATCCCTCGACGACCTCGAACCGTCCCGAAACGAGTGTTTCGAAGGTATAACCCCGAGACGTGACCCGTGTGAATGTTTGCTTGTTGTGGTTGTATGTAATGTTTCCCGTGTGAGCTCCGTGCCCGTTCCGACCTCTTGTTTTGTTCCTCGGTTGCCTCGTCACCGACTCGTGGGAACCCGGTAACGGGATCACCCCACCTCTTTCATCTTGTTCAACTCGTTCACTCCACCTTTTGTTTTGCACCGGTCCCTCACCGAGTTACCGGTACCGATATGATGCCATTGCCTCATTTCGGATCGTTGCCGTGGCACCCTTTCATTCCACCACGGTGACAAATGCTTCATATCTCTTTTAAGTCAACCTGTTAATAAAATTGCATAAACTTGTTCATGTCATCCGCATCATATTAACAACCTTGAATGTTTAATTGTTGTTTGCTTATAATTACTAATACATGCTCATGAGGATTTTCCGGAATATGTTGTTGTTATTTCCGGCCTCATTTAAAATGTCTTAATAGTGTAGTTTCTTTATGCTACACCTCTTGCCATGTTAAAAACTTTTAATCTTGTCTTGTAAATAACGAGAGTCATCTAAATAATTAAATGTGGTGTTTCGTCAATATGCAGCTCGTTGCATATTGAGCTCCACTTAACTTGTAGTATTTGTTTGTGCACCTGCCATGCCTTGCATATTTAAACCGGACATGCATCATTCTTGTTTGTGCATCTTATGCCATGCTTATACTTGTGTGTTTACCGTGTTGTTTGTTTCTTTCCGGTTTGCTTCTCTTGGTAGCTTCGGTTTCGTTCCGGAGTTGTGAGGATTCCGCTCGACTGTTGCTCCGTCTGCTTCTTGGATCCGTTCTTCTCCCTTGTGGAATCCCAGGCAAGATGATCATACCCTTGGATACCTTTACTACCATTGCCATGCTTAGTTGTCTCGATGCTATCGTTACTTGTCGCGATACCCATCTTTTATGTCAGCCCTCTCCTTGTTGCCATGAAACCTCTAACCTTGACACCTTCCTAGCAAAACCACTGTTTGGCTATGTTACCCGCTTGCTCAGCCCCGCTTGCTCAGTCTCTCTTATAGCGTTGTTAGTTGCAGGTGAAGATGAAGTCTGTTCCAGGAGGGAACTTGTGGTTGGATATATCACAATATCTATTATTATTATTAACACACCTTATATACTGGGCATGGGTGGAAGGCTTGGCCTTTTGCTCGGTGTTTTGTTCCACTCATGCCACCTTAGGCGCCGATAAACCGGCATTATGTTCCTTGATTTTGTGTTCCTAACACGATGGGTGTAATGGGGACCCCTTGACAGTTCGACTTTGAATAAAACTCCTCCAGCAAGGCCCAACATTGGTTTTAATTTGCCTCATAATAACAACTTAATTATTAATTAAATTTGCATAGGGAGTTAGCGCTACCCGAGGATTCTTAATTCTACATAGCATGGGGGGCCAGTGCTGATGGTGTTGGTCCCAAATAGAGTCGTGTGCGGTGCCACCCAGTCACCTGGGGTCTTCGGTTGCTGTACGCTGTGCTCATCCGGTCGTGGCCTGAGACGAGATACGCGCGGCTACTATCAGGGTGTCGGCACGCCGGGAGGTCTTGCTGGACTTGTTTTACCATTGTCGAAATGACTTGTGCTACAGGGATTCCGAGCCTGATCGGATTTTCCCTAAGATAAGGAGTGATGATATTATATTTATCACTTCAGCTAATCGTGAGAGCTTGTGATGGGCTAAGTTGGAACACCCCTGCAGGGTTATGATCTTTCGAAAGCCGTGCCCGCGGTTATGTGGCAGATTGGAATTTGTTAATGTCCGGTTGTAGAAAACTTGACAGATGATCCGAAGTAAAACACACAACTGTGTGAGTAACCGTGACTGTCTCTTTTCACTTTGAGAAGAGGACACGGTGGGGTTATGTTTGACCGTATGTAGTTAGGATCTTTAGCGATCACTCCTTTTGCGACCGTTTGCGTAGCTTCTCATCTTATTCTGGTACTCGTAAGTTAGCCACCATATTTTGCTTAGTCGCTGCTGCAGCCTCACCACTTTACCTCTTCCTACCCTTAAAGCTTTGCTAGTCTTGTTACCCATGGTTATGGGATTGCTGAGTCCTCGTGGCTCACAGATACTTCACCACACCAGATGCAGGTTCAGCCGTGTTCGATGCAGGAGCTGGTTCAATGCTTCACCAGGAGTTCGTTGAAGAGTGACCGTTTTCTTGAGACGTTTCGATGTTCAGTAGTGGTTTCTACTAGGATTCGATCCTGACCTGTGGCTTTATGTTGTTTGGTATCTTTCTTTTGGATCTTACCCGTAGCCGGGCTGTGATGTTCTGAATGATGATTGTTTATGTAATGTATTGTGTGAAGTGGCGAGTGTAAGCCAACTATCTCCTTTTGCAATTTAATCCCTCTTTTACATGAGTCGTGCAAAGATACCAAACTTGAGATCATTCTAGGATGGGCTTATACCTTTAAGTCGTGCCTCGACACGTAGGAGGTATAGTCCCATCCTGGGCATTACAAGTTGGTATTCAGAGCCTTCTCCGACCTAGAAGCCCCCACTGATTGATCGAATCGTTGACAGTTGAGTCTAGGCACACACTGAAAACTTTTTGAGTCCTATATTATATCGGAGAGTAGGATTTCTTTGCTTCTCATCTCTTTTCTCTCTGGTGAGGACTCCTGACGATTACTCTTGTCTCTCCTATCTTCAAAATTGCACCAAATTTTTTTTAGGATCCCGCGAGTATTCTGGGATTGTTTCGATGTTCTTGTGACAAGGATATTGTTCTCGATGCCTCCTGTTACCGAGGAGTTGAGCTTCGGGGTATCGTTGTAACAAGCATATCGCGGCAGTACTAAATACTTAAGACGGCCGACATCGAAAATCTCTCCTATACGGCCAGTGGCAAGATAACCCCGACATCACCCAGTACTGGGGAGGTAGTTCGAGAGTATTGCCATAGCTTGTTATAGTGGATGCTTTTCGAAGGTCCGAGGTACACAGTTTCCGAGAAAGAGTGGTTATGTGTTGAAGGATGGATACACCTGGATGTAGGTTTAGAGTTGATTGCGCGGTGCTTCCCGTGTATCCCCAACACCTGATTGCATAACTGGAAACTTTCGGAAATCTATAGGTGGGTTCATCTAGTAGTTCTAGGAATTCTTCCAACGGATGCTCGATATGAAGTTTGGGGTTCTACATTGAGTGAAGTGGTTTTATGGACTTGTTCTGATCGGGAGTTGCATCTTAAAGGGTCCTTGGCTATGCTGATCCGGGGATTGCAAAACCCTTTTGTAACACGTTCCATGAGCTTACAGCACAAAGATGTCGAACGAAGCTTCTATCCTGTATTTGTTCCATCTGTTCCTTGTTCCTTTTTATTTTCATTTTGTTCTCCAAGTGGCTTCTCGACTAGCTGATGTACCTGCGGAATTCATTCGTTCGATCCTCTGTTCGAATGATATTGTGAAGATGATGCTGCAACATATCTATCCGTCGTTGCTGTTTTGATTCTGGTATTCGAGTTGCTTCGATGTCAAATGTTGATTCCATACCTTTCCTAATCGGCGTTCTCATATTTCTATGGGAGTGCTAGTCCTTCTTGATCAATCAAGATCTTCATGTTAATCCTTTTCAACCGGTGTGCCTTCTCTTCAAGTTTTTCCATACAGACACCGTTGAGAAATCTGACGAATTGTCTGTTTCATTCATCCCAATTTGTCTTTGTTTTTCCCACCCTCCCACCCCTTTTCTTCTTGGAGCCAGCAATTCTCAAATGAAGTATCCATTTTATTCATGTCATATTCCTTCATTCTTTTCCTTCAATGTTCTTATCCGGTGTTTTCTCAAGAAGATGCTCAAGAGCTTCAAGTTCATCATTCTTTTGTTCTCTAATTCTGTTGGTGGATGTAATTCACGATTTTGGTGTTGATCTTATCCTTTTTCCTCTTTTCACAATGCTTTCTTATTCCGGTGCACTAATTAATCTTTCTCCTCTTGCTATTCATATCCGGAGAGCTCAAGATATCTCAGAAGATTCATAATTCCATTATTAATCCATTCAAGCTATTTTGAGGATTGCTATCTTATTCAAGCCATTTAATTCAACCGGTGCAATATCTCTTAAGCAATCTTTTCAACGGTGATTTCTTTGAGTGGGCCCTAACCCACAGGTCTTCTCCCAGGATCTTACCTGACTCTTCTAATTATTCCGGAGATATACTTAAATTCTTTTCAAGTGTGACGTAAGAATGATTTCCATCAGTCACATGCCTTCTCCAAGCTAGTTTTCAATTATTTCCATCTTTAGCTCCACCTTCCTCTTGCCATTCGTCCGGAGTATCTCGAAATTCTTCATGGCATTTCTCATCGTCTTCTCAACATTTGGAGACCGGAGAAGTGTTTCTCTTAAATCGTGGCCCGTTCTCTCAAGAGTTGTGGTTCTAGCTTCATGCCATCCTCATTATCGTTTTGATTGTGAGGAATTCTTTTCTTACCGTCCGAAGCACTTCATGAATTCTTTTCCTTGTGTTCCTCCGAAGGCCATCATTTCAGAATATTTCTTCGTTCTCAGTTTTCAACTTCGTCCGCCAAATATTCTTCATCGATGTCTCTTCGTTCGTCTCCATATTCTTACGGTGGTTCTTTCAAGTTTACTCTTCCGTTGTTATCGTATCAATTCATTTCTTCTTTTCACAATTCTATCGGTGCTTTGTTGAATAATTAGCTGAGCTTGTGCCAGATCTCTCTTTAATCCTTTCCAACGAGAATAAGTAGTATGCCAAATCCTTGGTTGCCATCAATTTAAATTGGTGAAGGTTATGCATAACATAAATCTTATTCTAGTTTCTTCCAAGAGTTTAATCCCTTCGTTCGGAGCTTGTTCATCATATCATATTCTCGCTTCTAAGTTGTTAATCTTGTTTTCCGGAGCTTCAAGTTATTTCAATTTTATCATTTCAACCTCAATCTAATTCATCATTGGCCTTGAGTCTTATTCTTTTCATCTTTCACTTCTCATGCTTTCATTACCGGAGTTCTAATGGTGGTTCATCATCATTTAATTCATCCTCGAAGTCTTCTTCAAGATTCTTGTTGGAGCTCAAGCATTCTTCATCATGCTTTCTAAGTGCAATTCTTGCTTCCTTATCTTTCAGATGGTGTTAAGCCATCATTTCTTCTCTTTAGGAGATCCTTTCAACCCCTCATTTTATCTCTTGGAGTCATCTTGGGTTGTATTTCACCTAAAAGCTTTCCCTAAGGATTGTTACTAATTATGGTGCTTATAAATGACCCAAGTTCTTCATTTATCATTCTGATGAAATAAGTTTTTCATCTCCTTGTTGATCTCAATCAAATCAATTGTTTAAGTCAGTGGCTGGTTGTCACCTCTTAATTTTGAGATGTTTTCCATAAGCCCACAACGAACTTATTCTTTCGTTGTTGATTTTTTTCCAACAACTCTATCCAACCCTTCTTTGTAAGGAGGATTTCCTAATTCATTTTGGGAGAAGTTGTCATACTTTTCTCCGTTCATTTCTTTCTTTCAACTATATGCTATTCTTTCATTCCGGAGGCTTTGTCATATTGCTCTCTTTAACCATCATCTCGTTTTATCAAGATCATGTTCTTTCCCTTGCTTATCATTTAACCGGAGTGTTGTATTTTCATTCAAGTTCTCTCATCTTATCAAGTTTTGCCTATCTTTTAACCGGAGTGCTATCTGAATCTTTCTTACCCCTTGTGCCATTCTTTTAATGTTCCGGAGGCTATATATTGTTGATTTCATCAAGTATCATCTCAACTTGGCAAGTTCTTGTTAATTCCTTCCATTTTCAGACGGAGTGCTGCCCAAATTCTGTCATTCTTATTCCTTGGCTATACCTTCGCAGTTTCATATTCTTTTGGTTCGTAAGCTCTTGCTTCATGTCTTTCAACCTTCAAGGTTCTCATAATGTTCCATGTTCCTCCTTTACCGAAGTGCTCTTAACTTCGTTCATCTCTGTTGCATTCTTTCTTTCAGTTTGTTCAACCTCTCAAGGTTCTTTGGTTTCACTCGTCTGTCAAAGAAGCAACTATGTTTTACCTCTTCCTCTTCCTCATTCGTTTTTACCCGGTGATATCTCTAGGATCTCTGGTCGAGATCCTCTGTTAGTGTGGGAGAGTTGTGACGCCCGAGACTGACGTCCCAGAAGATTCCAGAAGAGTCCCGAAGATTCCAGATGTTCCGGGTTGCCCGTGTGTTCTTTTGTGCTTGTGTTATTTATTTTTCGCATTGCATCATGTCATCATGTTATTTTATTTTTGCATCTCAACCTAAACAAACCGTGTGGGCCTTCGGTCCATTTAAATCGAGGGAAGGTGACTTCTCTTTATAACATATCCTCCAAATATTATGGAGCTATATTAATAAATATTCCATTGCTTCGGAATCACCATAACACACTTGCATAATTTCCCCATGTCTTTTCACTTCGAGTTTCACCTCCAAAATCTTGCCGGTAATTTCTTTCCGTTGTTTCGAGGCTCCTCCAAAAATCTAAACTCCTTTTGGTTTGCAAGCTAAATGTTTTAGTTTTGCACTTCCCTTTTGTTGGAACTATTTTTGTGAGGTTGGAATAAATCCGTAAAGCCTTACAAAAATGTCCATCATTTTATTTTTCTGTTCCTTGCCTCTTTTCTTTTATTTTTGAATCCCTCTCTATTTATTTCTGCTGAAGAAATAAATTAAAGGAAGAGGCAGCCAGCCTTTTGGGCCTCTCTCTAGCCTTCCTGGGCCTCCTCCTTTCCTCCTCCTGACCAGCCCAGGCCGCACCTGCCTCTTGGGCCTCCTTCCCTTCTGGCCCAGCTGGCCTCGGCCCAAACCCCCGAAACCCTAGCGCTATCTCTCCTCTCCCCCTGTGCGACCGCAACTCCCTCTCGATGCCTCCCAGCCGCCGCCATTCCCTCTCCCTCTCCCTCGCTCACCTCTCTGCCCCGACCCCCTCGATCCGCTCGAGCCCAATCCCACTATCGTCGCCTCGATCTCTCCTCTCTCCCTCGAGCCGTGCAGCCTCCTGCGCCCTCTCCCTTCGGTCCCGTTCGCCTCCAGCAAGCGCGGCGCCCCCCCGAGGTTCCTCTCCTTCGTCACCGAGCCCGCACCCCCCCTCCTTCTCCTGCGTCGCCGTCGGCCGACCTCCCTCCCGCCGGTTAAGAGCCGCAGCAACTCCGCCTCGGCAGCGACGCTCCAGGTCGACCGCATCGAACGAGGGGCCCTTCCCCTTGCGCGCCCAGGTCTGCGAGCGCTCCTCCTCCGCGCCAGGAAGCGCCTCCCTGGCCTCCTTCCTCGCCAGGCGCAGCGGCCCGCCCCCTGGCCCGAGCGCCTGCCTCGCCAGGTCGCCGCCCCGGGGCTCCATCCCGTCGTCCTCCAGGAGTCCAGCAGCTCCGAGGCTCCTCCCTGCTTCGCCTCCATCCGGCCCGGATCAGGAGGGATCCGGCCGTGGTCCTCCGTGCTGCTGCTGCCGTGTCCTCGTCGTTCCTCCGTGCTGCTGTGTTCTGTGTTGTTGTGTTGTAGATTTTGTTTTGTTTTCGTGCATGCTGGTGTTGACCTTGACAGAGAACGGAAACGTCTACCGCCAAAGACCGCAGCCGCAAGTCCGAAGATCCGTGAACTTCTACAAAACGCCCGTGTACGACTACCGACCCGACAAGTACCACTACATGTACAAGTACCACGACGACCCGAACCGCTACAAACGTGTACCTCGACGACCGAGTACAACTACGACCGGGACCGAGACCGTCAAGTACATCTACGACCGAGTACATCTACGGCCCGAACGTCTACCGTCGCCGAGTTCCACTACTTCCTCTACCGTCACCGCGAGTACCACTACCGTCGCCCGGAAACGAGGAATTCGCCAAGTACCACGACACGATGACGTGAACGACTACTTCCTCTACGTTAACGTGTTCCCGACTCGCGGAACGACTTCTTCCACTACATCCCTCGACGACCTCGAACCGTCCCGAAACGAGTGTTTCGAAGGTATAACCCCGAGACGTGACCCATGTGAATGTTTGCTTGTTGTGGTTGTATGTAATGTTTCCCGTGTGAGCTCCGTGCCCGTTCCGACCTCTTGTTTTGTTCCTCGGTTGCCTCGTCACCGACTCGTGGGAACCCGGTAACGGGATCACCCCACCTCTTTCATCTTGTTCAACTCGTTCACTCCACCTTTTGTTTTGCACCGGTCCCTCACCGAGTTACCGGTACCGATATGATGCCATTGCCTCATTTCGGATCGTTGCCGTGGCACCCTTTCATTCCACCACGGTGACAAATGCTTCATATCTCTTTTAAGTCAACCTGTTAATAAAATTGCATAAACTTGTTCATGTCATCCGCATCATATTAACAACCTTGAATGTTTAATTGTTGTTTGCTTATAATTACTAATACATGCTCATGAGGATTTTCCGGAATATGTTGTTGTTATTTCCGGCCTCATTTAAAATGTCTTAATAGTGTAGTTTCTTTATGCTACACCTCTTGCCATGTTAAAAACTTTTAATCTTGTCTTGTAAATAACGAGAGTCATCTAAATAATTAAATGTGGTGTTTCGTCAATATGCAGCTCGTTGCATATTGAGCTCCACTTAACTTGTAGTATTTGTTTGTGCACCTGCCATGCCTTGCATATTTAAACCGGACATGCATCATTCTTGTTTGTGCATCTTATGCCATGCTTATACTTGTGTGTTTACCGTGTTGTTTGTTTCTTTCCGGTTTGCTTCTCTTGGTAGCTTCGGTTTCGTTCCGGAGTTGTGAGGATTCCGCTCGACTGTTGCTCCGTCTGCTTCTTGGATCCGTTCTTCTCCCTTGTGGAATCCCAGGCAAGATGATCATACCCTTGGATACCTTTACTACCATTGCCATGCTTAGTTGTCTCGATGCTATCGTTACTTGTCGCGATACCCATCTTTTATGTCAGCCCTCTCCTTGTTGCCATGAAACCTCTAACCTTGACACCTTCCTAGCAAAACCACTGTTTGGCTATGTTACCCGCTTGCTCAGCCCCGCTTGCTCAGTCTCTCTTATAGCGTTGTTAGTTGCAGGTGAACATGAAGTCTGTTCCAGGAGGGAACTTGTGGTTGGATATATCACAATATCTATTATTATTATTAACACACCTTATATACTGGGCATGGGTGGAAGGCTTGGCCTTTTGCTCGGTGTTTTGTTCCACTCATGCCACCTTAGGCGCCGATAAACCGGCATTATGTTCCTTGATTTTGCGTTCCTAACACGATGGGTGTAATGGGGACCCCTTGACAGTTCGACTTTGAATAAAACTCCTCCAGCAAGGCCCAACATTGGTTTTAATTTGCCTCATAATAACAACTTAATTATTAATTAAATTTGCATAGGGAGTTAGCGCTACCCGAGGATTCTTAATTCTACATAGCAGGGGGGGCCAGTGCTGATGGTGTTGGTCCCAAATAGAGTCGTGTGCGGTGCCACCCAGTCACCTGGGGTCTTCGGTTGCTGTACGCTGTGCTCATCCGGTCGTGGCCTGAGACGAGATACGCGCGGCTACTATCAGGGTGTCGGCACGCCGGGAGGTCTTGCTGGACTTGTTTTACCATTGTCGAAATGACTTGTGCTACAGGGATTCCGAGCCTGATCGGATTTTCCCTAAGATAAGGAGTGATGATATTATATTTATCACTTCAGCTAATCGTGAGAGCTTGTGATGGGCTAAGTTGGAACACCCCTGCAGGGTTATGATCTTTCGAAAGCCGTGCCCGCGGTTATGTGGCAGATTGGAATTTGTTAATGTCCGGTTGTAGAAAACTTGACAGATGATCCGAAGTAAAACACACAACTGTGTGAGTAACCGTGACTGTCTCTTTTCACTTTGAGAAGAGGACACGGTGGGGTTATGTTTGACCGTATGTAGTTAGGATCTTTAGCGATCACTCCTTTTGCGACCGTTTGCGTAGCTTCTCATCTTATTCTGGTACTCGTAAGTTAGCCACCATATTTTGCTTAGTCGCTGCTGCAGCCTCACCACTTTACCTCTTCCTACCCTTAAAGCTTTGCTAGTCTTGTTACCCATGGTTATGGGATTGCTGAGTCCTCGTGGCTCACAGATACTTCACCACACCAGATGCAGGTTCAGCCGTGTTCGATGCAGGAGCTGGTTCAATGCTTCACCAGGAGTTCGTTGAAGAGTGACCGTTTGCTTGAGACGTTTCGATGTTCAGTAGTGGTTTCTACTAGGATTCGATCCTGACCTGTGGCTTTATGTTGTTTGGTATCTTTCTTTTGGATCTTACCCGTAGCCGGGCTGTGATGTTCTGAATGATGATTGTTTATGTAATGTATTGTGTGAAGTGGCGAGTGTAAGCCAACTATCTCCTTTTGCAATTTAATCCCTCTTTTACATGAGTCGTGCAAAGATACCAAAGTTGAGATCATTCTAGGATGGGCTTATACCTTTAAGTCGTGCCTCGACACGTAGGAGGTATAGTCCCATCCTGGGCATTACAGGTTGTTCAAGGAAGACAACTAAAATTTAAAAAAATTGAATTGCTCAAACTCTGGCAACTTAGCTTTCATGGGTTGTTTGCTTCCCGGCAAGGCTTAGCTTTTCTTGAACAACACTTGGTCCATACCCCTATCTCCTTCCCCCCCGGCAAACTTGTGCGCGAGGGACCCTTCTTCTGTTTAAGAGAGAAAGAAAAAAGAGGAGGAAAACACAAGTATGGAACCTTGCGGCTTGTTGCTGCTTACCGGAGATGTGTGCTGCACAGAATGTCAGATGATACATGCAAGTAAAAAAGAAAAGCATGAAACGACAAATAGTGTGAAGCACAAGAGCTTACTGATGCACGGGGTCTGCGCCCGGCTTCGTACAAAGGTTTACATGCAACAGCGGCAAGACTCGTACAAAAGGTGGTTGCCGGAGTGGATCACGGCAACCGCGCCTCATGGGTGAAACTTGCGAAGATGCTCAATGTTCCATGAGTTGCTCACCGGTAAGCCTTCTTCGGTCTCAAGGCGGACAGCTCCGGGCCTTGTGACTTGTCTCACCCGATAAGGGCCTTCCCACTTCGGCATCAACTTGTTGGAATTCTTGGCGGACTGAACGCGCCGAAGAACGAGGTCGCCTTCCTCGAGACTCCTGGCTTTGACCTTGCGGCTATGATAGCTGCGGAAGGCCTGCTGGTATCGAGTAGCTCGTACAGCAGCCTGGAGACGGCTCTCCTTGAGGAGCAATGCATCATCTTGCCGCAGTTGCTCTTGCTCGAGCTCGTCGTAAGCGAGCACTCGAGGAGATCCGTATACGAGTTCCGTGGGGAGAACTGCCTCTGCTCCATAGACAAGAGCAAAGGGTGTCTGTCCGGTGGCTCGATTTGGTGTCGTCCTGATTGACCAAAGAGCCGCCGGCAACTCCTCTATCCAGTTTCTTCCGCACTTGTGCAGCCTGTCGAAGGTTCTTGTCTTGAGCCCGGGCAGCACTTCAGCATTGGCCCTCTCCGCTTGACCGTTACTCCTCGGGTGAGCAACAGAAGCAAAGCAAACCTTAGCGCCAAGGTCTTGGACGTATTGTATGAAGGTGCGACTTGTGAACTGTGTGCCGTTGTCGGTGATGATCCTGTTAGGGATTCCGAAACGGCAAATGATTGACCTGAAGAACCTTACTGCTGACTGTGCTGTCACCTTTCTCACTGGTTCCACTTCTGGCCACTTTGTGAACTTGTCGATTGCAACGTACAAGTACTCAAAGCCCCCGACTGCGTGGGGAAAAGGGCCGAGGATGTCGAGCCCCCAGACCGAGAAGGGCCAGGACAAAGGGATCGTCTGGAGAGCTTGAGCTGGCTGGTGAATCTGCTTGGCATGGAACTGGCACGCTTCACACTTGGTTACTTGTGCAGTTGCATCTTGGAGGGCTGCTGGCCAAAAGAGACCTTGTCGGAACGCCTTCCCGGCAAGTGCTCTTGCGCCAATGTGGTGGCCACATATGCCTCCGTGTATTTCTGCCAACAGCTTATGTCCATCTTCCCGGGAAATGCACTTCAATCTGACACCATTGAGTCTTCTTCTGTACAGTTCATTGCCGACGAACTGGTACATACTTTACTGTCGGGTTATCCTCTCTATCTGTTCTGGTTGTTCTGGAAGTTCCCCAGTTTGAAGAAAACGGACAATTTGCTATGCCCATGCTGGAGCTTGAGGCTCAACAGTAAGGACTAAAGGCATCAGTGCTGCTGTGGGAACATGAGCTTCCACGGCAAGAACCTGCGGTTCCACCGGAGCTGAGTGTTCCCCAGCAAGCCTGTCGCGGCAAGGCTTGTCGGGAACGCCTGCTTCAACTGTACAGACCCTTGGGTCCGCAGGAGCAGACTGTTCCTCAGCATCTTGGTTGTTGGTCTTGGGGACCTTGGCGGCGGCTTCAGGAAGGTCCGCCGGCAAGTAGTCGCCGGAGACCAACTTCCTCTTCTTGCTCTGCCCAACTGATGGTGTAACGGATGGCTGAGTTAGCTTGAGCACGAAGACCCCTGGTTCCACAGGTAACTTCATTGCAGCACACTTTGAGAGGCCATCTGCGATATCATTCTGAGCTCTTGGGACATGCTCCATCTGTAAGCCTTCAAAGTGTTCTTCAAGCTTCCTCACTTCGTCGACATAAGCTTCCATCAGAGGACTCTGGTAACTCTTGTTCACTTGTCGGACCACTAGCTGTGAGTCTCCCCGCACAATCAGCTTCTTAGTCCCAAGTTCGGCCGCAATTCTAAGGCCGGCAAGCAGACCTTCATACTCAGCAGTATTGTTTGTCGCTCGCTCCTTGGGAAAGTGCATTTGAACAACATACTTGAGGTGCTCTCCGGTGGGCGCTATGAGTAACACGCCGGCGCCGGCGCCTTGCAGCGAGAAGGCACCATCGAAGTACATTATCCACTCTCTGCTTGCTTCTTGGACGGGGATGTTTGTCTCTAGAACTTCTTCATCTGGCGTTGGTGTCCATTCTGCTATGAACTCTGCCAAAGCTCTGCTCTGTATGGTTGAAGTACTCTCAAACTTGAGACCAAAGCTCGACAGCTCCAGTACCCACTCGACGATCCTGCCTGTTGCTTCTGGGTTTTGCAGTATCCTCTTCAATGGAAAGCGAGTGACCACCGTTATTTCATGTGCTTGGAAGTAGTGGCGCAGCTTTCTTGAGGCCATGAGGAGGCCTAAAAGCAACTTCTGCACTCCAGAGTATCTTGATATAGCCCCCTGAAAGAGGGAACTTACAAAATAAACTGGGCGCTGGACCATCTTCTTTCGCACTTCTCCTTGTTCCTGCGCAGGTTTGTCCTTATCGGGGCCAGAGCTTGTCGGGGAAGCCCCCTGCTTGTCGCTGGATGCACTTGCCGGGGAAGTGGGTTCTTCATCTGCCTCCCTCTCCGCTACTAACGCAGCACTAACCACTTGATCGGTTGCCGCTAGGTACAGCAGCAACTTCTCTTGTGGCCTAGGTGCGACAAGTATTGGGGTGGAGGACAGGTACCCTTTCAAGTCTTGTAGCGCTGCCTCCGCTTCCGGAGTCCATTCCATAGGACCTGCCTTTTTCAAGATTTTGAAGAAAGGCAGGGCGCATTCTGCAGACTTCGAAATGAACCTGCTGAGGGCAGCCACACAACCAGCAAGTCTTCTTACGTCCTTGACGCGCGTCGGGGCTTTGATCTGCTCGATGGCCTTTATCTCGTCGGGATTGGCTTCAATCCCCCCCTGGGACAAAAAGAACCCGAGAAGCTTGCCGGAGGGGACTCTGAAGACGCACTTCTCGGGGTTCAGCTTGAGTTGTATCTTGCGCAGATTCTCAAAGGTTTCTTCTAAGTCTTGGATCAGGGTATCCCTGCTCTTGCTCTTGACCACTATATCATCCATGCAGGCTTCTACATTCCTGTGTATCTGTGGCTCAAAAGCAGTGTGGACCACCCTTGCAAATGTTGAGCCCGCATTCTTCAGTCCAAAGGTCATACGTATGAAACTGTATGTGCCACATGGAGTAATGAATGCGGTCTTCTCTTCGTCTTCCTCGGCCATGAATATCTGGTGGTAACCTGAGTATGCATCGAGAAATGAAAGCAACTCGCATCCAGCCGTGGAGTCGACAATCTGGTCAATGCGCGGCAAGGGAAATGGATCCTTGGGACAAGCTTTATTCACATCAGTGAAGTCTATACAAAGTCTCCATTTCCCATTGGCTTTGCGCACGACAACTGGATTGGCCAGCCACGTTGGATGAAGTACACCTCTGACAAGGCCTGCTGCTTCCAACTTCTTGATCTCTTCGGCAATGAACTATTGGCGCTCCACCGCTTGCTTTTTGACCTTCTGCTTGACGGGCCGCGCGTGAGGACAAACGGCAAGCCTGTGCTCAGTTACCTTCTTGGGAATGCCGGGGATGTCGGACGGTTGCCATGCAAACTGTGGTGACCCCGACTCGTAAGTCGTGATCACCGAATGCACGTGTACAGTGATCCCAGAGATCAATGCTCACTAAACACACAGAAGCTGAATAACAAGAGTCTTACATCCATACATACGGTGTTACACAAATAGGACCATAATGGTCGAGTCTTGAGCATAACATCGCAGCGGAAAATCTTCAAAGACAACTGGGACCCATGCCATCTGCCTCAACCCTACAGGCATTCTGACTGGGAAGCGTCCTAGCTCGCATGCTCGTCACCAAGAAATCTTCATCATAACTTGTGCTCTCATGCCTGGCCAATAAAATAACCAGTGGCAAGCCAATGAGTACATTGAATGTACTCGCAAGCAACCCAAGTGTGGTAACAGAATAAATATGCAAGGCTCTACTGCTAGGTTGGCAGTTTTGCGGAAAGCTAGTTTTTCATATGCAAGTTATGATTAACATGTAACAAGGGCAATGCATGTGTCTCTAACAAGTACCAGTAGGTCACAGACATCCATATCAAGAAAGAGTTGTAATCAGCACATGCACAAGCTCATTGTGACTTCCTCACAATCACATCAACAATATCTCTGAATCGTGTTGTTTCCCAGAAACTTATGGACATAGTCTAAGTAGCACCACCCAACTGTCCTTGACCACGGACACGGCTATTCGAATAGTTTGACACTCTGCAGAGGTTGCACACTTTACCCACAAGATCCGGGGAACTTCCATGTCATCCACGACCCGCGATACCTCAAGTATCCGGGGTAAGCACCCGATCACTATCTTTCCCTAGACGACACTAATATGGAGTCCACTCGATTGGTAACAGCCCCGTGCCAAACATTTCACATTTCAAAGTTGTGGAGACTCGCTCCGATATTCATCACATACCACTGACACGGGGTACCAACGGTGTGTCCGGTGCCCTGTAAAGACAGTCATGGCCGCCTATCCAAGCACGACCCCGTCCCGAGAGTGACCTCATGTCACCCCCGTCACTAGTAATGCGGGCACCATGCTAGTATCGACCTAGGTAATCAATAATGCCCTTTCCCATATAAGGGTAGAGTGGTTGCGCATGTTTGGTTGGGACGGTAGTCACACATAAATCTAATCCATCTCTGTAAACAACACTTTCGTCAAGCCTCGGCACACTACTTCTTTACCAAGTAGTGCCCTAGCTCCTCATCAACTCCCAGGGGCATTAGTGGCACCCACTGGGTCATTTGCAAGTATGTCAGACCACACTTGTTTCACTCAATGCATAACCCCGACCCATTTTGCGTAGCCAACTACTATAGCATACATCTATCTACTCCCACCCACATAACCCTCATAGGAAGGTAGGGTCATGTTTGATGCAAGTTTCAACAGTAAGGTAACAGGGGTAGCTACCAAAGTGGTTTCTACCTCAACATGATTCCGATGCATTGAATAATAAAGGTGCTATGAGACATGCATAAAAAGGTTTCTTGAACATGGTCAAACGGCTGCTTGCCTTATTCTTCCGAGTCTTCAAATCTTCTGGTCCATCTCCGAGTACTCCGTTTATTACGTCCACTAACGATGGAAACAATCATAATAAGCAACGCAATCAAAGCAACAATAAAAGTGCTCTAAAAATAGGAGTTGGACTTTTCTAGGATACCTCTGGTCATATTAGAAATGACCAAGGTGGTTTCATAGGTGTTGGATCAATAGGTAGTCGGGAACATTTCAATATGATGGAACTAAAGGGTTTATGGATTTGGAAGAAGTATACAGAAATAATTCCTTGAATGATGAGCAAAGGTACCCATCACCAAGTCATGATTTTAGAAGCATTTAGGAGTTGGTTTCAATGGATTTGGAATTGAAATGAATTTCCTAGGATTTTCCAAAGCTGATAAATAGGAAGAAATGGCTCATTATTTGGTGGGGTACAGAAACTATTATTAAAAATGTTCCAAAACTAAGTTTGGGCAAGACAAGCATCTAGGAATTTGAATCACTGCATTTGGGTAAAAAATGAGCTCTTTGTGATTTTCTAAAGTTAATCACAGAAAATGAAATATGGGTACTTGATAAATATTTGTGAAAGAAATGTATCTGGAATAATGTGCATGTTGCACCATGTGATAGGGCATGATTTTAGAAGCTACCAGAAATTTGAATCATGCAATTTGGAGTTCATATGAATATTTGGGGCATTTTTGAAGTTGACTGGAAAAAGAAAAAGAAGAAAAAGGATAAGGGTTTACCCTCCACTGCGCTCAGGGCGGAGGATAGCTTGCGGGCCGGCCCATTGGCACCAGCCGCGCCGGCGGGGGTGGTGACGCCGAAGGAGTCTTCTCCGGAGGGCGCTTTCGCCTGGGAAAAGTGGCTCGCGCCTGGCCCGTTTCCACTTAAGCCGCTGGGCCCGTCGGCCGGGTCGCCGCCAGGTGGGCCCTGCCCGCAGGGTCGTCCTCCTCCTCCCGCTCCCGCAACAGAGGGGAGGGGAGGCTCGGCCGCTCGACGCCGGCGCCCGTCCCCGGCGGCACAGGCCATCCCCGGCCAGGGCGCGGCCACCGGAGGGGTCCCCGGGGAGCGGCGCATCCAGGAGGCCCCTTGGGGCGGCAGGGGAGGGGCCGGAGAGCACGAGCTTGAGTGGGGGGCCGCGGCGGAACTCCGGCCATGGAGGAGGTATGAGGCCACGGGAGGAGGAGTGGGGTGGTCCAAGAGGGTCAGGAGAGGGAGAGGGAGTCCATCGAGGCCGCGAGGGGGCTCGGGGCGGCCTATAAATAGGGGAGCGCCGGTCCATCGAATGCGCGTGCGCCGTCGAGGTCTTGGCCGTTGCTGCAGGCCACGGGGGAAGCAGCGAGCATGTCTAGGGCGTTCCTGGAGCTGGTCCACTCCCAGAAGAAGAGAAAGGAGGAGCGGGAAGGCGTCAGAGAGGTCGCGCGTGCGAGGTTTTTCACTGGAGCTCGGGGTCGGCCGGTGCGCGTGCGGGCAGGGGTGAAGGAGGAGGAGAGAGGAGGGGGCCGACAGCCCAGCGTGTTGAGGACGTCGAGGGGGCCTCGGGGGACACGGTCTCTCTGCCCAAGGCCGTCTGGAAGCCTCGGGAGGGCCGAGCTACAGTGCCTTGGTGCACTATAGCGTGCTCCAGAGCACGCCTTTGGCCGGCATGGTCGTGCCTGTGCTATCCTGGCCGTGTCCTCTTGTGTCCAACCGTGTCCAGTGGGTAGAGGGAGTAGTAAAGAAAGGGGGAGGCAGACTTGGATGCTCTAGGAGCCACTGGAGTGAGGAGAGAGGTGAAGGAGGAGAAGAAGGTGGCTGTCCACAAGAGTAAAAATGGGGTTTTTACCCTCCAATAATTGAGATAAGGCAGAGGAGAGTTACTGGAGGTAGAATAGGACTAGGGGAGGCTGTGGTAAGAACTTGAGGCCATGGAGAAAAGTAAAAAGGGTTCAACCACTTGTTTTGGTAAATGAACAGAAGGTGTTTGATCAGTGTTTGGTCAAGCAAATGACATCCACTTGACATGGGACTTAACAGGATCAGATGTCACATATAATTAGGCCCCTACACCAAATTTGAGCTCATTTGGGCAAAGTGGCCAATGTAACTTTGGTGAACCCTAGAAATGAACAGAAATGGTTTCACCATGTTTGAGTCAAGCAAATCATCTCCCCTTGATGCACCACATGGTGTAGCATCATCATTTGGGGTTATGAACATGCCCACAAAGTTTGAGGCTCCAGATAAAAAGTTGACAATGTAAAGTTGTTCAAATTTGAGTTTGAACAGAAGTGGTTTTGGGGTGATCTGATCAAGTTTCTCTTTTCCAAATCTTGTGCCATTTGGTCTAGATGCCTTATTAGGCTATTCTATCATGTGCACCAAATTTGAGAGCATTTGGACAAGTTTGGCAATGTAGAGTTGCTCAAACTTCAAATATGGACAGAATGGTTTTGAAGGGGTTTGAGGATGTTTCCTTGATCTTCAAGGCATGAGGCTTTGCAAGATCATCAAGTATGTCATATGTGACATGATAGAATTTCCCTGAAATTTTTGGAGAATATTTCCTTTGTAGATATTTCAAAAGCTTGAAATATCCAGAAAGGATTTTGGAAGGATTTGTCCAATATTTTGAACATGACCATGTGTTGAAACTCTTATATATGGACAATATATGTCCTATGAGTCTCCCTGAATTTTGGCAAATATTTTTGAAATGATTAAATAATTTTCCCCTAGTAAAGACCATTTCTGGCCTTAAGAAAAAGCTTTTAAATAAAATATAAAAATAACTTTTAAAATTATACTTCTATGGTTTCTGGGAGTCCTATACCTAATAGGATTCAAATATACTTTTTGAAAGATTTTTCTCACCCTAAATAAGGTACTTGCAGTGCAAACCTTAATTCAGGGGTTTTTGGAAAACTAATTTTAGAAAATACCATTTGGCCAAAATATTTTTATAAGAAAATTTTATACTGGTCTATACACATGGCATGATCATTGGGAAAAGGTTTTGGGTCAAGGAGATGAAGTATAAGAGTTGGAGGATTTATTTGATTTTTAGAGCACTAGCAAACAGCAGACAAAAGTCAAATCAAGCAAAGTCAAAAACACTCAAATGTTTTTGCAAATCCACATTTTTAACATGAAAATTAGCTTAAGCAATGAGACATGAAAATCAGGGTGTGACAGACCTACCCCCCTTACAAGAATCTCGTCCCCGAGATTCCCAGACTAGGCGTGGAAAGAAAGGCGGAGTCTTGGATACGGGGTAGTCTTCACTTCTTCTTGTTGGTTCTGCTTCCGAGCGGTGCTCCTTGGAATCCTGAAGTGCTTGATGGTATGGCTTCTTGCTTGATGCCGTCCTTGATGGAGGTTGCTGAGGGGTCTCTTGCATAGGTTAGGTCGGGTTAGCTGCCAAAGGCTCGGTGATCGATGTCCTTGCGGGCATCGGGCTAGCTAGGAGGTAAGAAGTACTTCCAGAGTGGGGGCTCCTAGAAGATTTGGTGCACGGAGGGTATCTCAGGTGGTAGATCTAGCTGGGGAGCCGTCTACCACATGACTTGCAGTGATCTCAAAGGGTCCAATGAACCTTAGTGCGAGCTTCCCCCCTTGACGTGGAAACGCTTGGTTCCCTTCAGAGGGGTTGCCCGCAGGTACACGTGGTCCCCGATATGCAAACTCATGCTCCGATGGTGAGTGTCAGCATGGCTCTATTGCCTTGACTTGGCTGCCTTCAAACGTTCTTTGACTAGTTGGACTTGCTCTTCCGCTGCGCGGAGAACATCCGGTCCAAGGACTAGCCCTACTCCAGCCTCTGACCAGTTGAGGGGTGTGCGACCTCAGCGTCCGTACAACACCTCAAATGGTGCCATCTGAAGGCTCGACTGGTGACTGTTGTTATAGGAGAACTCGGCAAAAAGGAGACAATCCTCCCACTTGGCTCCATATGCCAAGACACAGGCTCGGAGTCATGACTTCGAGAATCTGATTGACTCATTCTGTCTGATCTCCGGTCTGGGGGTGGAAAGCCGTGCTGAAGATACTTGGTTCCCAAGGTTTCTCGGAACTCCTTCCGGAACCTGGAGGTGAACTGGGTTCCTCGATCTGACACAATTCCTTGGGAACGCCGTGAAGACTTACGATTCGGTCGATGTAGAGAGCTGCCAACCGGTTGCCATCATAAGTGGTCTTGACAGGAATGAAATGGGCCACCTTGGTCAAATGATCGACTATGACCCAGATAGAGTCATGTCCTCTATTCGACCTTGGTAATCCAGTGACGAAGTCCATTCCGACTTTATCCCACTTCCACTCAGGAACTTTGAGTGGTTGAAGCAATCCAGCAGGTCGCTGATATTCAGCTTGACCCTTTGGCACACATCACACTTTGCAACATAGGTTGCAAATCTCTCTTTCATCATGTGCCACCAGAATCGTGCCTTCAAGTCTAGATACAACTTGGTGTGAGCGTTCCTCGACACGGGATTGCTCGGTTTCTCCGGGAGGAGTGGTTTGCAGATACGCCCGGTCTTCAATGCGGAAGTTTTCTTCTTGATGACGGTGGTCGATGTAGATCTTCCTTCTTGACAGGGCGGTCTTCCAACGTCTTCTATCCAGCTGTCCGTCTCTTCTTGTCTTCGGGCAGACAAGTAGGCCATCAAATGATGATGTTACCCACTCGTCCAATAGCTTCATGAGGTCTAAGGGGCACGCAAGGTAAGCTGGGGTATTGGTGGTGGTCTCTGCTGAGTATTGCAGAGGCCTTCCTGACTCTAAGTCAAGGCCCGTGGTCAGAATCTGACCAGGTGGTGGCTTGGTGGGGCTTAAGGGTCTCAAGGATCCTAGTGAGTGAATGAACTTATATCATCTTATCCTTAAGCACAGTTTCTGAGATGCCAATAGCTCTATCTAGTACTCCGAACGGAAAAGCGGCCTCTCGCATAGACCAACTTTAATCACCACTCATTGCCATGCATATCCTCATGATTCTCAAGAGACGGTCTAACAAAATTATATTTGTCTAAGATCCCCAAATCCATATGTACGTCTACCTCTAAAATCCAAAGGTAGATCATACATGCTGCTGAGCTGAGATTAAACGCCATAATCCAAGCACTCAACCTATTCTTGCAAGGCTCAAGATAATGCATCTCTAATCTAAGGAAACACGTCATATGCCACTCCAAGATTCGTTTCCTTCCTATAGATCAACTCCAATAGCCCGGTAATTCCATCAATCACCACATAATCCAACAATCCTACAAATCCAACGTCTACGGTGTTCCACAAGATCTCAAATCTCTATAATCCCCAAATATTCGGAAGGACTATGCATCACGATAGTATGTCCACCAAATTCCCATCATCCGGGTCAAGTAAATTCCATGATCACGACTATATAGATCCCTAAATCAACTCCGACAAATAATCCAATCTCCTAGGTTATTGTCCACCGAGAAGCATGATATCATAATCAGGATCATAAGCCTAAATCCATCCTTACTCCGAATCATGCAGACATATCCAGCATTATACCAACCAGAATCACCTACATAAATCCAAATCTCATGCCCAACAGGCACTTCTACATACTTCCCCAAAGTCATGATCCACCAATATGAAAACCTCATAATCCATCAAGGTCTTAGATAATTCCTCGAAGTTACTGATATAATCCACCAAGTCGTCTATCCAATATCCTCGAACTGGTCTATCTATGGCATTGTCAGACCTCGTGCTATGTCAGGATGAGAAATGTGCTCACTCATCGTGTCCACTAGTTCCTTTACGAACCCAGTGTTGTGCATGGTTACAAAGGCTTAACAGGTTCTCTCGCTTTACCATGGGTTAGGCACATGGTTAAGAATTCATGCTGGAGTGTCTCGGGAAGTCTCAAAGGGTCTAGAAATGGGGTTACTGGTCTGGAGGGTTAAACATAACCCTACGGGGTTGCAATTGATCGTGGAGGTTGTAGCAGAAGTCTTCAGTGCCAGTTGGCCGTCGAGGTAGAATCCTTGGTGCATCTTGTCTTTCGGGTCTTCAATTGGGGAAAGAGAATAGAGGGAAGAAGCAGCGTAGAGGAGGGGAATGCCTAAAGGGGGTTCTATAGTGCAGGTGCAACAAACAGGTGCAAAAAGGCAGAAACAAAAGAAGCAAGGCAAGGGAGGTGATATAGCCATGCACTTGTTGCCTGGGGCAAAAGTGCGACTTATATCAAAACACAAACGAATAAAAGCAAACAACACACAATCATGGTTCTATTCGAACCATCATATGGACTCGACTGCGCATAGGGGGTACACGACTCATCCTACCCTAGGGGTTCTCGGACCATGTGTCGTGACTTGTGCCTCGTGCAGTCTTCTGAGCTTCCTCGGGTGTTGCTATGTCCCTTGTAGTTGCTTGATGAATGATCCGGGTTGATCCTGAAGAATCTTCAACATCTTCTCGCCTGATGAGGTGATGGGGTGAAGGTGCCTCCTTGTAGATGGCGTTGACTTGGTCTTCTCTTGTCTCTTTAATCATGACGATCCCTTGTGCCTTCTAGGGCGTCGAGGGTACCAGGTAGGCAATCCATATGTAATGACAATAACAAGGCATAATAGAGGTCCAACATGTCGGTTCCGTTGATGAAAACATCGACACCAAGAGCGGGGAACGAAGAGAACCGTTTTCCTGCTCACTGTAGTGAGGCGGACCAAATGGCAAGGTTCTCATCCACCGGTGGTTGCCGATACAACAACGGTAGTGACATGATTACTCTATTAGCGAGGTATATCATGATTTTGCATAACCTATAGCCTGATCATCATAGGCCAAGGTTGCACCATCTTGGGACACTGTCAAGGGTGTCCCCCATCTTCTGGGTCTTCATGTCCTCACTCATCGAGGGCGTAGTTCCTGTTGGTACCGTCTTGTCGTGGGGTCACCAATCTTGCGTGCAAAAGTGGTGGGTGAGTGTTTGGCAAGGTGCACTCCACGAGGATTACAGAAAATCCAGTGGTCAGGGGCATAGGGGTTTTAGCGACCAAGGTTTTGAAGGGGAAGAGATCAAGTATAGCCTAGTTTTCGAAAAACTGAGAAGGGAAGAGGGGTATAGATAGTTTTGAAAACTAGTAGTAGTTTTGAAAATAGTTTTACCCTAACTAACGACCATGCTAACTAAGGCTTCCTACAGTCAGGATGGCTCTGATACCAGCTCTGTGAGGACCCCGACTCGTAAGTCGTGATCACCGAATGCACGTGTACAGTGATCCCAGAGATCAATGCTCACTGAACACACAGAAGCTGAATAACAAGAGTCTTACATCCATACATACCGTGTTACACAAATAGGACCATAATGGTCGAGTCTTGAGCATAACATCGCAGCGGAAAATCTTCAAAGACAACTGGGACCCATGCCATCTGCCTCAACCCTACAGGCATTCTGACTGGGAAGCGTCCTAGCTCGCATGCTCGTCACCAAGAAATCTTCATCATAACCTGTGCTCTCATGCCTGGCCAATAAAATAACCAGTGGCAAGCCAATGAGTACATTGAATGTACTCGCAAGCAACCCAAGTGTGGTAACAGAATAAATATGCAAGGCTCTACTGCTAGGTTGGCAGTTTTGCGGAAAGCAAGTTTTTCATATGCAAGTTATGATCAACATGTAACAAGGGCAATGCATGTGTCTGTAACAAGTACCAGTAGGTCACAAACATCCATATCAAGAAAGAGTTGTAATCAGCACATGCACAAGCTCATTGTGACTTCCTCACAATCACATCAACAATATCTCTGAATCGTGTTGTTTCCCAGAAACTTATGGACATAGTCTAAGTAGCACCACCCAACTGTCCTTGACCGCGGACACGGCTATTCGAATAGTTTGACACTCTGCAGAGGTTGCACACTTTACCCACAAGATCCGGGGAACTTCCGTGTCATCCACGACCCGCGATACCTCAAGTATCCGGGGTAAGCACCTGATCACTATCTTTCCCTAGACGACACTAATATGGAGTCCACTCGATTGGTAACAGCCCCGTGCCAAACATTTCACATTTCAAAGTTGTGGAGACTCGCTCCGATATTCATCACATACCACTGACACGGGGTACCAACGGTGTGTCCGGTGCCCTGTAAAGACAGTCATGGCCGCCTATCCAAGCACGACCCCGTCCCGAGAGTGACCTCATGTCACCCCCGTCACTAGTAATGCGGGCACCATGCTAGTATCGACCTAGGTAATCAATAATGCCCTTTCCCATATAAGGGTAGAGTGGTTGCGCATGTTTGGTTGGGACGGTAGTCACACATAAATCTAATCCATCTCTGTAAACAACACTTTCGTCAAGCCTCGGCACACTACTTCTTTACCAAGTAGTGCCCTAGCTCCTCATCAACTCCCAGGGGCATTAGTGGCACCCACTGGGTCATTTGCAAGTATGTCAGACCACACTTGTTTCACTCAATGCATAACCCCGACCCATTTTGCGTAGCCAACTACTATAGCATACATCTATCTACTCCCACCCACATAACCCTCATAGGAAGGTAGGGTCATGTTTGATGCAAGTTTCAACAGTAAGGTAACAGGGGTAGCTACCAAAGTGGTTTCTACCTCAACATGATTCCGATGCATTGAATAATAAAGGTGCTATGAGACATGCATAAAAAGGTTTCTTGAACATGGTCAAAGGGCTGCTTGCCTTATTCTGCCGAGTCTTCAAATCTTCTGGTCCATCTTCGAGTACTCCGTTTATTACGTCCACTAACGATGGAAACAATCATAATAAGCAACGCAATCAAAGCAACAATAAAAGTGCTCTAAAAATAGGAGTTGGACTTTTCTAGGATACCTCTGGTCATATTAGAAATGACCAAGGTGGTTTCATAGGTGTTGGATCAATAGGTAGTCGGGAACATTTCAATATGATGGAACTAAAGGGTTTATGGATTTGGAAGAAGTATACAGAAATAATTCCTTGAATGATGAGCAAAGGTACCCATCACCAAGTCATGATTTTAGAAGCATTTAGGAGTTGGTTTCAATAGATTTGGAATTGAAATGAATTTCCTAGGATTTTCCAAAGCTGATAAATAGGAAGAAATGGCTCATTATTTGGTGGGGTACAGAAACTATTATTAAAAATGTTCCAAAACTAAGTTTGGGCAAGACAAGCATCTAGGAATTTGAATCACTGCATTTGGGTCAAAAATGAGCTCTCTGTGATTTTCTAAAGTTAATCACAGAAAATGAAATATGGGTACTTGATAAATATTTGTGAAAGAAATGTATCTGGAATAATGTGCATGTTGCACCATGTGATAGGGCATGATTTTAGAAGCTACCAGAAATTTGAATCATGCAATTTGGAGTTCATATGAATATTTGGGGCATTTTTTAAGTTGACTGGAAAAAGAAAAAGAAGAAAAAGGATAAGGGTTTACCCTCCACTGCGCTCAGGGCGGAGGATAGCTTGCGGGCCGGCCCATTGGCACCAGCCGCGCGGGCGGGGGTGGTGACGCCGAAGGCGTCTTCTCCGGAGGGCGCTTTCGCCTGGGAAAAGCGGCTCGCGCCTGGCCCGTTTCCACTTAAGCCGCTAGGCCCGTCGGCCGGGTCGCCGCCAGGTGGGCCCTGCCCGCAGGGTCGTCCTCGTCCTCCCGCTCCCGCAACAGAGGGGAGGGGAGGCTCGGCTGCTCGACGCCGGCGCCCGTCCCCGGCGGCACAGGCCATCCCCGGCCAGGGCGCGGCCACCGGAGGGGTCCCCGGGGAGCGGCGCATCCAGGAGTCCCCTTGGGGCGGCAGGGGAGGGGCCGGAGAGCACGAGCTTGAGTGGGAGGCCGCGGCGGAACTCCGGCCATGGAGGAGGTATGAGGCCACGGGAGGAGGAGTGGGGTGGTCCAAGAGGGTCAGGAGAGGGAGAGGGAGTCCATCGAGGCCGCGAGGGGGCTCGGGGCGGCCTATAAATAGGGGAGCGCCGGTCCATCGAACGCGCGTGCGCCGGCGAGGTCTTGGCCGTTGCTGCAGGCCACGGGGGAAGCAGCGAGCATGTCTAGTGCGTTCCTGGAGCTGGTCCACTCCCAGAAGAAGAGAAAGGAGGAGCGGGAAGGCGTCAGAGAGGTCGCACGTGCGAGGTTTTTCACTGGAGCTCGGGGTCGGCCGGTGCGCGTGCGGGCAGGGGTGAAGGAGGAGGAGAGAGGAGGGGGCCGACAGCCCAGCGTGTTGAGGACGTCGAGGGGGCCTCGGGGGACACGGTCTCTCTGCCCAAGGCCGTCTGGAAGCCTCGGGAGGGCCGAGCTACAGTGCCTTGGTGCACTGTAGCGTGCTCCAGAGCACGCCTTTGGCCGGCATGGTCGTGCCTGTGCTATCCTGGCCGTGTCCTCTTGTGTCCAACCGTGTCCAGTGGGTAGAGGGAGTAGTAAAGAAAGGGGGAGGCAGACTTGGATGCTCTAGGAGCCACTGGAGTGAGGAGAGAGGTGAAGAAGGAGAAGAAGGTGGCTGTCCACAAGAGTAAAAATGGGGTTTTTACCCTCCAATAATTGAGATAAGGCAGAGGAGAGTTACTGGAGGTAGAATAGGACTAGGGGAGGCTGTGGTAAGAACTTGAGGCCATGGAGAAAAGTAGAAAGGGTTCAACCACTTGTTTTGGTAAATGAACAGAAGGTGTTTGATCAGTGTTTGGTCAAGCAAATGACATCCACTTGACATGGGACTTAACAGGATCAAATGTCACATATAATTAGGCCCCTACACCAAATTTGAGCTCATTTGGGCAAAGTGGCCAATGTAACTTTGGTGAACCCTAGAAATGAACAGAAATGGTTTCACCATGTTTGAGTCAAGCAAATCATCTCCCCTTGATGCACCACTTGGTGTAGCATCATCAATTGGGGTTATGAACATGTCCACAAAGTTTGAGGCTCCAGATAAAAAGTTGACAATGTAAAGTTGTTCAAATTTGAGTTTGAACAGAAGTGGTTTTGGGGTGATCTGATCAAGTTTCTCTTTTCCAAATCTTGTGCCATTTGGTCTAGATGCCTTATTAGGCTATTCTATCATGTGCACCAAATTTGAGAGCATTTGGACAAGTTTGGCAATGTAGAGTTGCTCAAACTTCAAATATGGACAAAATGGTTTTGAAGGGGTTTGACGATGTTTCCTTGATCTTCAAGGCATGAGGCTTTGCAAGATCATCAAGTATGTCATATGTGACATGATAGAATTTCCCTGAAATTTTTGGAGAATATTTCCTTTGTAAATATTTCAAAAGCTTGAAATATCCAGAAAGGGTTTTGGAAGGATTTGTCCAATATTTTGAACATGACCATGTGTTGAAACTCTTATATATGGACAATATATGTCCTATGAGTCTCCCTGAATTTTGGCAAATATTTTTGAAATGATTAAATAATTTTCCCCTATTAAAGACCATTTCTGGCCTTAAGAAAAAGCTTTTAAATAAAATATAAAAATAACTTTTAAAATTATACTTCTGTGGTTTCTGGGAGTCCTATACCTAATAGGATTCAAATATAATTTTTTAAAGATTTTTCTCACCCTAAATAAGGTACTTGCAGTGCAAACCTTAATTCAGGGGTTTTTGGAAAACTAATTTTAGAAAATACCATTTGGCCAAAATATTTTTATAAGAAAATTTTATACTGGTCTATACACATGGCATGATCATTGGGAAAAGGTTTTGGGTCAAGGAGATGAAGTATAAGAGTTGGAGGATTTATTTGATTTTTAGAGCACTAGCAAACAGCAAACAAAAGTCAAATCAAGCAAAGTCAAAAACACTCAAAAGTTTTTGCAAATCCACATTTTTAACATGAAAATTAGCTTAAGCAATGAGACATGAAAATCAGGGTGTGACATGATGATATCCTGATGGCAAATCGATCTTAGAGAATACCTTGGCTCCTTGCAGCTGGTCAAACAGATCGTTGATCATCGGCAGTGGGTACTTATTCTTGATTGTAACCTCGTTCAGTGCACGATAGTCAACAACCATTCTCAATGGTCCATCCTTCTTCTCGACTAGAAGCAATGGGGCTCCCCACGGCGATGAATTTGGTCGTATGTAACCCTTATCCATTAACTCCTTGATTTGCTTCTTGATCTCCTCCAGATCATTCGCGGGCATCCGGTATGTTCTCTTAGATATTGGTCCGGTGTCGGGTAATAGCTCAATTAAGAACTCTATGTCTCTATCCGGTGGCATGCTGGGTAACTCCTCCGGGAATACATTAGGATAATCCTTCACAACTGGCACTTCTTCCTGAACAACTCTCATGAGTGCATTCACATGCGCTTTCCTGGGTTTGTGCCTCGACACATACTTGATCCTCTTTCCTTCCGGGGTGGTGAGAAGAATTGATCTACTGGCGCAAACGATGTTTCCTCCAAACTTGGATAGTCAATCCATTTCTATGATCACATCCAGACCTTGGGATTCCAAAAGAATGAGGTCCGTGGGAAATACATGTCTTCCAATGGTCAATGGCACTTGATAGCATCCATGGCTTGCCATATACTCTGTTCTAGGGGAACTTACTAACATGGGTGTCCTAAGGGCTACGGTGGGCAACTTATACTTTTCCACAAAACCCCTTGATATGTATGAATGCGATGCACCAGTGTCAAAAGGAACAAGGGCAGTAAATGCATTAATCAAAAACTTACCGACTATTGCGTCGTGCTGTTTGTCAATCTCCTCCACATTGACGTGGTTCACTTGTCCTCTGGTGAATGGGTTGGACTTCTTTCCTCAGCTTCCATTTCCATTCCCATTCTTTGACTCGGCGCACTCAGTAGCGTAGTGTCCGGTCTTCCCACACTTGAAACAAGTAATGTGACTCAGATCCTTCTTGGCGGGTCTTGAGGGAGTGGAACGATTCTGATTGTTGTTTCCTCCATTCCCATTGCCATTCCTCGCACCACTGTGGTTGTGTGCATTCTCTCCATTATTAGAATGGCCTCCATGGTTATGGGTGGGATGGTTGTGTCCTCCTGAGTATGGGTTATAGAGGGGCTTCTGCTGGGCTCCAGAGTTAAACTTCCCAGCTCCATACTTCCTTTTGTGGTTGTCAATCTGTTGCTGCTTTCCTTCCAGCATAATAGCTTTGTCCACTAGCTCTTGATAGTCATTGTAGGTTGCTAGAATCAGCTGCATACTCATCTCATCATTGAGTCCTTCTAGAAACTTCTCCTGCTTCGCGACGTCAGTGGACACATCATCTGGCGCGTAGCGAGCTAACTACCTAAAGTCATCCACGTACTGCCCCACAGTACGGTTTCCTTGGTGCAAGTTGTGAAACTCACGCTTCTTCAGGCTCATGGCTCCTGCTGAGACATGTGCAGTGCAAAAAGCTTGCTGAAACTAATCCCAAGTAATCGCAGCAAGTGGGTAGGTGGCGGTGTAGTTCTCCCACCAAGCGGCTGCTGGTCCCTAAAGCTGATGTGCAGCAAAATGCACTCTCTCTGCATCAGTGCATCCTGCAGTTGCTAGCTCTCTGTCCATCTTAAGGAGCCAGTCATCTGCAACTATGGGCTCGGTGCTACTAGAGAACACAGGCGGTTGTAACCTTAAGAACCGGGTCAAGTTGTCATGGGAGGTGGAGGAGGGTTGTTGTTGTTGTTCTGGTTCTGGACAAGAAGTTGCATCAAAGTGTTCTGCTGCTGGATCAATTGGGTGAGCTCAGGAGGAAACTTAAATCCGGGCTCACGTCTCGGAGGCATATGAGGGGTTTAGAGGGGGAGATTAGAATAGAATGAGGTCTAGGGGAAATCACTACCCATATGCACATCAGACAAACAATTTAATATCATATCACTCAATTTCAAACAAGAGCAAACAAAGATCCTATTACAAAGCTAGCGGACGATTCTAACTACTCGGTTAACACTAATGATTACAGGGTGGTCATCTAATCACTGTCATCTGAAGACTCCATGATATCTGCTCCAGCTTCGTATTCATAGTCACTTTCATCACTATCGGTGTCGTCTATCGGAATGTAGTTCTCCATGGTAATTCCTATCTCCGGTTCTGGCTTCACAGCGCCAGTTCCAACCTTCTTCTTCAGCGCTTCATTCTGCTCCAATAGTACGGCGATTTCTTCTTCATATCCATCACGTACTGCCTTGAGTTCTTCTTCTAGTTCCACGTTCCGGGTTATCACCATGTTGGTCTTCTGCATAAGTGCGCACATCTGATTCTCGTTGCGTCAAATATGTTGGTCCATGTCCTGGATGTAAGCTGCAATGGATCCGTCCTTCCTGGTGCAAAGCATCTCCCATTGCTGGTCTCGACGTCCGCAAATGTCGTAGATGGTGTCTTCAAGATCCTTGTTGTAGACCACGCATATGCGTCCAAAGGTGATGTGAGCTGCCATACTCTTTCCCAAGTTCCATGTCGGTGCGTCAAATTCTAGCTCCAGTTGCTCCGTGAATGGTGCAATAGTCCTCCCATGCACACTAACTTTGATCTTCCAGCATTCCTCTTCTGGGGATGTTGCGTAGAGATCTCCAGTGATACTTGGTATTCCAATGTGAAAGTGTCTTGTGACTTCCTTCAAGTGCTTTCCGAATGGGGTGTCATCGTCAGGCTGAGTGAACTTGCTCACTGGGTCCGACATCCATAGAAAATAAGATAGAGGAGAATTAAAATGAGTAGATAAGAAGTAGAATGAATAGAGGAGAACATCCTATGGCTTATCCTAGTGGTCGCGTCCTAGAGTCAACGTGTGCTCTGATACCATCTTATAGCGACCACGATTCCAATAAACCAAAGTCTCTGTGCTCAGGGTCATCCCTGGATTGGTATTCTGACACACACAGTACTCGAGGATTTATAACAGAGGTTCAATCACACTTTATTACATCAAAAGTCCTCGAAGAGGCAATATCCATTACACGATAATGGCTGACGGCCATCTAATAAAATAAACTGCGGAAGCTATGAAGAGTAGTTGAGTCCATCCAACTCCACTTCAAACATTGAGTGCATGACAACGACCTATCTCACCTTAATCTTCGTCTGAAAACTCTGCAACATGATACGTTGCAACCATGTAGGTCAGCACATTGAATATGTTGGCAAGAACACACTGTAATGATAAAGAGCAAAGGCCTACAACTACATGCTTATTTAGCTGGTGGAGGCTGTAAGGTTTGTTTTTGCAAAAAGCTAAATTTCCCCTACAACAAAGGAATGTATTAATTTAACTACTTAGTTAAATTTAAGCATGAACAATTGAGTATGGCTCCTCCATCTCAATCCCAAACCAAAGTTGTTATTAACCCAACAATTTAATAAAGTGATGAGATCAGTCCATAATTCAAATACCAAGATACTCAAGAAAGTCCATAACCGGGGGACACGGCTACTCATGAATAGTTTGTACACTCTGCAGAGGTTTGTGCACTTTTCCCCAAAAGACTCGATCGCCTCCGTTCTAATTTCTCGCATTGCAAGGTGTTTGAGAAATGGATGACCGAGACACAGTCTTTCAGAAGCATTAACTCTTAACCCTGGGTAGACCGTACCACTTACATCCGCTATGTCTGCTAGTCTACCACGCAAAGAGGTCACACAACATACTCAACTATGCCAGAGCCCATAATGGCATTGTGGCTACACACGAAAGTTTCTAGGCATGAATGATATATGATCCCTTTGAGCCTGGGTGGCATTCCATAGGATAATCACATGGGTCCTACAGGATTTCCTAGGACAACATTGGATTCTCCGGGTGCCCTGCAACCAATCCACCCAGATGTGTATTAAATTCCACCTTAAAGAACCCTTAGTTGTTATTACACTCACAATTTTCATGAAATCACTCATACCAATCCACGTCTACAAGCATGGCTAAGCAATAAGTAACAGAGCGTATATTCTCTTGGGTTGATCTCATGTCATTGGGTTCCGACATCATGAACTACAAAGCAACATATTATGCAACCTGTCCTACTCATGCAAGTGTTTCAGGATATAACTAATGCAGTAAACTGGGTATTGGAAAGTATTATCAAAATATGAACTTGCCTTGCTGACGATCGCTGAAACCTAGTGATTTGTAGTAGCACGCTTCGCACTCCGGGAATTCTATCGTGATCAAACAATAGCATACATAAGCACTCAAACAAAGATGCACTGGTAAAACTCAAATAAAAAGATCAAATTTGAAAGTTCAACTGAAGAGCTTCGATTTGCAAAAAAGAATCGATCAAAACGGAGCTACGGAATTGAAACTACGGTCAAAAGAACTTCGAATCCAAATCTGCTTGAAACCAAATTTTAAATTGTCAAAACCTTGTCCAAGTTGATTAAACAGAAAGAGGGGCTCAAGATAAAGATGTTGGCGTTGGTTTGACTGGATTTGGACAAATGGTTTAGAAACGGCGAGGGTTTGAAGTTCAGGGGCAAATCTACGATACAAATAATCGCGGATAGGTCGCTGGCCGAAAAAAAAAAAGGAAAACTACGGCGCGAACGTTCGTTAACAGAGACAAACGGACGAACGTATTTGTTAAAACGAACTAACGAGCGAACGCTCGCTAAATAACTAAACCGAAGAAAACAAACGAACCGAACCGATCTAAAAAAACCAAACTAGGGTTTCTAAAAAAACCGATCTAATAAAAAACCCGACGGGTTACCTCGCGGGTAGGGTTCGACTCGCAGGTCAGGTCGGGCGGCGGGTCGGGTGTCGGGCGCGGCGGCGGCAGACGCCGGCGAGGCGACGACGGCGGTGGCTGGCGGCGAGTGGTGGCGCTGGCTTCGCGGCGGTGGGGCGACGACAACGCGGCAGCGGCGGCGGTGTGGCTCGAGGGGGGAGGGCGGCAGCGACGGCTTTTATAGGAGAGGAGGGGGTCAGGCTCGTCTTGGGGAGGGGCAAGGCGTCGGCGGACGGCTTCGGACTCTCGCCGGAGTCCGGGCGGCTCACGGCGGTGGCTCGGGCGGGCCGGCCTGCTCGGCTGGGCCTTCGGCCCAGTCGGGCGGGAAAACTTAAAAAAAAAATTAATTCCGCCGAAGGAAAATCCAATGTAAATATTATTTTTCTTCTAAAAATGCCAAAACAATTTTCACCGTGTAAATAAAATATTTAGAACAAAGTGAACATTTTTTGGCCTAAAATGAAGTTTTAAAAAATGCATATTTTTTTCTAATTCGAATAAAATAGCAATGAAATCCAAATAAAATTATTTATTTGATTTTAACATTTTTCCTCCAATAGTTCTTTCATTTGGAGAAGTCATATTATCTCCTCTCATGTATTTTGATATTGAAATATTTAGGAGAGAAAATAATTAAAACCAAATGATCCTCTTTTTAATATTTGAGAAAATTCAAATACGAAAATAATAAAATCCCCAACTCTCTCCGTGGTTCCTTGAGTTGCTTAGGATTTTTAGGATCCAAACCAAAGAGAAAATAAATTTTGATATGCATATGATGATCTATGTATAACATTCCAAATTGAAAATTTGGGATGTTACAGAGATATATTTGTACAATGCTATGAAGTTTCTAGCTTCTGTTTCATGTATCTTGCATCCAAGGTTTCCTCGTTGCAACATTCCATCAAATACAAAGGAGAATAACATGCATGCTATTGGATCTCAATTATTCACAAATGATAGCCAACATGTACTCCCTCCATTCCAACATAAGTGTCTCGACTTTATGCCAACTTTAGTATAAAGTTGTACTAAAGTTGACACTTATTTTGGAACAGAGACAACTAAAGAATAAAAGATCCATGCAGTCCCTAGGCCTTGAACCCCAAATCCTAATCAGGCTTTAATTTGCTGGCGACGTTGAACCTTTTGAAGAAATGAAGTTGCAACCCTTTGACCATCAGATCATTTTGTGCAGTTTCACTAAAATCGAGCCGCCCATCCCTTTGGCAAAGAAATTGAACAAGCGTGATTAGAATAAAACTAGTGGGATTAGTTGATGAGACAAAATGATGTGAACATAGCTACTATAAATACATCTACAAATATGCCACGAGACATCGTTCACACAGTTACACCTAGACCTATGATTAGAACACGTACGAGACAAACAAATGGGCAGGTACAGTCGCTCCTTTATACATATGTTTTAAGTGATGAGAATACGAAGTTACACTTATGTTCTGGTTTATTTCTACTCAGGAATAAAGAAATCAAAGAATTGATTACAGTGGAGCAACCGGCGTTGCATGCATGCCTTCTACCGGCGTTGCATGCATGGCTTGCACCACCCAAACCATCCGTACCATCCATCATGTATGAGGTGCAAGAAGCTAACGTCCAAAAGACCAACAATTCTTTTTTTATGTGGACCAAGAGGAGTCATCGGGTCCAAAGAATTGTTTTAATACATCACGATTGGGCCAACATGTCCTGTCAACACAAGAAAATGCCACGCCCGTGTCCAGCCTTCGTACGCCCGACGCACCGTGTACGGCCAACAGACTCGGCCGCCGCAGATCGATCTTTAATAAATAGCTTTCTAGTTTAGAATTTAGACTCGGATTTTGTTTAGAGAAGTTTAGCTATTGCTATTTTTATTTGTCTATCCTCGTAGCGACTAGTTCGACCGTCAAGACATCCTATCGAAACCCCATCTTGTGAGATTTATTCATCTAGCATATTCATAATTTTGAGATTGCTTGGCTATTATTTTTTTGCATGTTCTTCGATCTGCTTGCAGGAAAAATCCTTCATGGATAGGTCGATCGTACTCTTTTTCTGTCCATCATATCTTCTGCCGCAAGCTCGTCCATACTCCGAATCAAGGAAAGGAGATTGCATCAGTTGTTTCGAGTTTTGCCGATTTGTGCGTGCAATCCGAGATCCCATCAGTCGAGTCCGTCCTGTCCGCCACGTCTTACTAGTTGACAGGGTTTATACACATTATTTTTCTCTTTCACTAACAATGGCACATGATCAACCCACACTTGAGGGCCTCACCGCAGATGTGAAAGTCACCAGCGAGCGTCTCCCCCAACTTGAGGGTGCTCAGATTGCCATTGAAGAGAGGCTCAAGGCCATCGAGGATGCACAAGGTGTTACGAACACACAACTACATGAAATCTTGTCACGTCTGGACGAGTTGCAGACTGCACCCCCCGTCAACAACAACGTTGTTCCTCAGAATTCCACGGGTGTTGGCGCTACTTCGCAAGCTCGACGTGTGCCCATGGGTCATCCACAACACCCAGCTACTATCACTGATGCCGCCACCATAAACCAGCACCAGCGCACTCCTCCCCGTGTCAACGATGAATATGGGGACAACTACGAGGATTATTCCGGTAACACCTAGGACGACCAAGCGGTTGACTGCCACAATGACCGTGCTCATCGACAACTGCGATTCAACCGTCAAGGTATGGCACGAGGTCCACACAGGTATGATGTTCGAGATTACGACCACTCTAGTGCTAAAATTAAATTTACAATGCCTGCTTTCAATGGTAAATATAATCCAGATGTTTATCTTGATTGGGAACTTTTCGTTGAACAAAAATTTGCATGTCATGATATTCCCGAGAACCAAAGAGTTAAGGTAGCCACTAGTGAATTTACAAACTTTGCTTCTATGTGGTGGAGTGAATATTGTCATATTAATGCAAATAATATACCTGCTACTTGGGATGCTTTAAAACGCGCTATGAGACAACGTTATGTTCCTTCATATTATGCTTGTGATAAACTAAATGAATTACAACGTTTAAAACAAGGTAGCAATTGTGTAGAGGATTGTTATCAAGAATTACAAACTGGCTTAGTGCGATGTGGATTAGTTGAAACCGAAGATGCTATGATGGCTAGATCTTTATGTGGTTTGAATCGTGATATTCCGGATATATTGGACTATACGAAGTACAATTCTATTGCCCGTTTATTTCATTTTGCTTGTAAAGCTGAAAGGGAAGTACAGGGATGGCACAACAAGGGATGCGGTAACTTTTCTGCAGGTCGTCACTCATCATGGACACACTCTCTAACTGTCCCACCCACTACCGAGAAAACACCACATATCTCGAACAATGGTGCACACCCAGTAACTTCAAAATCAGCTCCACCATCCTCTGTGGCTTCGAAAGCAATATCTATAGCACCCACCACCTCGTCTGTACGCACAAGGGACATGAAGTGTCATATATGTAAAGGAGGCGGGCACTTGATGAAGGATTGCCCAAATAAACGTACTTTCCTTATGCGAGAAGATGGCGAGTACTCCTCTTCTAGTGATTTGGATGAAGAGACACCAGCCAGGCTTGCTACTAATCATGCAGGTGACATAGAGGAGCAAGAGGAGATACATGTTAATGCTGCAATGGCAGATCAATACCCAAGCCTTGTCACCATGTGAGTATTTAGTGCACAGGTTGAGCATACAGAGATGCCTCAACGCCATAATCTTTTTCAAACTAAGTACGTTGTCGAAAGTCATACCGTTCGTGTGATCATTGATGGTGGCAGCTGCAATAATTTGGCGAGTATAGAGATGGTCGAGAAACTTTGCCTCACCACTACGAGACACCCCCATCCATATAACATCCAATGGTTCAACGCATGTGGTAAGTTGAAGGTAACACGTCGTGTGAGAGTACCTTTTACACTTTGTTCATATCATGATCACGTTGACTGTGACGTCTTATCTATGCAAGCGTGTTCTTTATTGTTAGGCCGGCCTTGGCAATTTGATAATAGTGTTACTCATCATGGTAGAACCAATTCGTATACTCTCGTGTTTGACGGAAAAACCATTACCTTGCTTCCAGTGACCCCCAATGAAATAATAAATGATGGGAAAGCTAAATCAACAGAGCATACTATGTATAATATGCTTGCTATCAATTCTGTAATTTTTTTGTTGAGTGTTCCAACTTCTTATCTCGACATATCGCATGATATTCATAATGATATGCTCGAACAAGACAACATATATCATGATATTCATAATGGTGCTATTACAAATTTATCACATCCCCATGAGCTAACGCTTTTGGAGCGGCATATATACATTGCATCTATTTTTGCTTTGCTCTATTATGTGTTTCAGGTAAATGAAAGACGAAGACGGCTTTGTTTTCAAGAAAGGGAGGATGATGTGGACATAGCTACTATAAATACATCTACAAATATGCCACGAGACATTGTTCACACAGTTACACCTAGACCTATGATTAGAGCACGTACGAGATAAAGAAATGGCCAGGTAGTGTCGCTCCTTTATACATATGATTTAAGTGATGAGAATACGATGTTGCACTTATGTTCTGGTTTATTTGTACTCACGAATAAAAAAAATCAAAGAATTGATTATAGTGGAGCAACCGGCGTTGCATGCATGACCTGCACCACCCAAAGCATCCATACTGTTTGGATTTAATTAATCCTATTAATCCCTACTTTTCCTAAAGGAGGCAGTTGCCTCGTGTCCATTCGGAGACACCCCTTCGGGGGTTATATATATGTGTAACCCATCATCAATGAGGAGGACCGATTCACTTTACATCTCTCTGTTGTTTTCTCTCACGCTGAGTTTAAACACGTTATCAGCACGCTCTACCGACAGAGATTCTGACAATCAAACGACGACGGCCACGACCATGGCTGCGATGCTCTTTGGCGTGTTTGACGCCCCTTGCATCAACGCGCGCCGCCCCAGCCGGCGTGACTTCTTGCGTCCAGGGCGTGGCAACCGCTCCCGCCTCCCGGCATCATGCATCCGCACCGAGCGCTCATCCGATGCATGCTCCTATACAGAGAAGAATTGATTAAGTTCTTTCCATGATTATCCAGAGGAACTGGGAACCATGGCCGCCCTCGCCTCGGCCCTCCGGCCGCGCGCGGACGCACACGGATGCAGCCTCTGGAGCCAGCAATTTCTGACTTGTTGTAAGCCAGTTTGGCTCCGCCAATGCTTGAGGCCGACGAGAACATCGACCCGACGCTTGTGGCTCCGACGCCGCCGGACATGGCGGGCACCGTGCTACTAGGAGAGGCGCGCAGGGCAGTTACCACGCCCCTGGAGGCGACCGCTGGGCCGCCGGACGCGCCCCCCGCAGTGCTCACTGCGCCTCTGGCAATGGTCTTGGCGCCGCTGGATCCGCTAGTGCCAGTGCACATGGGGTTCGACCCCTGGCTTGTGGTGCATGACGCCGCCGCCGCACCTGCGCTGGCCCCAGGTCTCCGCCTCCACCCCGTCCTCCGCCGGCAGAATGGCTTGCGCCGTCGACGCCGTCGCCTGAAGCCGTAGTCTCTAGCCCGAGCCACGGCCCGCCTGGCTCCGCCCCGGTGCCGATGCGTTCCGCCCCGAGCCGCACGGTCCGCCTTGGACCTGGGATGGAGCGCGCCGAAGCCACCGCCCCGCCGCAGCCGGAGATGGCCGCGGGACTGAGCAACCGCGCGGGTCTGCGCTTCGGCCGGAGATGGGCTCCGGCGTGCCTCGGCCTCGCTAGTGTTCTGCCCCAGGGACCCGATGGAGGCTCTGTCGTCGTCGTCTCCTCTTCGTATGAGGAGGGGCTCGTCCCAGCTGCGCCAGTGATCACCGGAGACGCGATGGGATGCGGTGGCTACTCCACCTGCTGATGGCGCCGAATGGATCGGGTTTGGTTGGGATCGATTGATCCCCAACCCTAACCATGTCCTTGTTCGGTGCGGCAATAATTGGGCTGGCCAAAGGCCGTGGAGGCCCCTTCCCAGGCACCTGGGACCCCCCCCCCTTCCGCCCAGCTGTGGGCCGAATGGCCGCTGCGTTGGAAATCATTTTTTTTCTTCTTCTCTTCTCTGTTTTATTAATAGTAATACTATTTATTAGTATTCACATTTTTAAGCCCCTGTTATATCCAATATTTGTCTTAAATATTGCGTTTCTGTAGAGTACCTTGTATTCCAGAAGGTGATGTAACATATTTCCATGTTTCTTACATGTTGAGATTAATTACATCAAGTATTTGCAATTGAGATTTTTTTTATCTCTTGCAAAGATAAATTCAGTACATGTACAATATTGATTTGTGATTGAGATTTTCTTTTCTCTCGCAAAACAACCTTATTGCGATTGAGATTAATTTTCTCTCGCAAAATATTAATTCACCCTGCTGAATTATCTGGCAACTTGATACAAGATCATCTCATTTAATTTGAGGTATATACAATTCAAGTTTTTTCTACTTGAGCATCAAGTTTGCAACATCATTACTATTCATTACAATAGTAGTGTATTTCTATTGTGTACGTTGTATTCCGGAATGTATGTATCTCCATGTTCACTACGTGTTGAGAATAATACATCTATTTGCAATTGAGATTTTCAATTTCTTGCAAATATATACGCAAAATTCAAGGTGTCATCCTTTGCAATTTGAGATTCACACTAATGATTTCGAGCCACCTTCTTGAAATATATTAATTTTGCAAAATTAAGATGTATTTATATTACACAATCTGTAATATAAATAAATTACCGGTTTTTCACCGGAGATGATATGTTCTGTGTGTTTACCACATTGCCATTCTTCATGAACATGTCACAGCGGTCGAGATTGATTTTTCCCGCACAACAAACTTGTAAATTTTGACAATAACATCTCCCTCATTATATTTGGAAAACACAAGGTAATGAGTTGGATCTACTGCCCATGTACAGACAATCTCTATTACTGTGAGATCTGTATGATCTTCAATGTGTTATGTTCCCAAAATTGAGGTTGAGCATTTTCAAATTATACACTTGAGTCAAAATTTTGCAATCTGATTATAACTTAACCATGATGGTACATTTATTATCTCTGGTTTGCCCCTATAAGTAATCGATGGCTAAGTAATTTGAGGCTCTTGCCCTCAACGGCCACAACTTACTTAAGAGGGTTATGGACATCAAGATCAGTCTTGCATCCCATGTGGTAGCTCGTGCTATCCAAGCTACGCCACCGGGACACAATGGACCTCAAGGGTAATGGTTTGAAACTCATTTCAAACCCTCAACCTAACACCATCAAGCTGTCACGAGACCCTATGAGCATGGAGAGCATGATGGTTGAATATGCATCAACCAACATGTTTGGAGACTATACATTTAGTCCCTTAGTATCCTCAGTGATCTATTTATTTATGTCCATTTATGATGTTCTAATAGAATATAATTATTGTTGTCATCATATATTGTATATCACAATATACTGTATCAGCACTTTGGTACAAATACATTTGTATGTATTCTATATATCTGACAGTGTTTTTCATATTGAAAATCTTCATATCTACATATAGATTTCTACGGGATCAATCTGATGAAAGATGATTTGTGCCATGTGGACAAATGCACCACGAACTCTATACTCAGGGAGGTGAAATGTTTCCACTCTCGTTGAGAGAAAGGAGATATTTTAAAATCGCTAGACGCGATGAGGTATTTGTTGGCTCAATTAGAGTCATATTTACTGTCCCTGTGGGTACTCGAGTAACGTCAGGATGCTTTATTGCTTCCGGGTTTAACTCGTACCCTACTAAACTATAGAGGTATCCGTCAAAATAGTTTCCATAGTGAAACTTATGATGACAACAAAGAGGAATATCTTCTCTTTACCATACGCAACGGATATGGCAAGCACATTCTATTTGTATCATCATGGTTGTACTACACATACTACAAAACCCGTAGCACATGTTGTGTACGAGATAGTTTTCCAGAGTGTCTTTTGCATGACAAGCTTGGCATTTCAGCTTTGGTCATCATTGACATTGGGTTGAAACCGAAACTATCCGCAATTCCAATGGTTTATTATTATTATGATGCTAAATTCTAACAATATTTGGATTTTGTGTGCACTACATGTGACACAGGGAGGCAAATTTTAAGGCTCGCGCACCTTAAAGTTTACGCTGGACCACTCAAACTCCTTGAATGCATCAAGTCGAGGTAAGTGGCTCTTCCCAACCATTGAGTGGACTATTCAGGTACCCCATGGTTCTAAAAGACATCAATATGATGGTCTTAACTGTGTGCTTTATTCACACGAAACCATTGGCTCATTATCCTGACATCGATTTCAAGCAAATCGAATGGATAACATTGCAGAATTCTCCTTGAGTGCCTTTTCTATGGCCCCTGGATTGAGTTTAGCAATTTGTCTGAAGGTCTAGACTCAAAATGGTTTGGTAGAATCCTATCCAAAGAGTTGAGCTCATTGCATGATCTTTACTTTGAATTGCAACTTACCAACTTTACGTTGGAGTCATGTAGTCTTACACACTCATGGCCAAACTGCATATATTATTCCCCTCTGTCTTTGATACGTAGAAATCTACCAAGTATTTCCTATCTGCGGTAATTCGGTTGCATACCGATATCACCACCCATCATATATCATTGGCCCCTCAACATATAGTTGGGATCTATGTGAGGAATAACTGTATTTCCGTCAATACCTCAAGCCCCTCACATGGGGAGTTATTCAAGGCCAGTATGCTGATTCAATGAGGAACATTTCCAGGCATTAGGGGGAGAATTCAAGTACCATAAAGAATGCCAGGAAATTAGTGGAATGTTCAACACATTTCTACCTCAATTCCACATAGTCAAAGATCTGAACCATGCGTTTAGAAGATTTGCAACACATTGCAAATAACCTGCCAGATTCATTTACTGACTATAAAGGTGTCACACAATCCTACAATCCTGCAAAAGTATGCCTGAAAGAGTAGAGGTACCAGCAAAATCCACTCCACTCCCCGTTCAAATCAACATGGGGAGATGTATGGCAGAATTACATCAGGATTCAGCTTCTCGCAAGCAAGGATATCAAGGCCTGTGAATCAGTAAATGCAAGTCAACTTCACGTTGACAGACACCTAATGGGTAGTATACATCCAGTGGACGGGAAACCTCCACCAACCCAGGTCATAGTGCACACAATGACCGGGACATCGGAATACCCGACTCAACCGCATTGGGAAATCGCGGATAGTCACCATGGGTAACGATATTTCCATCAACTGTATATATACATATATAGATTCTGGAGAATCATATAACCGGAAGTCTACAATTGTCGACATACATTTCTCAACTAGATTGCAAAAACCTTTCATATGATTCAGATCCAAAGACCATGACCATGGCAAAGTGTGAACAACACTCGGACTGAACTCAAGCAAATGGTGTAATCTAGGTAGAAATAATCTTGCTCAATAATGGGAAGGTATTCATAAGCAATACCTACACCAGTTTTCTTCTGGAAAAAGGATTGAGAACAACAAGGTGGTGAAACAGGGAGCAAGTATTGTAGCACAAGGGTTCACGCAGATACCCAACTATTCTCCAGAGGTGGAATCTCTTTCCGATAACTTCTATCATTGGCAGTTCAAAATCATTTATCTCTGCAGTTGATAGATGTAGTGATCACATATCCATGTGGATCACTAGATTCAGACATATATGGTTGATTCCCGATGGAATCTCACTTCTGAATCGAAATGCAATACGCAACATACATTGTGTAAAATCAATAAGTCACCATACGACTTATTGTTGTCAATACATATGGTACAACCGACGTAGTGAGATCCTTATACACGAGGATTACTCCTATAATGATGATTATCCATGTGTTGTGTGTCTGCAATGACAACACATGTAATCATCTAAGTGGCGGACTTTAAAATGAAAGATTTGGGTAAACCAAAATACCTCTCGTTACTATAACTTGAGCACCTTCATTCATACATTATGGTATACTATGTTGTCTATATCCAAAATATATTGGAGAAATTCATTGTGGACAAATTTTATCTATCCATAACTCTCAGGGTAGTTCATTCTCTATACGCAGAGAAAGATCTATTAGACCAAGAGATGATGGAAATGAGATATTGGGACTCAACGTTCCATAATGCCATTGGATCCACCAAACACAGTTGGTTGGTACTCAAGAATATCTTTAGATATCTCCAAGGCATGAAACATATTGTCCTGGTTTTTCAGTTTCGGAGAAATCTGAACACCAATATCATTGGATACATCGATCAGATCCCCACTATCAGATCGTAGACAAGTTTAGTGTTCCTACTAGGTGTGGTAGCCCTCTCATAAAGAGTCTTCAAATCAGACCTCATGGCTACATTCACCAACCATTATCTCAATGATAATGTTTCTTGTGTTACCCGGATGCAAACAGGTTACATAGTAAGCAATATCACTATATTGCATATCTTGCAAGTCAAATCATGCGACTGACTCGTTCAACGGGTCTCTACCAACTTCTATGTTTTGGTATGTGACGGCTTCGAATTTTTGCAAGAATCAAGGGGAGTATCTTCCTGAATTGTTCCTGTTCTATGCATCATATTATACTCTTTTTCCCTTCATGAGTTTACTTTACAGCTTCTCATAAAGGTTTTTAATGAGGTAATATCAACATGAGATCATATGTCATACTTTCTGTTTTCCCCACCGGTTTTTTTAGGAAAGTATATACGACATATTCATTGTCCTCTAAACTCTATGGGTTTTCTCATATTGAGTTAATAGAGACAATAACCATTATATGTTGCATCATTTTCTCCTTATTTTTTCCACTGAGTTTGAAGGAGTTTTAGCAATATATGGAACACCTATCTCCTCATATTTTTCCCATAGGGTTTTTGGAGGATTTTGGAGGAGCTTCTCAAGATGATGATACTTACACTAACAAGTATGGATTAGGGGGAGTGTTACTTTTCCTAAAGGAGGCAGTTGCCTCGTGTCCATTCGGAGACACCCCTTCGGGGGCTATATATATGTGTAACCCATCATCAATGAGGAGGATCGATTCACTTTACATCTCTCTATTGTTTTCTCTCTCGCTGAGTTTAGACACATACCATCCATCATGCATGAGGTGCAAGAAGCTAACGTCCAAAAGTCCAACAATTCTTTTGATTACGTGGACCAAGAGGAGTCATAGGGTCCAAAGAATTGTTTTAATACATCACGATTAGGCCAACATGTCCTGTCAACAGAAGAAAACGCCACGCCCGTGTCCAGCCTTCGTACGCCCGACGCACCGTGTACGGCCAACTGAATCGGCCGCCGCAGATCGACCTTTAATAAATAGCTGTCTAGGTTAGGATTTAGACTCGGGTTTTGTTTAGAGAAGTTTAGCTATTGCTACTTTTATTTTTCTATGGTCGTAGCGGCTTGTGCGACCGTCAAGACATTTTATCGGAACCCCATCTTGTGAGATTTATTCATCTAGCATATTCGCAATTTTGAGATTGCTTGGCTATTATTTTCTTGCATGTTCTATGATTTTTCTTGCAGGAAAAATCCTTCGTGGATAGGTCGATCGCGCCGTTGGCTCGGTCGATAACACCGTGGAGTTGGTTCAGCAATTGCCGTGGATATCAGTCGTGTACGGTTCTCCCTGTACGGTTGGTAGCCGGATCGTGAGGGTCAAGTCCCACCAAAAATCATAGTTATCTCTCTCTCATCGAAAGATCGGGCCTAGTTCACATTACATAAACTCATCACAAATATAGTAGAAACCAGTAGAGGTACGTGCGGGGCAAAGAAATAGATAAATATCCACATGGAGCGATGTGGGCAGCTGGTGCAGTGGTGCTAGCCGGCTCTAAAGGAAGTTGTACTTGAGGGAGGTGACAACTGCCCACATCATGGCAGTGAGCAAGGGATGAAGAAAACCGCACCGGCTTTGTGAGAGAGAACGGCGGGCACCCCTGATCGGGATGCGTCGACAGTGGGTTTTCGCCATCGGCGACGGTGACCGCATCTACACAAAGCATCCACCCCTTCCCCTTGCAGACACGATCTGCCCGAATGTTAGAGATGTGGTCACAGTCGTTTTATGCGAGAGAGTGTGAAGAGAGCAACCCCAGCAAGCAACTATGTAGGCTCCTGGCTATGTATATAGTGGAGTGGTGTCTTTTTCTCTCCGTATGAACCTATTTATATTGCGTATGTGGCACTAAAGAAAAAAACTTTATCTGAAATAACGCGGAACCGCTCATGCGTGGTTCCTGACCCTCCATTAAGTGAGTAACTCTAGACACATCAAATTATCAAGTGGGCTTCATCGTACAAAAATGAGCTCCACCGTGTCACATGTGTGGTTGGGAAAGAGGCGAAGAGTGCTATTGGTACTACGTGCGTGGGTGCGTGCGCCTCTTCTCTTCGAGCATGGTTATTAAAAATAGCCAACTACTCTACCACGCGGTTATTAGATGGGCAAAGAGTACAGACACTAATAATGACTAATGAGCTGTCAAATCACGAGGCCCACCTTTCTCTATGTTTGATGGAGGAAGCAGACATCATTTCACTCCTCATTGAGTATCCATCCGCTGCTACCTCCGCAAATAAATAAAACCCCGCTGCTATCTCCGCAGCATGGTTAATAATACAGCCATGTCAATCACAACATAGAAAATTCATTCACTGATACAATAGGGCTGGCTCTAAGGCTGGTGATTTATTTACTTTGTATCTTTCTCTTTTTGTCTCATTTACTCATTTTACATAGGATCACGTGTAGAGGATGGATATTCCTTTCGATGGGACTTCTTCATGGGGTTTAAGACTAAGCAGCTCCGAATATTATCCCCACCGCCCACCACTCTGAATCGTGTCATCTAATATTCCCATTGCAACAATGAGGTCCACTAGGTCTAGCACGTCCTGTAAGAAGAGACTATTACACAAAACATACATTCTTGTTGCCTTCTTCCCCATACAGTACGTACTACTATTACTACTACTACTCATTCTCATGTAAACCTTCCTCATACAGGGAGGCCAATTAGTGATGGTACTACAATATATGGTTCTGGCTATCGAAGACCGAACGAATTGATGCACGTCCACCACGTGGGCGAGGGGCGAGGGAGGTGCGTACTACTACATCCATTTCAATATGGACTACATACGGAGCAAAATGAGTGCATCTACACTCTAAAATACGTCTATATAAATCAATGTTTGGAGTATGTACTAGTATTTCATATTGAAATATGCTAAAATACCTATATTTCAAACAATATGATAATCTCTCTAACCAAGGTAGGGACGAGGAGTATATATACGTCTAACAGAGGGAGTAGTAAAATTTTCTCATCATGCGATCCACCGTGCGCGTGGGCGAGGGAGCGGGCGTAGGCGAGGCTGGTCGCAATGGAAGCATCATAAGCGGTATCATGCATGCTAAGTAGACTTTTTGAATGATGTGGCACACAATTAAATTATGAAAGAGAGGGTATGGTATCATAACATGATACCATATCATATTAACTGTTGTACTACTTTGTGTCATGCATGGCAATTAATAAGGCAACCTAAGTACATAGGTAGTATCTTATACTAGTATCATATGTATCATACAAGTATATGATACTCCCCATTACAACCAGCTTCTCCTCATCCTGCGAGCCACCGCGCGCGTGGGCGAGGGAGCAGGCATACGTGTAGTAAGCAAGCTTCTCCTCGTCTTGTGACTCTGCGAGCCACCACGCCCGTGGGTGGGAGAGAGGGCATACTAAGCAAGCTTCTCCTCGTCCTACGAGTTGACGGGAGAGATCAAAAGTAGAACAGAGCATCTTCAGTGTATAGACCCTTGCCTCTAAGGTAGGCCCCACATGGTTTGCCTCTTTTTTTAAATAACGCGTTAAGTCGCAATTTGTTTGTTCACCCATGGTAGACGATCCTCCATCAAGTGGACAACTAGTACACGTGTTAAATTACCACGTGGGCTGCCTTTTCGTACAGAAATGAGCTCCATCATGTACTCGCATGGGTGTGGTTGTGAAAGAGACGGGAGTACAGTATGTGCGGCGTGCGTGCACCTCTTCTCTTCGTGCATGTCCCCCACCTACG